>OY757014.1:126901700-127071449 GCA_963580285.1 Lucinisca nassula | reverse complement strand
CCCACAAACACACACACACCGGAATATTTGTGTCATAAATGTTGTATGGTGACTGATAGCCAAAGAAAGTTATATGAAAAAAGATACAGCTTCAAAGAAAAACAAATCAATAAAATGTTTGGTCATTCACAAATAAGGTATGTTTTTACCATGACTTTACCCCCTATCCCCAGCTGATTTTGACCAAAATTGCAAAATTTGTCACCTTTATGGCTTTCAAAATATAACAGCCTAGCCTTGCCTGTACATATTTTATATTTTGTATGCAGATAAAGTTTTGATTTGTTAACATGTGGTGAAAATAATTTGAGGTGGCCTCTGTGTTTATTTTTTCATAAATAAAATTTTGGTCATTGTCAGAAATGTCAACATAAAATTGCCATGACTCCGTTCATAGTAAAGCTAAATATATGTTGTTATTACTCATTTTCTTAGTTAGAAACCAAGGAATAATTTGATACCTGTTTCATTTTGATCCTGTAATTTTTTCATTTTTCGTATATCTCCATGATAACGCAAGTGGATGGGGTAACAAGATACGACTCACTTAGTGTACAAACGATGGGCAGTGCTACCTGATATATTAATGCGCCAATTGAAACCGGGTCTCTAAGGGCACTTTCTATTGTCTTTTTCTTTCGAAGGAGTATACTTTTATCACACTTTTCTTACTATTTTCGTCATAATTTATTAACTCAATACAGACACATCAAACGTCAAGTTATTCTGAAAATACTTGAAGACGAAACAACTCGTTTCTGTGTATGTTTCCATTAACGAAGCCTGTTAGCAAGTGAAACGTCGCACACTGAAGAGGATTTGAGTGAGGGTCAAAAAGAAGCTAAATCATATCAGGCCCTTTAATGACCATGTAATAGGTATGTCTCACGAATTTGGCGAAGTTATCTACCTTATTTTCAGCCAAAAGAACAAACATACAATTTTCAACCAGAAATACTGCATGGACAAATACATCATTTCTCTAATTCATGATCGCGATGAACCCAATCCATCTATCTCCATAGGAGATGATTATATTGCTAGAACCACAGCAATGCGCATGCCAAGACAATTCACACAAACTTTGGATGATTCCTAAAGGTCACAATTGGTGCTTTAAACTATGTAGGACTATTTATTAATATCGGAAAACCTAATCTGAGATGAAAATTTACTAGTGCTACGACCATACAACAACCATTTTCCCCGTAAAATTTTGTGTCTTATCATATGCGTTGTACCCATTCCCTTGCCCGTGGGCGTTGAATTGAAAATTGAACTAGGATTTCTCACTGTGAGCCTTCTTATTTCAAATTTTCCTCAAATCGTATTTGCAACAATCCGAGTTGTCATGTGTATGTCTACAACCAACAAAACAGTGCATGCCATCTTCCCAGAAGAGCGTTTCATGTAAAATAATGAGATTTCGCGGCGGAGTAGCTCCACTGTGTCCGGTTCTCCCGTTTGACTGAATGTAACTGTCGAATTCGGACCATAGAATATAAATTTGTGAATAATATGTGTCTTCCGTGAAGCTAATGTGAGCAGCCGTATTGATTAGTAACCATAACACGAGATCTAGAACAACAACAAACCTGCACATGTGATACCCATTCCGCCATTTTCTTTTTTATCCTGAGCGGAAAAATTTCCTTATCCGGTGTGTTTGTTCCTTATCCTGCGCGCTTGCCTTTACCAGTGTGAAACATACTGTTGTCGGAGGATAAGTTGACAGTGACGTCATCGAATGTTTTTGTTATTGAGCATAGGCCTATAGTTTATCAACTACCTTTGAGAGTCCAGTTTTTAGGGGAAGCAGGTTTCGGATACTTTTCTTTTCTCGGGATTTTAAAGATATAAATCAATGTTTTGATATTATGTACCTAGAAGTGATGGTCGAGTGGTTAATGCGATGTACTGTGAGTCACACTAAAACATGTTTCAGACGAGGGTTCGATTCCCAGTGGCACATTTTTTTATATTTAATTTTTCATTTTTATTTTATTTTTTTATGTTAAGTTATTTCCTTTATTTTTTTATATTTACATCCTTTATATTTTGTTTACTTTGTTTTATTTTCAACAATTATGTTTTTATGTTATTCTAAATGTTTTGGATGCCAGCCGCGGTAGTTCAGTCGGATCATGGCGCGTCTGACTGGTGGTCAACAGGACGCGGGCTCGACACCTGCCGGGATCAGCAACATTCTTTCCCATGGAGATTGATCATGAAATCTTTTCCATGGCCATTCCCTCCTTTCCGCTGATTCAAGAAGGGCAGTTGTTAGTTTCTGGGGAAAGAATGTGCACTGTACTGGTTAACCGCTTACGTATAAGCTTGCCCAGGATAAGTGTGGATAAGTAAACTGACCGGCTCAAAAATGACCTAAATAGTGTTGCCGGGCCAAATGGTCAAAATTTAAGTTTTTTGGAACATAGTCATGTGGCATATCAAATTGAAGGTCATGTTTAGTAGAATATAATACAGGTAATATTTTGACCCTGGGGTCAGATTAGGGCCCAGGGTGAGGGGTTTTCGGTACTTGGCCCCTCTGTAGAAAGCGTGGGGATTTGCGATGGCGCGCCATCGACAGTATTCTAGTTTAAAATATTGCATTGCCCTTTTCTTCTGCTGAAAGAAGTAATTTTGTTTTTATGTGCTAAGACGGAGAAACACGAAACAATGTCACGAAGCTGTTGACAAGCTACTGCACGAACTTCTTAGATTCATGCAGGTTTCCAAAAAAAAATCAAAGATTAACATTCTCACAAAGCTATAAACGTATGTCTCATGTCTCAATGATAATGCCTGCTGATACGATTTCTTAAGACCCAATCCAGGACACAACTGAAAGCAACCGACGTCAAAAATATTTAGGTCATTTTTGAGCCGGCCAGTTTACATATCCACACTTTCTCAACATAAGCGGATAGCATATTCAGAAACTGACAACTGCCCGTGTTGAAACAGTGCAAGGGGAGAATGACCGTAGAAAAGATTTCAAGATCAATCTCCACGAAAGAATTGTGCCAACACATATCGAACCTGCGTCGTCATTATAAAGTCAGAAGAATGAAAAAACACATTAAAAATTTAAAAAGAAAACTTTGACCTAAAAAGTACGGATCCGGGAAGGTACAATTTTGTTAATATGTTGTGCGCACAAGATATTATCTTGTGCGGACAAAATATTATCTTGTTCGCACAACATATTCTCTTGTGCGGACAACATAATATCTTGTTCACACAACATACTATCTTGTGCGCACAAGATATTATGTTGTCCGCACAAGATAAATTATGTTGCCCGCACAAGATAATACTTTGTGCGCACAACATGTTATTTTGTGCGCACAACATATTGCACAAGATAATATCTTGTTCGCACAACTTAATACATTGCACTCACAAACTATTAAAAATATCACGTACCTTCACGGGTTCCGTAAAAAGAACACATAAAATATAATTTCGATTTAAAAGGACATCAAAGAAAAGGCAGAACTCTATTCACGATAAAAAGAAAAAAAAAAAGAAGAAAAAAAAACACTGGTAGGAATCGAACCACGAGTGGTCATTTTGTATTTTAAACAACCCCAACACTAACCACTTGAGACATTTCAACTTGGCATGAAAAGGCCCTTAATTATTTTCACTTTATAGGTTGGTTATTCGATTTTTATCGATAATAACGGTAAAACCCTGTCTCACCTATTGATGGTGGTATAGTCTAAAACGTCACTTTCAACTTATCCTCCGACTACTGTAACTGAGCAAAATTATACATAGGCATGCCGTAATGAATACATTTATAAAATGATGAAAGACCCCCATGTGTGCCTTTGAAAGATACGTGTTCTATGTTCATGACAACATGCCCATACAAAATGTCATGCTAAGCACATCACTTTTAATTAGTCCTTAACGCATTTATAAAGGAAGCATACATGACAAGAAATGTTAAGCAATTTTAACAAGGTTTCTTCCTTTGCAAAGTATAGCCCATATGACGATCCCAACATGCCCATTCAAAATGTTCTGTTTACCATAGTAATAGAACTCGTTCGCGAAATACCAAACAATATATATATTTTTCAGGTTTGTGAAGGACATGTATGTGACCAGTTAAGCAAAAAATACAAAAAATGAAAAAAAAATAAAACAAAAAAAAAAATAAAAAAGAAAAAATAAAATAAAAAAAAAAAAAAAAATAAAAATGAATAAAAGGGCTTAACAATGCCCACACCTAGGGTGGGCACTGTCCAGGCTCAGGCACTAGCCACACATAATGTTACAAGTCCGTGAAACGCAGTCTCGCTCCGAGACATAGGACGCCGGTACTCGTTATAACAGCATAGTTGAAGCTGTTCTAATGAGCACGCACAACCCACGCTCCGAATAAAAGGAACAAAAAGGTCAAAATATTTCATCAGAAAAATAACCGTTTGGAAACCAAAACTCTATGTCACACGGATGTGTTTTGGACAAATTTATCGTGAGGATTTACTTAAATTAAGCTGACAGAACACGCACCAGGCTCGATGGCTCCTGATACAGGGAGGGATACAGTGAAGGCCTGGAAGTGGTTAGCCACTGCCGGCATACACCATTAGTATTATGAAGTGAATATCCTCTGAATTTCATTGTACCCCTCCTGGCTGGAGATACTGACCAATACACATCAGAAAGTCATGTGGCGGTATAGTAAAAAAACGCCAACGGCAACAGTTAGACCGTCCTTACAAGCTTCTACTACAGTGACATTTTCTATACTGTTCAACAAAAATGTCATTAACCCATATATGACAATGGAATCTTCCACGTAGTAGGTTTGGAGTGGTCCATTCCAATTTTAGGGGTATCAGGTTTGCTTTAGTTTTTATTTTTTGTTTTATTTTTTTTTTACAAAAAAATGAATGTTGTTTAAACAAACAGTGTAGAACCAGATCAGACACCACAGAACGCGGCGTCTGATCTGAGTCTGCATTGTTTGCCAATATCTCATAAAAAGGCCGATAGGTTAAATCCAATAAACAATGGTTATTATTTCGTAGTGACAGTATTTAATTATCTATTACGGGTACTAGTGGAGTCCGTTGTAGCATTGCCAGTAGTTGCGCCTGGGTTCTGCCTTCTCGCAATTTCTTTTCTAGCCTCCTCGGGATCACCAAATTTATTGACGTCACATACAGTTTTAGTTACATGTCGGTTGTCATCATTATCCCAAACAAGAATCGTGTAAGCAGATTTAATTTTTTCCCACGCGAGGTAAGCACCTAGCATCAAACAAGAGTTTGGAACGAGACCTTGTTAAGACTTCATTAATGAAGATGTGTCTCATATCTTCTCTGTCTCGTCTTTGCGCATAATGTACACTTTTTGCCTCGCATTATAAGAAGAAAACCTCACAAGAATGTCACGATCTTGCTAAATCTTCGCCGCCTGTCCTCGATTTTCCCGACACGATGTGATCTGTCAATATCGGCAGGATGTAGAGCTACGTTTTAACTCAGAAGCTAAGTTACTAATAAGTTCGTCCGTTTTCCTGGTGGGATTTTCAGGTAAACCGGATACTCTTAGTGAGTATCGGTGGCTGTGAGTCATTGTTGCACTCTTATTTGCAGATCGTCGTTGTCCTTTCCAATATTTGTATTTTCAGTCGTGAGGTTCTTGACTTGTTCCTTTAATAAACCAACGTCCTCTTTCAGTGCATCCACGTCAATTTCAACTCCTTCATGTCTGTTTTAAGCGGACCTGTGACATCTAGCACAGCTTCCTTTGTAATGTTTTTTATGAAAGGCATCATATCACAGAAAGGTGTTCTCAACTCGGGCAGCATCATTGACCTCAATTCACTTGCAATCTGAACAATGTCCTCATGGTTAAATGGCTGAGTTAGAAGGTGGACGGCGTTCTCGCCATCTTCAAGTGGACTGCCAGCTTCGAGATTGTCCCTGTTCGAGTCCATAGCTTCAGCGGCAATGCTGGTATCAGAACCATGGCATGTCTTCTTGTGCGTCGAGTGGTGAAGTTGCCTCTCGCTTACCGTCAGCTTTACTTCTTGGTGTATCGGTAACTGTTTTTTTACCCGCGATTTGCTCTGACTTAGCTTTATCCGCAGTTATACTTAGCGAAGGCTGTGAGTTGAGAACGGTATGTAAGTAATGTCTTGTAGTATACGTTTTAGCACTTTTTAACCACAAGGCCGTTAATTTACCGTTATAATTAACAATAGATACATGTTTGTTTGAGTTGTATACATTGGCGGCTTCCACGACGAAATATGAGCAAAAAGTAAAATTCCCTCTACCTTATACATTCCAGTTTAACATAATGAAGAGAAGATATATGTACTAATTACACATCCTAAACAGAGTTATATAGTCCCCTAAACCACACCTCCAAAAGAGGCCAAGAATATCACATATTAATCAATAGAAGATCACGTCTAACCGCCAATTTTACCGGAAGTGTTGGATAGCCAATTGACCATTTTGTGGGAAAGTAGCTGTCGTTTTGGCTTTACGCTATTGATGTTTCCATTAGGGTCTAGTTTTTTAATGTTTCTGTTTCTTTCCCTCTGGTGGGTGGTGTGGGTTAATCGTATCGATTTCTGATCATTGCCTTTACTTCTGTTATGAGAAGAAATTATATAGCTGCCTCATTGCCAGGTCGACATATAGGTTAAACAATCATGTCTATGGCTATCTCTGTAGCCCCGCTGAATGGCTACTTGCATTTTAAACAGTGACAGTAATTGACTATTATAATTTGACAATTATAATTGCAACCTATATTTGCTAATATACATTGCTAATGTACATAATTCGTTGCATCAGTTTCTATTTTCAACATCATCCTCCTACGTTGTTTCTTTTTTCCGCTTAATGTTGTACAGCACAGGTCCGATTCTTCTCGTCATCCGCCATTTTAATAATTTTCTGCGTCAGGTATCGTGCAATCATGTGTAATGGTGGTTGCCATTGTTCTCATTGTCTGTCATCCTTTAATTACGATTCTTCCTGTTCCTGTTTAATGCGGTACATGTTTGTCAGCACTGTATTAATAAAACCTTCTTGGGAAAGTGTTATCTTAATGGTCACACACAATTACCTACCCATGTGAAAAATGTGGAAGAACTTTTAAATATTTTTTGGATTGCAAGAAAATAATAAATCATGTCGTCTTGAGACAGAAATATACAAGTGTATTCAATGTCCAAGGGAATTTCATACATTGTTTGGAACAGCCAGAAAAAGCGGAATAGCGTATTATGAAATGTGAGAACATACTGTGCGAAACCGAAACAATATGTGAAGGGAGTGCAATCAAACCTTTCCAAATCACCGTGCCCACTATATTCATAGGATGCGTCAGCACTTTCAGACTGGAGCTAAGGAAACATTACAACAAACACCATGGGGTAACGGATCTTCATCGTTCGTGGACAATGATGGCTTATGAGAAGCGGCCATGAATCTTGGCTACCAGCATAGTGTGTGTGTGTGTGTGTGTGTGTGTGTGTGTGTGTGTGTGTGTGTGTGTGTGTGTGTGTGTGTGAATTCGGGTTAACGTCGCTTTCAACAATTTTTCAGTCAGATCACGACGGTGTCTGGTTGCGACAGGGAGCTCAATGCTCACTTTTATAGTGCTGCCTCACTGAAGTATCATGTCCCAGACACATTACATGATACCACACCCAGTCACATTATCCTGACACTGGGTCGACCAGTCCTAGCTCTACCCCGTAAATCTGAGTGCCAAGCGAGGGGCAGCTAGTACCATTTTAACGACTTTGGTATGTCGCGGCCCGGGATCGAACCCGCGACCTCCCGTTCCCCGGAGCGGACACTCTACCTACTGAGCTATCGGGGCCGGTCAAAGTGGGTTGGAAACTATTTACAATTCTTTTTCTATTTCTAATAATTTAAGTGTAGATTACACAATATCCCATGCCGATAACGTTGATGTCCTACGAAATACAGTCGTCTCTCGGTACCTCAAACTCCAAGGGACTGGACATTTTGGCTTAGATAATAGTTGTTTGAGATAAAAGGAAATGAAATATAAATAAACATACAACAAAATAAAAACAACAGTGTCCAAAAGTTAGTTTGACTTAAGCAGTTGTTTGAGACATCAGAATTTCAGATTACGAGAGTCAACTGTAGTGCATTTTGTCTCAGTCTAGAATTTGGACTAGTTCCAATCAACACAAACAACGATGAAAATAGATATTTTAGTTGTTCGAATGACCACTTTCTGGGACGTCTGAGAGTTAGATTAAAACACAAAACAAAACAAAAATATAAGTATATCTAAGCATCTTTTATTGAGCTATTAAATGCCTTTCTTAATTTGAGATGCAATAAATAGTCATATTAAATTGCAGTTTCCATACATCCTTTTAATAAATATACATCTCAACATCTTCTAACAACAAATATGCTGCATAAAGTTAGCAAGTGAAGATATGTTTCTTCACTTCTAGAAAAAAAATCTTTATCTCAATGCGATGATGATATATACGTCGTGAGCTAATGAGACGTACACGCGTCCGTACATGTTAAATTGTCTTTCCCATACCTATTTATAATCGCGCCCCCTCCCCCCATCAGGGCTTGAAGAAATAGATGGGCTGCATGGTGCTTCCTCGCAGAGCTGAACCGACCGCACAGGAGGTCTGGTAAACCCTATACATGATCTAAGCCAGCCCAGGCAAAGCGGTGCGAGTCGAACCGTCCATGCTTAATAACTTATTGGTTAGTAGTATAGGCAGCGCTCACTTGTCAACACAGATGACGTAATAAAAGACCTACTTTCGCCGGCGGCCATATTGGATATTGTTATTGTAAGGTTGATGATTAGACCTCGGATTAAACGTTGAATTCAATGGTCACAAAAGAAATACTTCTCTATTCGCTTAAAGGGATTAAATGTCACCCAGGTTTTGCGACTTGAAAGGAATGTTAGCGAAATGTTAATTGTAATAAAAAATACTTTGAAAGTAAGCCGTGTGCAATCATTTTTCATCCTTCCTATCTTTTTTCCGTCTTTTTATCGGGAACGTCATTAAGAGAAGAAAGTCCCGTTTGACAGTGTTCCGTCCAATAACGCAGAAATTAGGGGCCCTAAACATAGCCGTGTTACCGCTAACTCGACCGGCCCTGGTTTAGACCCCCCCCCAACCGCCCCGCTCTATTTTTTTTTTATCAGTAAAAGAACAAAATGAAAATTAAAACACCGACTCTATCATTTTAAATTTCCGACCCTACCCAGTTTCCATCGTTTCGTCATTCTTGTCCTTTTCTGTCTTTTTAAGGGAATGCCAATATTGTTTGACTAAAGATGGTATAAAGATAGTGCCTTATGGCTACGACACATTCTGATTGGTTGCTATTAATAACCGAACCCGACACTGTTGACTTTAGACACAAATGGATGTTTCAATCTAAGTCATCAATTGTTCTGACACTTTAACTCAGTTGTTAGAGCGCCTTTCTTATAAGAAGGTGGATGAGGAGTGTATTTGAGTGAGGAGGAATGTGTTTTGTATCATCTCCCAGAGAAAGGGACTTTATCCCCACTGTATCCTGACTGTATCCTGACTGTATCCCCAATGTATCCTGGATGTATCCCCACTGTATCCTCACTATATCATGACTGTTTCCCCACTGTATCCCGACTGAACCATAGATGTATTCCCACTGTATCCTTACTGTATCCTGACTGTATCCCGTTGTATCCTATTGTATCATATCTGGCTGTATGCTTTTTTGAATGCTCAGAGACTAAGGACATTGTGGCTGTAATGTCTTGCGTATGTTTATGCAAGGCCGGGTGTATTTTCAATACCTTATTGTTGTGTCAAACATTAATCCCTTTAAAGTCGCCACAATGTCTGAGATGTTTTACTTGTCGAAACATGACAAGTTCGAATTGCTTTTTTTTTTAGAGAAACCCATCCTGGCTAACTAGAACATCGATTACATGGCACGACCATGTGACAGCCCGAAGTGATATATGAAATAATACTAAGTGCAACTGCCTCAGGCCCCGGACAAATAGAATTGGACAGAACGAAATAAATTTGTAGAAAGAAATATTACAACTTATAGAACAGAGGCAGAAGTGTTTCATTGTCAAACTATTACAAACACTACGTCATTCATTACTCGGTCATACACACTGCCGAAGCTTACCAGTGAAGGGCTAAATGTACCTTACGCCGATACATACAAAATGATATGAAACATGATGTTAAAACATGCGTTCTGTTATCACCAGGTCCTCAATGGCTTTGATCACAGGGTGGTAAATAAGGGTCCCAATTACAGTCGCATCTGATACTTGTTACGTGCATTAAGTTACTGTCAATTGCTTTAGTGTCAAAGGGAAGTTTCTTATTAGAACTCTATAAACTATATTTTATAATTTAACGTAGCTATAAGTTTCATGCATTTTAACAAAATTTAATCCGTCTCTACGGTTATGTAAACATTGGCCGGCGCTTTTATGCACTGTCTTTATACCATCTTAAGTCAAACAAATTGACGTTCACTTACAAAAGACAGAAAAAGGACAGGAGTGACGAAACAATAGAAACTGGGAAGGGTAGGAAATTGAAAATGATAGGGTCGGTGTTTTAATATTCATTTTGTTCTTTTACTGATTAAAATAGTAGAGCGGGGCGGCGGGGGAGATGGCAGGTGTGTGTGTGTGTGTGGGGGGGGGGGGGGGGGTCGGTCGAGTTAGCCGAAACACGGCTATTTTAATGCCCTTATTTCTACGTTATTAGATGGAACACTGTCAAACGGGACTTTCATCTCTAAATGACGTTCCCTATCAAAAGGCGGAAAAAGGAAAGGAAGGATGAAAAACGATTACACAAGGTTTACTTTCAAAATATTTTTTTTTATAATTAACATTTCACTGACATTCCTTTCAAGTACAGAACCTGGGTGACATTTAATCCCTTTAAGCGGATAAAGAAGTATTTCTTTTGTGACCATTGAATTCAACTTTTAATCCGAGGTCAAACCATCGACCTTACAATAACAATATCCAATATGGCCGCCGAAGAAAGTAGGTCATCGATTTTGTCATCTTTGTTAACAAGTATAGCGCTGCCTATACTACTTTGGTTTCATTTGGCTACAGGGCTTGAGTTGTCATTTCATCTCAATGTCGGGTAAAAGTCCCACAAAATTGGAAGCAACGTCTCCAAAATGACCTATACCTTTAAACTTCAAATGAAGTAAACAAACAAACATATTTATAATAAAAATACATTTCGAGATTTTCTTACATCAAATATGCAGAAACAAACCAGTGCTTCAGCTGAAGTGCACGACCGGCCGGATGCTTTTAGCTTTATGAGTGTTACCATATATGGGTATGGTGGCCATTTTGGTCATGTGACCTGGACCTAAAACGGTTCCCCCAATAAATGCGCCTTATCGTAAGGAGCAAAAATATATCTTAAACTTGAGTACTGTATTCTGAATCGTTTGCAGGATAAAATGCATTCTCACTTTTCCAATACAAAAGCATATGTGTCAAAGTTTGACCTAGGCACAAAGAAGGTCAAGGTCAACCCAGGGTCACCATTTAAGCAATTTATGATGGGCCTGTGGAAATCTGCCCAGTGGTTCTGGAGAAGACTATTTTTGAAGGGTTTTTACAATATATGGTTTGGCGGCCATTTTGGTCATGTGACCTGGACCCCATGAGCAAATTTTGGTTTCCCCTATCCCATAGAGACTCCATGTGAAATTTGACTTCAAACGGCCCAACGGTTTCCGAGGAGAAGCAGTTCGAAAATTTTCACATTTTTCGCCTCAGCGAGGCTATACTAAATGGAATGTAATATTTCGCAAGTCCATTGGTTAGATCTTATTGATATCTATCAGTATTCCAAAATTGTTTAAATATTCCAACAAAAGCATATGTGTCCAAGTTTGACCTAGGCACGAAGAAGGTCAAGGTCAACCCAGGGTCACCATTTTAGCAATTTATGATGGGCCTACGTCCCAGATGCTATTTATCAAGTTTCGTGGAAATCTGCCAAGGGGTTCTGGAGAAGACTATTTTTGAAGGGTTTTTACCATATATGGCTTGGCGGCCATTTTGGTCATGTGACCTGGACCCCATAGCAAATTTTAGTTTCCCCCATCCCATAGAGGCTCCATATGAAATTTGACGTCCATCGGCCCAACGGTTTCCGAGGAGAAACAGTTCGAAAATTTTCACATTTTTCGCCTCGGCGAGTCTATACTAAATGGAATGTAATATTTCGCAAGTTCATTGGTTAGATCTCATTGATATCTAGCAGTATGCAAAAAATTGTTTAAATATTCCAAGCGGTTAAGTCACTATCACCAATTTTCACAAACGGGTTACGGACGGACAGACAGACAGACCATATATGGCTTGGCGGCCATTTTGGTCATGTGACCTGGACCACATGAGCAAATTTTTGTTTCCCCCATCCCATAGAGGCTCCATATGAAATTTGACTTCAATCGGCCCAACGGTTTCCGAGGAGAAGCAGTTCGAAAATCTTCACATTTTTCGCCTCGGCGAGGCTATACTAAATGGAATGTAATATTTCGCAAGTTCATTGGTTAGATCTCATTGATATATATCAGTATGCCAAAAATTGTTTAAATATTCCAACAAAAGCATATGTGTCAAAGTTTGACCTAGGCACAAAGAAGGTCAATGTCAACCCAGGGTCACCATTTTAGCAATTTATGATGGGCCTACGTCCCAGATGCCATTTATCAAGTTTCGTGGAAATCTGCCCAGTGGTTCTGGAGAAGATTATTTTTGAAGGGTTTTTACCATATATGGCTTGGCGGCCATTTTTGTCATGTGACCTGGACCCCATGAGCAAATTTTGGTTTCTCCCATCCCATAGAGGCTCCAAATGAAATTTGACTTCAATCGGCCCAACGGTTTCCGAGGAGAAGCAGTTCGAAAATTTTCACATTTTTCGCCTCGGCGAGGCTATACTAAATGGAATGTAATATTTCGCAAGTTCATTGGTTAGATCTCATTGATATCTATCAGTATGCAAAAATTGTTTAAATATTCCAAGCGGTTAAGTCACTATCACCAATATTCACAAACGGGTTACGGACGGACAGACAGACAGACCATATATGGCTTGGCGGCCATTTTGGTCATGTGACCTGGACCCTATGAGCAAATTTTGGTTTCCCCCATCCCATATAGGCTCCTTATGAAATTTGACTTCAATCGGCCCAACGGTTTCCGAGGAGAAGCAGTTCGAAAATCTTCACATTTTTCGCCTTGGCGAGGCTATACTAAATGGAATGTCATATTTCGCAAGTTCATTGGTTAGATCTCATTGATACCTATCAGTATGCCAAAAATTGTTTAAATATTCCAACCGGTTAAGTCACTATCACCAATTTTCACAAACTGGTTACGGACGGACAGACAGACTGACAGAATGACAGACTGACAGAATGACAGAATGACACGGTGATTTTAGGGCACTCTTAGAAATCAACCGACTTCAGTCGGTTATGGAACAGTATTAAGTTAAAAACTCAATTATGCAATGTGCAATTACAATATGAATTGGTGAAAAAAAAATCTATTTTTGGCTCCTATGACCTAGATGTGCAACGGACCGGAACCATTTGAACAACTTTGAAAGGGGACCACCTAAGGATCATTCCTGTGAAGTTTGGTCAAAATCCGATCAGTGGTTTAGGAGGAGATGTCGTTTGAAGAAATTGTTTACGGACGCACGGACGCACGCACGGACGCACGGACTGACGACGGACGAAAAGTGATCCCAAAAGCTCACCTCGTTACTACGTGACGGTGAGCTAAAAAGTGGAAACCTTTGCGTTTTGTCACTTGAAGCCAAAAATCTAGTATAAAAAGTCAGATAGTTTTCTATTTTCTTATAAATTAATGAATGCATTTAACACAAACAGTTACGAACATCTTTATAAACATGTGACAAAACAAACTTGGAATCAGACCCCCGGCCATCGGGGCTTGAAGAAATAGATGGGCTGCATGAACTGAAACCGACCCGCACACCAGTACTGGTAAACCGCTTAGAGGATCTAAGTCTACCGAGCCAAAGCGGTGCTTACAAACCCTATTGGTTTCATTGGGCGACAGGGCTTGGAGATGTCATTTCATCTCAGTGTCGGTTAAAAGTCCCACAAAAGTGGAAGCAACGTCTCCAAAATGATCTATACTGTGTTGAAGGTGACGTTAAACATCAAATCAAACAACAGAACCAAAATGCCTAGTTTTAGAATTCAGTTGGATATGCCCTAAATCAGAAATAAATGTGAGAGAGAACGTAAGTCGTTTCCCATCTGAAAGCATGTTCACAAAAGAGAGTTGTAACTATGTTTGCTTCAGGTGATCATAAAGGAGCAGTCTCAACCAGGTCTACACGACATTGGACAGGAGCCTTTCTGTGCCATACAAAATTATTGTAAGTATTTACAACAAATTTATATTTTAGAGGTGCAATGGCCTGAACACATTTGTGATATATTTAGATAAAACTTGGACACAAAACAAACACAGCAAAGCTGATTCCTGGTCTGACATATAAAATAAAAATTATGTGTAAATGATTTTATCGGGAAGGGTGTAATGTCCCCAAATCGTCCGTTTTATGCCAAAAATATAGTTCTCTCGTTTCTTTCACTCCTCCGTGTCACCAATACGCTTGCAGATTCTTTTTGGTATCTTCCGAATACAGGCGGACGTTTACGGAAAAACGATCACAGCGCCACTTAACGAGAATAATGAGAACTAGAAGAAGCAGAAGCGGAATATTTTGCACAATTGTAACTGAATATAGCATAACAGAATATCAAAATTGCATATTGCAATCTCAATGTTGCATAATTGAGTTTTTACCTAAATCCTGTTCCATAAAATTGCATATTGCAATCTCAATGTTGCATAATGGAGTTTTTACCTAAATACTGTTCCATAGTCGGTGGCTTTTTCTGCGGGTCGTGCAATTAGTGAGTGGAGACATGTTTCCTCCATTCCAAACGAATAAATATCTTTCTCAATATATATTATGTCCTGGGAGCCATGATCTAATGAAACGTATACGCTTCAGTTTATTTGTATTTGAGTTTAACGGCCCAGTCAACACTATTTAGATCATTTTGAGCCGGTCAGGTGCCTATCCACACATTTCCTGGGCAGGCTTAAGCAGTACAATGCACATTCTTTCAAACGAAACTGATAACTGCCCTTCTTGAATCAGCAGAAGGGAGAGAATGATCGTAGAAAAGATTTCATGATCAATCTCCACGAAAGAATGTTGTCGACGCCGACAGGCTTCGAACCTGCGTCCGTACACGATTCCGTAGTATCCTGTATTACCTATCATGCCTGATGTTTCTATCTGAATATAAGATGCAAACAAAACTTTTTTACAATTTACTATCATCTAAATTGTCGGCCCGCGCCCATCGGTGCCTGAAGAAATACATTACGATATTAAACACATCCGTGCGATATAGTGCATTTTTCTTATCCCAAAGAAGTAAACCCACGATATATTTCTTATTTAAACTGCAAACATAGGTTATAATAACACGTTAGAACCGCCTCAAGAGGCTAACGAGTACCCTCAACCTATGTCTTACCTATGTGTACTCGTTAGAACCGCTTCATTGAGGCGATTCTAACGAATACCCACAACCTATGTCTTTGAATAGAAATAAGAAAAAATAGGCATACCACAGTAAATCCCCGTTTTCTCTATATTAAGTGGGGTTTGTGGGGTGTTCATTTCACGGATTTGTTCACGTGACGGACGGGCTGCAGGATGCTGCCACGCTGAGCTGAAACCGACCGCATACGGGTACTGGTAAACCGCTCAGAGGGTCTAAGCCTGTCCAGGCAGACAGGGCGCTGCGAGTCGATGCTTATATAAACACTTTCGGTTTCATTTGGCAACAGAGCTTGACATGTCATTTTATCTCAATGTCGGGTAAAAGTCCCACAGTATTGGAAGCAACGTCTCCAAAATGACCTTTAATGTGTTGATGAGGACGTTAAACCTCAAATCAAACAAACAAATCATATGAGCCCCGTCAAAGGGAATTTGTGTCTTCGAGCATTCCGTCATGACAAGTTTTAACTGCGCATGCCCAGCCATTCAGATGGGCCAGGGATATGGCTTTCTGTCTGAGGGTTCCTCTTGATTCTCTGGTTGTATGAGCGAGCAGCGATGGTTCTGGCGAGACTGCGCGGATGCGCAGGCTCGCCTGAACCTTCGCTGCTCGCATAGGCGATAAGTACCAAAATCGCTTGACGGGGCCCATATAAATTGTTCCACATAGGCCTATGTCGGTACGGGCCCCACGCAGTGGACTAGTGGTAAGAGCGCTGACACTTAATCACTTTTCCATATTTTCCCTTGAAGAAAATCTAAGACTTACGGATTTCTTGAACATCAGTTCGATCAACATACGATTTTTTTTTCTGCATTTTACTCATCTCTGCCTCATCAGCTGATGAAATACAAAATACCTACTTTACCCATCCCTTTAATGGGACATTGGCAAACAACGTAGACCAGACTCCGCTGCATGCAGTGTCTGATGTGGATCTACACCGGTTGCTTTAAGAACATCCGTTTTTTGTATAACTTACCACAAACAAAAATACACATGAGAAACTAACATCTCCAAACTTAAAGGTGGAACATTTCATTATCATGTGAGCCCCGCCAAGCGAATTGTGTCTTCGAGCATTCCGTCATGACAAATTTTAACCGTGCATGCCCAGCCATTCAGAGAGGCCAGGGATATGGCTTTCTGTCTGAAGGTTCCACTTGATTCACTGCTTGTATGAGCGAGCAGCGAAGGTTCTGGCGAGACTGCGCGGATGCGCAGGCTCGCCAGAACCTTCGCTGCTCGCATAGGCGATAAGTATCAAAATCGCTTGACGGGGCCCATGTATGGGTAAATACAATCGAAGGAAAGTGTCACTTTATTTGGCTTAATACAATGACGGTTCCTGTGCGGAAATAAATCATTATCAGTTTTAAACAGGTCAAAGGGGTTGTGAAGTACATCCTATTTTGGACAGAAATTACTAAATACAGTAGTTTTTCGTTGATGAAGTCCACGTGACTATCGATGATTGGTAGGAAATCCAGGTAGCCGCGCCCAAAGTGTTGCATAAGACTGTTATCTATAGAACCTTGACTGGAGTTATGTGTTAGGGTAAATTGTGTAGATCCTGATTAGATGCCGCAAAACAGAATCTTGTTTGTTTTGAGATTAAACGTCCCGTCAACACTTTGTAGGTCATTTTGGAGACGTTGCTTCCGATTTTGTGGGACTTTTACCCGACATTGAGATGAAATGACATCTCAAGCCCAGCTTCCCAAAGAAACAACTCCCTGTCACCACTTTGCCTGCGCCGGCTTAGACCTTCTAAACGGTTCACCAGTACTCGATTGTTCGGTTGGTGTCATCTCTGCTTAGAAGCTCCATGCATCCCAGCCTATTTCCAGCCCCGATTGGTGGGTGTCAGATCAGGGTCTAAACTGTTGCATAGAATACAAGAGTTTAAGGATTAAACGAAACAGTCTAAGTCCCCAGTGACCGGCCCCGATAGCTCAGTAGGTAGAGTGTCCGCTCCGGGGAACGGGAGGTCACGGGTTCGATCCCGGGCCGCGACATACCAGTCGTTAAGAATGGTACGAGCTGCTCCTCGCTTGGCACTCAGATTTACGGTGTAGAGCTAGGACTAGTCGACCCAGTGTCAGGATAATGTGACTGGGTGTGGTATCATGTAATGTGTCTGGGACATGATACTTCAGCGAGGCGGCACTATAAAAGTGAGCATTGAGCTCCCTGTCGCAACGAGACACCGCCGTGATATGACTGAAAAATTGTTGAAAGCGACGTTAAACCCGAATTCACACATACTAAGTCCCCAGTCAGGACCATTTTCAAGTTTACAGACTACGCACAGAGAACACCGACCCACCGGAGCTGATTGGATAGCCGCCTTGTTTATGCTAAGAGTTGGTTCTAAGAACAGGGAAATTCAGCTATCAGACCACATAAAATTAAGACTAATTCTGCTTTTAAAAGCTTATTTACAATAGAACCTCGATGGCTCGAACATCGATGACTCGTTTACCATGGCTGAGTCGAACTCATTACTGAGTCCCTAGAGAAATCCCGTACATAAGAAATAGTAGGGATAATTTAGGAGATTTTCGTCTTTTGTACTTGCAAATGTATGCTGTGTGTACGATGAGGCGATTCTAATGAGTACACACAGCACACATTTCTTTATAGAACACCGAAAAGATGTCAAAAAGGATCTCCTTATGCCTTCTGATAGTAACCTCAGTGGCTCGAACTACCCCTGTCTCGAACAGATTTTCGAGGTCCCAAAGGAGTTCGAGACATTGAAGGTCGACTGTAGTAGGTTGCAGTTATTCTTCGTGTTTTCTGCATGCAGTGTTCTCTGGTCAGAGACCACCTTTGTGGTCTTAACAACCATTTTTGAACAGTTCCAAAGGTGGTCTTACTAGAAGCATTTTACTGTAGGGTATACATCCTAGTGCAGATTTTGTTTTTGTTTGTTTGTTTTGTAAACGATCCCAAGTCCAAATCCTATGAAACTGGGTCTTCAAATTCTACTTCTCAATATTTTACTGTTCTTTTAAATACTGACGGGTTCTATTTTGAACAAGAGTAACACACGATAAACCCTAAATTTGCAATTCTAACACAGCGCGCCTATAAAGGCAATGGAAAATAACTGTGTTTTATTCTGCAACAAATCACGACAAGAAAGAGCGTGACGAGTGACGTCATTAAAACTGCAAATTTATGACGTCACTAGTCGATTTCCTTGACGTTAGACGGTGTAACGTCATTTTCTCGCATCGAAAACGTTAGAAAAGGATATAAATGCATGTGTTTTAGTCGATAATTTTAGCGGGATTTCTTCTAACAATGGCGAAAAGTTGTGAGATTTTGTAGGAAACAACAGCATTATTGCCGATTTTCAGCGTGTTAGAATCGAAATAGATCAGCTCTAGTTTGTGGTTTGTTGAGTAATAAATCACAGTTTGTCGGTCAGTTGTAATTAGACAAATCACGCGCGCTACGCGCTCGTGATTTGATCTACTTTACAACTGACCTCCAAACTGTGATTTAGTCAAAAGTTAATCAGGTCATTTACACATTAGACCCAAACAGTATACCAAATAGCATGAGCCTAGCTCAAGCGGTTCTCCAGATATTTTGTTCACAAGGTTTCCCTAAAGCCACAATGCATAAGTCAAAAAGGGGCATAACCCCATTAAATATTTCCGGAATTTCATCAAAAGTTAATCTGGGCCCAGGATTACAATCGTTCCTTAAGTTAAGGTCGACTTAACGATTTAAGGAGGAATTCTTATCTTAGTAAAGTATTTCCTTAAAAAGTGCATTCGAAAGCCACCTATTGTATTTACTTAGCTAAGTATTTAACTTCGGATGAAGTCGTAATTTTGACGGAAATTTTCACGAAGATTAGCACGTAAGTTTCAATTACACATTGATGTAGGCGGCCCACAACTTTCCCGCGATCTGTCAAAAATTTGTGCTTCTGTTTGAATGGATGGAGACAATAGAAAATATGATGGTTTAGTTTCCATTTCACTCCATAAACCATGAAAAAATGTTTTATATACTATAAAACCTGTGTAATTGAAGGATCACACTCGATCTCAAATTGTGCGGGCATCATTGGTCACAAAGTAGCACCACGACATATTCAAAACGCTGTTTCTATGGGGTCCCTTCAGAAACAAGAACTCATACAATATTTGAATATGCAAAGCTCGGTTTTATGGAGTCTTATTTGAATTGAGGTTTAACATCCCTGTCAACACTATACAGGTCATTTTGGAGACGTTGCTTCCAATTCTGTGGGACGTTTACCGACTCTGAGATGAAATGAAAGCTCAAGCCCTGTCGCCCAATTAAACCAAAAGGCTTATATGCAGTGGACGAAGTGACTCACACCACTTTGCCTGGGCAGGCTTAGTCCTTCCAAGCTGTTTACAAAAACTAGGGCATCGGGAAAATACGCTTATATAATTCTAACCCCCTTGAACCCCACTTTTATTTTGTAAAACTGGGGTTTAAGGGTGGGGGGGGGGGGGTGGGGTCGACCTTTTTTTACTTATTTCCGCTCTAAAATATAGAATGTGGGTACCGGTTAGAACCGCCTAACGTGTACCAAAAGTCTATTTTTTGAGCAGAAATAAGAAAAATACCACAATTTTTCATCTTAAAAATTTCCTTTTTTGGAGGTAAAATTTATAATGTATTTGTATAGGCGTGTTTACGTTATGTGTGGTCAGTTTCAGCTCTGCATGGAAGCACCATGCAGCCCAATCTGTTTCTTCAAGCCCCGAGGGGCGGGGCGGAATCGGTTTTATGGAGTCTGTCCGTGATTCAACCCTTCTCATGCCGTCAGTGTATTGAATAATATTCGAAACAATCTGGTCGAGTCGATAATTAAGAAACTAAACATATTCTGCGCTATGGTGAAGAACAGGGAAGAGTCCGACACTTTACCCAAGCTACGATATTGTTTTCGGATGTCATCATTACATGTATGTAGCTGGTATAGTCATTAAGGACACGCTCAAACATCATACAGACAAACACGGAGAAAACCGTAGCTCCAGTCGGAGTAAAAAAAAAAAAAGAAAAAAAAACACGAATATAAAATCACTGTACATTCGATCTTGGATTTCCCCGTCTTTTTATGAGTGAGGTGAGACATAAAGCGCTCACTCACTCACAAACACACTTAATTACTCCCATGCACGAGCTTACAAAGGGAGGTGGAACGCCTCAAACTCATTTTATTGAGCATTTCCAGGCAGGGAGAAGAGGCAAATATTTGGATGTGCAGAAACAGAAGAAATAACAACATTCCCCTCTACCATTACCTGCTGCTAGGAAAGCAGGCCTTGTCACAATCAGCTGGACGCACCACAGTGACACAAGATACACGTCACCTACGCCTCACCCAACCAGTCCACAACGACCACACGCGACCTCCAGTAACCACTTAGAAGGTCTAAGCCTGCCAAGGCAAAGTGGTGCAAGTCGGGCCGTCCATGCATATAAATCTTGTTGGTTTCATTGGGCGACAGGGCTTGAGATGTAATTTCATCTCAATGTCGGGTAACAGTCCGACAAAATTGGAATCAACACTTCCAAAATCAAACCTAAATAGTGTTGCGATGACGTTAAATCTCAAATAAATAAATCAATCAATCAATCAAAAAAAACTTCTATGTATTTCATTAATTTTGATATCGAGAATCGTACACAAATGGTCCTTTCATATGAAAGTTACGAAACGGGCCTTCGAATTGGATTTTAAATAGGATTTTATTGCCTTTACCTTGACCATTTGCCCAACAAATGTACATTGTTGACATACGTTACAGTTGTTCACGCCAAAATAGTAATTATTTACATTTCAAGTGTAAAACCTATTGTAAATCTATACGCCTGTTCATACTTCCATGAACGCATCGAATCACATGATTTTCAATGACGTTAAGTGTCGCAAGTCTACACCCTAAACCATGGTTCTCTATGATCTCAATGGGCGATGACGACGACAATGCTGTTCCGCTCTTTGTAGAAAAAACAGCGTGTAAATGTTTTTCAGCTGCAACAGTTTGCCTTATAAGAATTTATTCGCCGAGTGATGAGGAAAAAAGAATGTAAATATAAGAAATATTTTTTCGGATGTTCATGAAGGTCGCTAGCAAAAGTTTATATGAACCCCTTCAGAGTTCATTCACTTTGCAGGCGACCCTGTTCAGCAGAAAAACAAGTCATTTCATAAATGCACGTGGCGTCATACTATTTCATGACAATGAATACAAAGACGGCATATAAACGTTGTGAACAGTGTATGCGTAAAACTAGCAGGGCATAAGCGTAGGAACATGGACCCGATGTGCCACAGGATCAGTTTTTAACTAACAGACAAAAATGATATGCGCCGACCTCCCCCCCCCCTCCCCCGTACACACACACACACACACACACACACACACACACACACACACACACACACACACACACACACACACACATGCACACACCTACCCTGACAAAAACAACCAAGTCATTTAGGATCCCCTCTCACGTATAATAACCTTCCCGCACCAAACAATTAATTATTGCCCTGTCACCAGTATTATATAGAGGGTCTTACACGAGTTGTCATTTCATATGAAATTTATGAAACGAGCCTTTGGCGAGTTTCATAAAATGCATATGAAGTGACCACGAGTGTAAGATTCTGTTTATCATATGGCCACTTGAAATTAGATTTTATCGCCATCAAATTTGACACTTTTCTTCATAGAAAATGCATGGTTGACATGGGCGTCGTCACGACGCTACGTAATCCCGCCAAAGTGTTATTACACGTGTGGTCATACGATTTTTATTACACGACATTATCCACTGCTTATCAATAACGTCATATGATAAACAGTATTATGTAAAAGGAAGTTTTTACACAGCTCTGTTCGTCGCACACTTTGACACATCAAGGGAGAAATACATCCCAGTACATATATGGCAAGAAGACTTGCTCCACAGGGAGGAAAAAAAATGGCCCGACCGGGACTCGAACCCAGTACCTCTCGGATATCAAGAAAACACTCTACCGTTTGAGCTACCGAGCATCACTGGTGATCTCGAACAAATAAAAGCCCTAAGGTTTGCCGTTATTGATATATAAATTCATGTGTCAAGGTCAAATCTTAAAAGTTAAGGTACCTACCTGGGTTACCTTAAATATTTAAGTATTTTCTTTGGTCAAGTATCGACTTAAATGAACGAATTTCTTTGTAGTTCACTTTAAACGCCAGTTAAGTAAATACTTACTTTAAGTAGGTACTTAAACTTTAAGTACGCATTGTAATCCTGGGCCCAGGTCATGTACACATTAGACCCAAACTGTATGCCAAATATCCTGAGCCTAGCTCAAGCGGTTCTCCAGATATTTTGGATTCCCCATAGCCACAATGCTTAAGTCGAAAAACTCCGTGAAAACTTTTCGGAATTTGGTCAAAAGTTAATCACGTAACTACACAAACTGTATGCCAAATATCCTGAGCCTAGCTCAGGCGGTTCTCCAGATATTTTCTTCACAAGGTTTCCCTATAGCCACAATGCATAAGTCCAAAAAGGGGCATAACTTCGCAAGGACAAGTCCGACGGAAAAGAAAAAAATACGGGTCCGCTTATTTTTCATGCTCATGCCATACATGAAATTTCAAGATCCTAACTCAAGTCATACTGTAGTTTACCTAGGTACTTAAAGCTTAACGGACGGACGGACTGACGGACGGACAGGGCAGAACCTTAATCAGGTCAGCTACACATAAGACCCAAATAGTATGCCAAATATCATGAGCCTAGCTCAAGCGGTTCTCTAGATAGTTTGTTCACAAGGTTTCCCTATAGCCACAATGCATAAGTCCCAAAAGATATATAAGCATTAAATATTTCGAAATTTCGTAAAAAGTTAATCAGGTCATGTACACATTAGACTCAAATTGTATGCCAAATACCATGAGCCTAGCTCAAGCGGTTCTCCAGATATTTTGGATTCCCCATAGCCACAATGCTTAAGTCGAAAAAGGCGCATAACTCCGTTGAATTTTTTCAGAATTTTGCCAAAAGTTAATCAGGTCATCTACACATTAGACCCAAACTGTATGCCAAATATCATGAGCCTAACTCAAGCGGTTCTCAAGATATTTTGTTCACAAGGTTTCCCTATAGCCACAGTGCATAAGTCAAAAAGGGGCATAACTCCGTTAAATATTTTCAGAATTTGGTCAAAAGTTAATCAGGTCATCTACACATTAGACCAAAACTGTATGCCAAATATCATGAGCCTAACTCAAGCGGTTCTCTAGATATTTTGTTCACAAGGTTTCCCTATAGCCAACGAATGCATAAGTCCAAAAAGGGACATAACTCCATTAAATATTTTCGGAATTTCGTAAAAAGTTAATCAGGTCATGTACACATTAGACCCAAATTGTATGCCAAATACCATGAGCCTAGCTCAAGCGGTTCTCCAGATAATTTGGATTCCCCATAGCCACAATGCTTAAGTCGAAAAAGGCGCATAACCCCGTTAAATATTTTCAGAAATTGGTCAAAAGTTAATCAGGTCATTTACACATTAGACCCAAACTGTATGCCAAATATCATGAGCCTAGCTCAAGCGGTTCTCTAGATATTTTGATCACAATTTTTCCCTACAGCCACAATGCATAAGTCAATTAGAAATGCGTCCATAGGACACGGATGCCCCCGCCTAAAAATATGTCTATGTTCGTATTCATCCATAGAAAGTTATTTACCGTGTTTAAGTTTTGGACCCTTTTTTCACATTTGACCTCAAAGTATGACCTTGACCTTGGAGGTAAGGACCTTGTTGTTGTGTGAGGCAGATTGTCTCATGATTGCCAACATTTCTGCCAAGTAATTTCAAAATCCATCCAGAGATAAGAAAGTTATTGACTGCGTTTAAGTTTCGGACCCTTTTTTTGACATTTGACCTCTAAGTATGACCTTGACCTTGGAGGTACGGATCTGGGTTTGCACATGACACATCGTCTCATGATGGTTAACATTTCTTCAAAGTAATTTCAAAATCCATCCAGAAATAAGTAAGTTATTGACTGCGTTTAAGTTTCGGACCCTTTTTTTTTTACATTTGACCTCTAAGTATGACCTTGACCTTGGAGGTACGGACCTGGGTTTCGACGTGACAAATCGTCTCATGATGGTTAACATTTCTACAAAGTAATTTCAAAATCCATCCAGAAATAAGAAAACTATTGACTGCGTTTAAGTTTCGGACCCTCTTTTTGACCTTTAACCTCTAAGTATGACCTTGACCTTGGAGGTACGGACCTGGGTTTTGCATGTGACACGTCGTCTCATGATGGTTAACATTTCTGCCGAGTAATTTTAAAATACATCAAGAAATAAGGAAGTTGATGACTGCGTTTAAGTTTCGGACGCACGGACAGGGGCAACGCTATATGCTCTTTCAACCATTCTTCGAATGGCGGGGGCATAAAAATGGGGCATAACTCCGCAAGGACAAGTCCGACTCAAAAGAAAAAAATACGGGTCCACTTATTTTTCATGCTAATGCCATATATGAAATTTCAAGATCCTAGCTCAAGCCCTTCTGTATATTACCTAGGTACTTGAAGCGTAACGGACGGACAAACTGACGGACGGACAGGGCAGAACCAATATGTCCCATCAACTTCTTCGAAGTTTGGGGCATAAAAAATGGCATAACTCCATTAAATATTTTCGGCATTTCGACGAAAGTTCATCAGGTCATCTACACATTAGTCCCAAACGGTATGCCAAATATCATGAGCCTAGCTCAAGCGGTTCTCCAGATATTTTGTTCACAAGGCTTCCCCATAGCCTCAATGCTTAAGTCGAAAAAGGCGCATAACTCCGTTAAATGTTTTCGGAATAAGATCAAAAGTTAATCAGGTCATCTACAAATTAGACCCAAACTGCATGCCAATATCATGAGCCTAGCTCAAACGGTTCTCCAGATATTTTGTTCACAATGTTTCCCTATAGCACCAATGCATAAGTCCAAAAAGAGGCATAACTCCGTTGAATATTTCCGAAATTTCGTCAAAAGTTAATCAGGTCATCTACACATTAGACACAAACTGTATGCCAAATATCATGAGCCTAGCTCAAGCGGTTCTCCAGATATTTTGTTCACAAGGTGTCCCTATAGCCACAATGCATAAGTCAAGTTAAAAATAAACCTGTCAAGTATTATCAGATTTTAAACAAAAGTTTTTCAGGTCATCTATGCCTTAGTAGCAAACAGACTGCCAAATATCATGAGCCTAGCTCAAGTGGTTCTCCAGTTATTTTGTTCACAAGGTTTCCCTATAGCCAAAATGTATAAGTCCAAAAAGGGGCAAAACTCCATTAAATACTTTCAGAATTTCGTCCAAAGTTAATCAGGTCATCTACACATTAGACCCAAACTGTATACCAAATATCATGAGCCTAGCTTAAGCGGTTCTCCAGATATTTTGTTCACAAGGTTTCCCTATAGCCATAATGCATGTCCAAAAAGGGGCACATCTCCATTAAATATTTTCGGAATTTCGTCAAAAGTTAATCAGGTCATCTACACATTAGACCCAAACTGTATGCCAAATATCATGAGACTAGCTCGAGCGGTTCTCCAGATATTTTGTTCACAAGGTTTTCCTATAGCCACAGTGCGTAAGTCCAAAAAAGGGCATAACTCCATCAAATATTTTCGGAATTTTGTCAAAAGTTAAATAAAGTCATTTACACATTAGACCCAAACTGTATGCCAAATATCATGAGCCTAGCTCAAGCGGTTCTCCAGATATTTTGTTCACAAGGTTTCCCTATAGCCACCATGCATGTCCAAAAAGGGGCATAACTCCGTTAAATAATTCCGGAATTTCGTAAAAAGTTAATCAGGTCATCTACACATTAATGGCAATAGGTTGTGTTTTTTATCAAAATATATTTGGAAAATGACTGAACTTTTAGCAAACAATGGAGGCACTGATCAGACGCCGCGTTCTGCGGCCGCCGGTCTGATCTGGGCCTGCACTGTTTGCCAGGGTACCCGTTTTGGGGTTTCCGGTACTAAATGGGTTAAGCAAACAGTGTTACGTTTGTTTGATTTTATGTTTAACGTCCGCGTCAACACTATGTAAGTCATTTTGGAGACGTTGCTTACAATTTTGTTGGACTTTTACTTGACATTGAGATGAAATGACATCTCAAGCCCTGTCGCCCAATGAAACCAATAGGGTTTATAAGCATGGTCGGTCCGACTCGCATCGCACTCGTGTGCTGTCGGATTCAGCTCTGCGTGGAAGCATCATGCAGCCCGTTTATTTCTTCAAGCCCCAATCGGCGGGGGCGAAAGCAAACCGTGTAGAAACACGTGTTTTGTATAAAACACATTTGAAGAGCTTAAATTCGCAAGCTATTTGGTTTTTATGCTACACTTCAAGAAATACTATTTACATTTCCAGTGTAAAACCTAATGTAAACCTACAGAAAACCATGTAGTTCATACTTCCATGAACGCATCGAGACACATGATTTTCAGTGACGTTAGTCTAAAGCATGGTTCTCTACGATCTGATTGGGTGTTGGCGACGTCAACGCTGTCCCGCTTTTTGTAGAAACACAGCGTGTGAATGATTGAATACCTGAGCGAGCTTGAAAGTTGTCTCTCACGCCTTCCAAGCGGATCACATGTATGATTAGGAGGAGACTTCAATCTTCCGGGGATCGCATGGGAAACTGAAACAGGAAGATCCAGAAGGTGGAAATGGTGCAACGTCGAGCGGCACGGTTCATAACAGGACGATATAGAAATACCAGCTCCGTCACATCTATGCTTGACCACCTGAACCTGGAAACACTGGAAAGTAGACGGCTGAAACTGCAACTGACCATGTTTTACAAAGTGATAAATGGGATAGTCGCCATTGACAAGGATGCCTACTTGAATCTCGCATCAGGAAGGACACGATCATCTCATTCTCTCAAGTACCGACAGTATTCTACCTCCATTGGTAGTTTCAAGTACAGCTTCTTCCCAAGAACCATCCCAACCTCGAATACCTTACCGGCGGCTGCAGCTGAGGCTCCTGACTTGGTACACTTCAAGCAGGAGCTATCACAACTCTCATTCTAAACGCAGTAGGGGCAAACTGCTTTACTAGCTGTGAGGAGTGCTAGAGCTATGTCGTCGGGCCAAGTGCTCTTTAACCCCCAGGGAAGGCGGATTGGTCTAGTCAGAGCGGTGAACGGGCAGTTGGAAAACTTGCTTCCTTCACTATATATATATATATATATATATATATATATATATATATATATATATATATATATATATATATATATATATATATATATATATATATATATATATATATATATATATGTAAAAAGTAAACAACATTAGCACATGGACTGTTTAATAGTATCTTTATTATTGCCAACCGGTTTCAGATCTTCAGGACAATAATGGCGTCAAACTATGCGCTGTTTCTAAGCAACGTCACTAAGCAAATATGCGTACACATGTGGACGGAACGTGCGCAAAATTTGACACGTCATA
The DNA here is from genome assembly GCA_963580285.1 of Lucinisca nassula. Taxonomy (NCBI): domain Eukaryota; kingdom Metazoa; phylum Mollusca; class Bivalvia; order Lucinida; family Lucinidae; genus Lucinisca; species Lucinisca nassula. The sequence goes on along the minus strand of OY757014.1, from coordinate 127,043,162 downwards.
ATAAAGTGTTTAGGTTTGGTTTAAAAATGTCAATAAAGTATCGTTCTTTGGTCAGCCTAGCTGAAACATCATGTTTATGAAATTTATAAAACGGAAACATTGAAAACTTAGGTTCCGTTTTACAACAATTGTCTATATGTGCGCTTACTGGCATTTGTCTTGTTGATGGATCTCTTATTTGTTGATCATGCACTGTTTTTCTATTTCTTAGTTTGTCACCTGTTTGGCCTATGTAATATTCATTACACCCGTTACACACCAATACATACAAAACGTTTTGCACAGTACAATTCATATCTTCTTTTACGTGAAAGGTTTTTTGTTTTAATTGTAAGGATGATCCCTCAATAATATTTTTACATAGGCCGCACCTTGGCTCATTGCATTTGCTAACGCAAGGTTGAGCCCTGTTTTCGCGAAATTCCGAATTTATTAAGATACGGCGTAGATTCGGAAGTTGGCGTTTGCCTTTTATGATTTTTGTGGTTTCCACAATATTTTTCATTCTTTCATCATTATTGAAAATGTTCATATTAGTTTTTAATATGCCAAATACTTCCCTGTTTTTGGGGTTAAATGTGGAAATAAAAGGTGTTATGTTTTCTACTATATCTGTTTGTGTATTTAATAGAGTGTTTCTAGGTATTTGCATGGCCTTAGAAATGCCTGTTTTAATAACATCCCAGGGATATTTTCTGCTTATAAGAATGGTTGCCAGTTCTTGTAGGCGTGTTTTCAGTATGCTTAAATCGGAAACAATAGTGCAAATCCGACGAGCTAGTGTGAATGGTATGTTAGTTTTTGTGGGTTTAGGGTGACAAGATTTGAAATTTAGATATTGTTTTGAGTCTGTGGTCTTAAAATAAATATCAGTTATTATAGAAGTCCCATTTTTAATCACCATCACATCCAGAAATGGAAGTTTTTCAATACTTTGTTGCATTTTAAATTGTATATCTGCATGTAATGTGTTTAACACAGTTTTAAAATAGACAAAGTCAGACATAGATCTCTCCCAAAACATGAAACAGTCATCTAAATATCGTTTCCATTCTTTCCTTATATATTTTGCGAAGTTTTCATCCTTTTCCGTCTTAATCTTTTCGTACATTTTTTCTTCCAAAAACCCTAGAACAAGTGTTGCATAGGTAGGGGCAACTTTTGTCCCCATTGCCGTGCCTTTTGTTTGCTTGAAATAATCTTTGTTGAATGAAAAAATGTTGTTTTCTAATATTATTTTTAATGCTTCAATGATAAATGTTTTATTGTAGCGATCTGCTATTAATTCGGGATATTTATCCAACCAAAATGAAATGGCTTCTAAGCCCAAATCATGTGGGATGTTTGAATAGAGACTGACAATGTCAAAAGAAATCAGGCGAGTATTTTCTGACACCTTTTTAGGTATAGAATTGAGAAAGTGTATGTCATCTCTCAGATAGCTTTCTACCTTTGTAAGAAATGGTTTAAGTAAAATATCCAGTAAACTACTGAGATGGCTTGTTTCACAACGTGGTCCAGCCACTATAGGTCTAAACTGTAAGTCATCTGGGTTTAGTTCTTCAATATATTCAGACTTATGTTTGTTGCAAGAATCCTGGATAATTTTACTCTTATGTATTTTTGGTAGACCATAGAAAGTACTAGTCTTACAATCGAATTTGAGTAAAAAATCAATCTCATTCTTTGTTAAAACCTTGTGGTCTTTAGTTAGATTATTTATTTTAGAAAATATTTCCTTCATGTTACTGTCTGGGACTGATTGATAATAATTTTCATCTGTTAAAATTTCTAATATTTTCCCTTTATAAAAATCAGTATTCATAATGACAATGCCACCACCTTTGTCTGCTTCTTTAATAACAATAGAATCATCTTGTGCCAAGGATTTTATAGCATTTCTTTGATCTAGAGTTATATTATGTATAATGTGTTTATTCTCTTTAGAAACCAAGGAACACAATGTTTTTGTCGTTGCGGCATATGTATCTAAAGTTTCATTTCTCCCACTGGGAGGAGTGAAATTTGATTTGTTTTTTACGAGTGAGACATTGTTATTCTCTACACCGTTGAAATATTCAAGTAATCTGATTTTCCTTAAAAACTCAGTTACATCTTCATTGACTTCGTAGGAATTATTTTTTTCTGGTGTGGGTGTAAATTTGAGACCCATCAACAAGACACTTTTTTCTACTTCATTTAGTTTGCGATTTGACAGGTTGTATATTTTTGTAAATGTTTTACCTGTTTCAGCTAGGTTACCCTCATCTATATTCTGTTTTTCCAATTGCGGTCCGCCGCTAAAAAAGAATTCGGAGTGTCTGGCATTTCGTCTTCATCAATTAACCAGTCTGAATTGTTTGACCTGTTGTTGAAATTTCTCCTTCTTCTTCCACTATGGTTGTTTCTTGCATTATTCTGCTGCAGAAGTTGATTTATCACGGATAGAAAATCAAAGCTTCCATTATTTTGTTCGTTTGCAACTCCTAATGGTGTGAAACTGTGTTGCTGTTGTCTGATCTTTCGGCCGTTCGGGGGAGAACCTCTGTTTTGTTGTCCGTTCAGAACGTTTCGTCTGTTGGGAACACCATTGTGTGTGAAATTTCTGTTTGAATGCCTGTTATTCTGCTGTGTTATCGGCGGCAGTGTGGAACCTACGGCTTCGGAATACGTTTTAACGAAATTTTCGTTTTGTTTTCCTTTTTTGAAAAAAGGATTTGAATGTTCGTATATCTTTAAAAAGTCCTCTTCGTATGATTTGAGCCATTTTTCATTGTTTGCCCACCTTTTGTGTGAGATCTCTTCGTTTCTCTGAACATTTACCCGCCATTGTTCGAACAGGAAATCTGCTTTTGGGCCTGAACATTTTGAAGAAATGATGTCTGACATCTCTTTATCGATTTTCCGGTACCGCTCAATACATGCATCTGTTTTTAATTTTTCCATCTCTATTTCAGTTCTAAACTCGTGTAAAATTGCTCTTTCCCTCAGAGCTCTTTGTTCCTGGTTCTCGTTTCTTATTTCAAATTTTTGGATTTTTCTTGGTATCACTAACCCTGGATTAGCGGAGATCCATTTTTCGTGGAAGCCGAGATTACCACTATTTCTCACATATCCCCAATAAGCATCTTTTCTTGCCTTTAGCTTCTTTTCCCATAGTGTCGCAATACTTGATTTCATACGCATCGCATCATCTTCAATACAACTGATGCTTTCTTCTTCCATTCTTTCTAACGATCTGCTAGTGTTAATGCAGTTAGCATTTGTTTTTCTCCTGATTTCATCTTCAATATATTTCATTACATTCGGCAGTCCCGCAATGGCCGTCTCTGCGTTTCCCGGTGTTATGTTTTGATTTGTCCCTTTCATAACATCGGATAAATCATTTATGGCTTTTAAAATTAAAGAAAGTTTAGTACTTATCTCATCAAGTTGTTTGCTTTCAGCTGGATTGTGTAAAATCGACGATGTAGAATTTGACGGCGAACTTTCGCTGCTACTTTCTTCCCTTTTTGTCCTTTTATTCATTCTACCCATGGCTGCTGTCCTTTGTTCCAGGAAAATATGTATGAAAACTAACAAAAATGTCCCGAAACAAGATAATTATATGTAAAAAGTAAACAACATTAGCACATGGACTGTTTAATAGTATCTTTATTATTGCCAACCGGTTTCAGATCTTCAGGACAATAATGGCGTCAAACTATGCGCTGTTTCTAAGCAACGTCACTAAGCAAATATGCGTACACATGTGGACGGAACGTGCGCAAAATTTGACACGTCATAATAAAGTGTTTAGGTTTGGTTTAAAAATGTCAATAAAGTATCGTTCTTTGGTCAGCCTAGCTGAAACATCATGTTTATGAAATTTATAAAACGGAAACATTGAAAACTTAGGTTCCGTTTTACAACAATTGTCTATATGTGCGCTTACTGGCATTTGTCTTGTTGATGGATCTCTTATTTGTTGATCATGCACTGTTTTTCTATTTCTTAGTTTGTCACCTGTTTGGCCTATGTAATATTCATTACACCCGTTACACACCAATACATACAAAACGTTTTGCACAGTACAATTCATATCTTCTTTTACGTGAAAGGTTTTTTGTTTTAATTGTAAGGATGATCCCTCAATAATATTTTTACATAGGCCGCACCTTGGCTCATTGCATTTGCTAACGCAAGGTTGAGCCCTGTTTTCGCGAAATTCCGAATTTATTAAGATACGGCGTAGATTCGGAAGTTGGCGTTTGCCTTTTATGATTTTTGTGGTTTCCACAATATTTTTCATTCTTTCATCATTATTGAAAATGTTCATATTAGTTGTATTGAAGATGATGCGATGCGTATGAAATCAAGTATTGCGACACTATGGGAAAAGAAGCTAAAGGCAAGAAAAGATGCTTATTGGGGATATGTGAGAAATAGTGGTAATCTCGGCTTCCACGAAAAATGGATCTCCGCTAATCCAGGGTTAGTGATACCAAGAAAAATCCAAAAATTTGAAATAAGAAACGAGAACCAGGAACAAAGAGCTCTGAGGGAAAGAGCAATTTTACACGAGTTTAGAACTGAAATAGAGATGGAAAAATTAAAAACAGATGCATGTATTGAGCGGTACCGGAAAATCGATAAAGAGATGTCAGACATCATTTCTTCAAAATGTTCAGGCCCAAAAGCAGATTTCCTGTTCGAACAATGGCGGGTAAATGTTCAGAGAAACGAAGAGATCTCACACAAAAGGTGGGCAAACAATGAAAAATGGCTCAAATCATACGAAGAGGACTTTTTAAAGATATACGAACATTCAAATCCTTTTTTCAAAAAAGGAAAACAAAACGAAAATTTCGTTAAAACGTATTCCGAAGCCGTAGGTTCCACACTGCCGCCGATAACACAGCAGAATAACAGGCATTCAAACAGAAATTTCACACACAATGGTGTTCCCAACAGACGAAACGTTCTGAACGGACAACAAAACAGAGGTTCTCCCCCGAACGGCCGAAAGATCAGACAACAGCAACACAGTTTCACACCATTAGGAGTTGCAAACGAACAAAATAATGGAAGCTTTGATTTTCTATCCGTGATAAATCAACTTCTGCAGCAGAATAATGCAAGAAACAACCATAGTGGAAGAAGAAGGAGAAATTTCAACAACAGGTCAAACAATTCAGACTGGTTAATTGATGAAGACGAAATGCCAGACACTCCGAATTCTTTTTTAGCGGCGGACCGCAATTGGAAAAACAGAATATAGATGAGGGTAACCTAGCTGAAACAGGTAAAACATTTACAAAAATATACAACCTGTCAAATCGCAAACTAAATGAAGTAGAAAAAAGTGTCTTGTTGATGGGTCTCAAATTTACACCCACACCAGAAAAAAATAATTCCTACGAAGTCAATGAAGATGTAACTGAGTTTTTAAGGAAAATCAGATTACTTGAATATTTCAACGGTGTAGAGAATAACAATGTCTCACTCGTAAAAAACAAATCAAATTTCACTCCTCCCAGTGGGAGAAATGAAACTTTAGATACATATGCCGCAACGACAAAAACATTGTGTTCCTTGGTTTCTAAAGAGAATAAACACATTATACATAATATAACTCTAGATCAAAGAAATGCTATAAAATCCTTGGCACAAGATGATTCTATTGTTATTAAAGAAGCAGACAAAGGTGGTGGCATTGTCATTATGAATACTGATTTTTATAAAGGGAAAATATTAGAAATTTTAACAGATGAAAATTATTATCAATCAGTCCCAGACAGTAACATGAAGGAAATATTTTCTAAAATAAATAATCTAACTAAAGACCACAAGGTTTTAACAAAGAATGAGATTGATTTTTTACTCAAATTCGATTGTAAGACTAGTACTTTCTATGGTCTACCAAAAATACATAAGAGTAAAATTATCCAGGATTCTTGCAACAAACATAAGTCTGAATATATTGAAGAACTAAACCCAGATGACTTACAGTTTAGACCTATAGTGGCTGGACCACGTTGTGAAACAAGCCATCTCAGTAGTTTACTGGATATTTTACTTAAACCATTTCTTACAAAGGTAGAAAGCTATCTGAGAGATGACATACACTTTCTCAATTCTATACCTAAAAAGGTGTCAGAAAATACTCGCCTGATTTCTTTTGACATTGTCAGTCTCTATTCAAACATCCCACATGATTTGGGCTTAGAAGCCATTTCATTTTGGTTGGATAAATATCCCGAATTAATAGCAGATCGCTACAATAAAACATTTATCATTGAAGCATTAAAAATAATATTAGAAAACAACATTTTTTCATTCAACAAAGATTATTTCAAGCAAACAAAAGGCACGGCAATGGGGACAAAAGTTGCCCCTACCTATGCAACACTTGTTCTAGGGTTTTTGGAAGAAAAAATGTACGAAAAGATTAAGACGGAAAAGGATGAAAACTTCGCAAAATATATAAGGAAAGAATGGAAACGATATTTAGATGACTGTTTCATGTTTTGGGAGAGATCTATGTCTGACTTTGTCTATTTTAAAACTGTGTTAAACACATTACATGCAGATATACAATTTAAAATGCAACAAAGTATTGAAAAACTTCCATTTCTGGATGTGATGGTGATTAAAAATGGGACTTCTATAATAACTGATATTTATTTTAAGACCACAGACTCAAAACAATATCTAAATTTCAAATCTTGTCACCCTAAACCCACAAAAACTAACATACCATTCACACTAGCTCGTCGGATTTGCACTATTGTTTCCGATTTAAGCATACTGAAAACACGCCTACAAGAACTGGCAACCATTCTTATAAGCAGAAAATATCCCTGGGATGTTATTAAAACAGGCATTTCTAAGGCCATGCAAATACCTAGAAACACTCTATTAAATACACAAACAGATATAGTAGAAAACATAACACCTTTTATTTCCACATTTAACCCCAAAAACAGGGAAGTATTTGGCATATTAAAAACTAATATGAACATTTTCAATAATGATGAAAGAATGAAAAATATTGTGGAAACCACAAAAATCATAAAAGGCAAACGCCAACTTCCGAATCTACGCCGTATCTTAATAAATTCGGAATTTCGCGAAAACAGGGCTCAACCTTGCGTTAGCAAATGCAATGAGCCAAGGTGCGGCCTATGTAAAAATATTATTGAGGGATCATCCTTACAATTAAAACAAAAAACCTTTCACGTAAAAGAAGATATGAATTGTACTGTGCAAAACGTTTTGTATGTATTGGTGTGTAACGGGTGTAATGAATATTACATAGGCCAAACAGGTGACAAACTAAGAAATAGAAAAACAGTGCATGATCAACAAATAAGAGATCCATCAACAAGACAAATGCCAGTAAGCGCACATATAGACAATTGTTGTAAAACGGAACCTAAGTTTTCAATGTTTCCGTTTTATAAATTTCATAAACATGATGTTTCAGCTAGGCTGACCAAAGAACGATACTTTATTGACATTTTTAAACCAAACCTAAACACTTTATTATGACGTGTCAAATTTTGCGCACGTTCCGTCCACATGTGTACGCATATTTGCTTAGTGACGTTGCTTAGAAACAGCGCATAGTTTGACGCCATTATTGTCCTGAAGATCTGAAACCGGTTGGCAATAATAAAGATACTATTAAACAGTCCATGTGCTAATGTTGTTTACTTTTTACATATAATTATCTTGTTTCGGGACATTTTTGTTAGTTTTCATACATATTTTCCTGGAACAAAGGACAGCAGCCATGGGTAGAATGAATAAAAGGACAAAAAGGGAAGAAAGTAGCAGCGAAAGTTCGCCGTCAAATTCTACATCGTCGATTTTACACAATCCAGCTGAAAGCAAACAACTTGATGAGATAAGTACTAAACTTTCTTTAATTTTAAAAGCCATAAATGATTTATCCGATGTTATGAAAGGGACAAATCAAAACATAACACCGGGAAACGCAGAGACGGCCATTGCGGGACTGCCGAATGTAATGAAATATATTGAAGATGAAATCAGGAGAAAAACAAATGCTAACTGCATTAACACTAGCAGATCGTTAGAAAGAATGGAAGAAGAAAGCATCAGTTGTATTGAAGATGATGCGATGCGTATGAAATCAAGTATTGCGACACTATGGGAAAAGAAGCTAAAGGCAAGAAAAGATGCTTATTGGGGATATGTGAGAAATAGTGGTAATCTCGGCTTCCACGAAAAATGGATCTCCGCTAATCCAGGGTTAGTGATACCAAGAAAAATCCAAAAATTTGAAATAAGAAACGAGAACCAGGAACAAAGAGCTCTGAGGGAAAGAGCAATTTTACACGAGTTTAGAACTGAAATAGAGATGGAAAAATTAAAAACAGATGCATGTATTGAGCGGTACCGGAAAATCGATAAAGAGATGTCAGACATCATTTCTTCAAAATGTTCAGGCCCAAAAGCAGATTTCCTGTTCGAACAATGGCGGGTAAATGTTCAGAGAAACGAAGAGATCTCACACAAAAGGTGGGCAAACAATGAAAAATGGCTCAAATCATACGAAGAGGACTTTTTAAAGATATACGAACATTCAAATCCTTTTTTCAAAAAAGGAAAACAAAACGAAAATTTCGTTAAAACGTATTCCGAAGCCGTAGGTTCCACACTGCCGCCGATAACACAGCAGAATAACAGGCATTCAAACAGAAATTTCACACACAATGGTGTTCCCAACAGACGAAACGTTCTGAACGGACAACAAAACAGAGGTTCTCCCCCGAACGGCCGAAAGATCAGACAACAGCAACACAGTTTCACACCATTAGGAGTTGCAAACGAACAAAATAATGGAAGCTTTGATTTTCTATCCGTGATAAATCAACTTCTGCAGCAGAATAATGCAAGAAACAACCATAGTGGAAGAAGAAGGAGAAATTTCAACAACAGGTCAAACAATTCAGACTGGTTAATTGATGAAGACGAAATGCCAGACACTCCGAATTCTTTTTTAGCGGCGGACCGCAATTGGAAAAACAGAATATAGATGAGGGTAACCTAGCTGAAACAGGTAAAACATTTACAAAAATATACAACCTGTCAAATCGCAAACTAAATGAAGTAGAAAAAAGTGTCTTGTTGATGGGTCTCAAATTTACACCCACACCAGAAAAAAATAATTCCTACGAAGTCAATGAAGATGTAACTGAGTTTTTAAGGAAAATCAGATTACTTGAATATTTCAACGGTGTAGAGAATAACAATGTCTCACTCGTAAAAAACAAATCAAATTTCACTCCTCCCAGTGGGAGAAATGAAACTTTAGATACATATGCCGCAACGACAAAAACATTGTGTTCCTTGGTTTCTAAAGAGAATAAACACATTATACATAATATAACTCTAGATCAAAGAAATGCTATAAAATCCTTGGCACAAGATGATTCTATTGTTATTAAAGAAGCAGACAAAGGTGGTGGCATTGTCATTATGAATACTGATTTTTATAAAGGGAAAATATTAGAAATTTTAACAGATGAAAATTATTATCAATCAGTCCCAGACAGTAACATGAAGGAAATATTTTCTAAAATAAATAATCTAACTAAAGACCACAAGGTTTTAACAAAGAATGAGATTGATTTTTTACTCAAATTCGATTGTAAGACTAGTACTTTCTATGGTCTACCAAAAATACATAAGAGTAAAATTATCCAGGATTCTTGCAACAAACATAAGTCTGAATATATTGAAGAACTAAACCCAGATGACTTACAGTTTAGACCTATAGTGGCTGGACCACGTTGTGAAACAAGCCATCTCAGTAGTTTACTGGATATTTTACTTAAACCATTTCTTACAAAGGTAGAAAGCTATCTGAGAGATGACATACACTTTCTCAATTCTATACCTAAAAAGGTGTCAGAAAATACTCGCCTGATTTCTTTTGACATTGTCAGTCTCTATTCAAACATCCCACATGATTTGGGCTTAGAAGCCATTTCATTTTGGTTGGATAAATATCCCGAATTAATAGCAGATCGCTACAATAAAACATTTATCATTGAAGCATTAAAAATAATATTAGAAAACAACATTTTTTCATTCAACAAAGATTATTTCAAGCAAACAAAAGGCACGGCAATGGGGACAAAAGTTGCCCCTACCTATGCAACACTTGTTCTAGGGTTTTTGGAAGAAAAAATGTACGAAAAGATTAAGACGGAAAAGGATGAAAACTTCGCAAAATATATAAGGAAAGAATGGAAACGATATTTAGATGACTGTTTCATGTTTTGGGAGAGATCTATGTCTGACTTTGTCTATTTTAAAACTGTGTTAAACACATTACATGCAGATATACAATTTAAAATGCAACAAAGTATTGAAAAACTTCCATTTCTGGATGTGATGGTGATTAAAAATGGGACTTCTATAATAACTGATATTTATTTTAAGACCACAGACTCAAAACAATATCTAAATTTCAAATCTTGTCACCCTAAACCCACAAAAACTAACATACCATTCACACTAGCTCGTCGGATTTGCACTATTGTTTCCGATTTAAGCATACTGAAAACACGCCTACAAGAACTGGCAACCATTCTTATAAGCAGAAAATATCCCTGGGATGTTATTAAAACAGGCATTTCTAAGGCCATGCAAATACCTAGAAACACTCTATTAAATACACAAACAGATATAGTAGAAAACATAACACCTTTTATTTCCACATTTAACCCCAAAAACAGGGAAGTATTTGGCATATTAAAAACTAATATGAACATTTTCAATAATGATGAAAGAATGAAAAATATTGTGGAAACCACAAAAATCATAAAAGGCAAACGCCAACTTCCGAATCTACGCCGTATCTTAATAAATTCGGAATTTCGCGAAAACAGGGCTCAACCTTGCGTTAGCAAATGCAATGAGCCAAGGTGCGGCCTATGTAAAAATATTATTGAGGGATCATCCTTACAATTAAAACAAAAAACCTTTCACGTAAAAGAAGATATGAATTGTACTGTGCAAAACGTTTTGTATGTATTGGTGTGTAACGGGTGTAATGAATATTACATAGGCCAAACAGGTGACAAACTAAGAAATAGAAAAACAGTGCATGATCAACAAATAAGAGATCCATCAACAAGACAAATGCCAGTAAGCGCACATATAGACAATTGTTGTAAAACGGAACCTAAGTTTTCAATGTTTCCGTTTTATAAATTTCATAAACATGATGTTTCAGCTAGGCTGACCAAAGAACGATACTTTATTGACATTTTTAAACCAAACCTAAACACTTTATTATGACGTGTCAAATTTTGCGCACGTTCCGTCCACATGTGTACGCATATTTGCTTAGTGACGTTGCTTAGAAACAGCGCATAGTTTGACGCCATTATTGTCCTGAAGATCTGAAACCGGTTGGCAATAATAAAGATACTATTAAACAGTCCATGTGCTAATGTTGTTTACTTTTTACATATAATTATCTTGTTTCGGGACATTTTTGTTAGTTTTCATATATATATATATATATATATATATATATATATATATATATATATATATATATATATATATATATATATATATATATTTCATCATACTGCTTATTTCAATTTATTCTTTGTACTACTTATACAAACGTGTGTTACTTCTATCTTTCTATACTCTCTGATTTCTATTCTTTTCTTGGTCACCCGATACATAATGGTCAAGCGTGACAGAGTATCGTACAGCATAGACATAGACATAGACATAGACATAGACAACAATTTGACTTGAGACTGACCTTCGTGCACGGAATAAATTAGTCAATGATGTCGCCTAATACGTCGGCTTTCGTTAGTTTCTCGTGCATTTTTCGGCATCTCGTGAATAACGACCCATATACCGACCTCTATGTATTGTATAACAATATCGCCATCTTCGGAAAACGACAACGATAAATACATGCATTCAGTCGGGTGGGAAATTATGTTAATAGAGTTCACCAGTCACAGGTTAATTTGTTCGAACTATAACACACCCGTGCGACATAGTCTTTTTTCACATCTCCAAATCGCTACTTTTCTGAAGAAAATCCGTGATATTTTTGTTATTTTTACTTCAAACATAGCTTGTTGGTACTCGTTAGAACCGCCTCATTGAGTACCAACAACCTATGTCTTGGAGGAAAAATAAAAAACATAAGGAGTACCCCCGTAAACCCCAGTTTTCTCTATAAAAAGAGGGGTTTAATGGGGTGTTCATTTCACGGACTCGTTCTCGTGATCAGGACTGTTGACATCATGTTAACAAGTCTGTGTAATGACCCCACCCCCACCCCACCCCGCATCAACACACGCACTAAATCCCACTTTATATAGAGAAAACTGGGTTTTACTGGGTGTACATCTTATTTCTGTCCAAAAACATGGGTTTTGGGTACTCGTTAGAGCTGCATCATTGAGGTCGTTCTAACAAGCACCCACAACCTGTTTTAAGAGTATAAATAAGAAAAATATTGCAAATTTTCGCCAGAAAAAATGACCGTGGTGGAGGTATGAAAAAAATGCAATGTGTCACCAGGCACTGCACTGCACTGTTGCCCTAGAACAGCAAAATTATCTTGTTAAAAATACGTGTAGTAACATGTTTTATCATATGAGGTCACGTCTGAGAGTGTAATAACGCCATGTAATATTTTCGATAAATATGCAAATTAGCTAGATATGTCCCATAACGTTACATGTACGGCGTCCTTGGAGGAGGAATATTGACATTTTTGTTAAACCATCTGAATAAAATACGTTTTAAATGTCATATGATAAATAGAATCTTGCATTCGTGCTCATGTGTCATTGAATTTATTAAACTCGTTGAAGAAAAGGGACAAAATGCTCGGCGGAGTCTCGCGTTTTATCCCTTTTCCTCAACTCGTTCAATAATTTCAATAATACATGGACACTCATATAAGATCCTCTATTTACCAGAACACCAACCCAAAATAGATTCAGGTGACTACTCACATAGCTGCTGAAATATTTAACTTGATATTCGACTAACTTAAGTCGATACCGGACATTTTTAACTCGATCCTCGACAATTTTAACTCGATACTATACAATTTTAACTCGATACTCGACCAACTCAACTCGATACTCGACAATTTTAATTCGATACTCGACAATTTTAACTCGATAGTCGACCAACTCAACTCGATACTCGATAATTTTAACTTGATACGCGACAATTTCAACCCGATACTCGACAGGTTTAACTCGATAATCGACCAACTCAACTCGATATTCGTCATCTCGACATTTTTAACTCGATACTCGACAATTTCAACTCGATACTAAACAATTTTAACTCGATACTCGACCAACTTAACTCGATACTCGGCAAGTTTAACTGATACTCGACATTTTTAACTTGATACTCGATTTTTACGACCCGATACTTGACCCTCACTTGATAGACAGTCAGTACTGTCCATGCTTCAGGTGCCTGTGGAATCTAAAAATAGATGCATTTGCCCTTAGTATTCAGGGTTTTATCGGTTCATATCAAATACAGGTGTTAGATAATTATATTCTTATTTTTTAGATATCTGGGGTTGGTAACTCGAGCTCTCTTAAGGCTTACGACGACCTTAAGTATATCTTAATCAACTCGTAGCGATTAGTGTGAGTAACTCGAAAGTACCGTTATTTATTGAGACAACTTAACCATATCGTAAAGTTACGGACAACTCAGGCATGCCGTAACCTCATCTTAACTATTTCAATAGAAACAGACACTACATAGAAGCATAAGAATAGTCGTTGTACATCTATCTACTTTTTTTCTCGGCACAGGGTTTCTTTTAGTAATGATATGCGATACATGTATTGTTTGATTAAGGCAGATATATAATTACCTGCATAAAAATACATGTAAACAAAGATCTATACATCTCCGATAAACATGTATATATGTAGTACGTAATTATTATGTACAAGCTGTTTATTTGTGTGTGCAATAGTCGTGTCAACAAAGGAAGAAAAGAAGAAGAAAAAAAGAAATAAGATTGTATAGCCTGTACAATAAGTGTACTAATGACCACAATCGTCTTGTTTTTGTGAAATAGCGGTCATGACTGCTCACTTCTTATTTCCTATTTCTACTTCCTATTTCAACGCCCCCGCCCATAGGGGCTTGAAGAAGTATATGGGCTGCATGATGCTTCCACGCAGAGCTGAATCCGGCCCGCACACTAGTACTGGTAAACCGCTTAGAGGATCTAAGCCTGCCCAGGAACCGTGGTGCGAGGCGGACCGTCCATGCTTATACACCCTATTGGTTTCATTGGGCGACAGGGCTTGATATGTCATTTCATCTCAATGTCGGGTAAAAGTGCCATAAAATTGGAAGCAACGTCTCCAAAATGACTTTACAGTGTTGACGGGGACGTTAAACCTCAAATCAAACAAACAAATACTTCCTATTTCTCGCTTCCTACTTCACACTTTTTTCTTGCACAAGTAAGTTTTCATGTAATGATAGCGACCAAAAAAGTTTCTCAATGGACCAGGGGATTCCTCGCGTGGGAATTATGTTATTCAAAATCTTCCTCGAGACACCATGTTTAATCCCATAGTGTGTCTCACAGGTGGGGAGGTATAATACAGATAAATATATGGTAATGGGAGAAAATTCTTGGTTAGGTGGGAAAGCAAACGTGTTACCATGAAGAAGTTTCTATATTGTACGCCCTGTCCTGAGGACTGCTGTGCAGGAACCGCAGATCAGCTTAAAAGCAAAGATCCGCGCCCCTTGGGGGCTGCATGACAACTATGCAGAAAAGCTGTCAGTAGCTGAACATGACTGATATAGTGTTGACTAGGACCTCTCATCTCATTTTTGAAAGATATATATTTTTGGCTGTTGCACAATTTAAGACACTTTCAAGTAATTGAAGCTAATATGAGCTCAGGCATGGCAAATCAGGGGGAAATGTAGAGAAGGGGTCGCCAGTTGTGTCATTGTTTCTCATCCCATAGTTTATTTAGAACCTTGCCTATTATGATACCGCTACCCAAGCCTTCTCTGGCAGAAAATGCTCCAACAAGGCTGCCTTGTTGTTAAACAAACCCCGGTATTATCATGTATAGTAAGATGTTAAGCGTTATTTTATTTTGCTATGCCCTGGCTTACAAAAAGGTTCCGAAGCGCTTTGCACGAGATTAAAAATTACAAAGGTAAATCGTAAGTGGTAAGATGGTTAAAACATTATGGAAACGATACGACAGGTTTTCAGTTACCGGCATAACGAGACCATAAATTTTACGGTGGTCACCTTAAGTATGTCTTAAGTACATCTTAAGTTGACATATTTACGATGGCTTCGAGTTACCAACCCCTGGTAACTTGAAGCTCTCTTAAGCCTTACGACGACCTTAAGTATATCTTAGTCACCTCGTAGCGATTAGTGTGAGAACTCGAAAGTACCGTAATTTATGGAGACAACTTAACCATATCGTAAAGTTACGGGCAACTCAGGCATTCCGTAACCTCTTCTTAACTATTGCAAAAGAAACAGACACTACATAGACGCATAAGAAAAGAAGTTGTACATCTATCCACTTTTTTTCTCGGCACACAGTTTTTTTTAAGTAATGTTGTGCGAAACATGTATTGTATGGTATTGTATTAAGGCAGATATATGCTATATTTAGCAGAATTACCTGTATTAAAATACATGTAAACAAAGATCTATACATCTCCGATAAACATGTATATATGCAGTACGTAATTATTATGTATAAGCTGTTTATTTATGTGTGTAATAGTCATGTCAAAAAAGGAAGAAAAGAAGAAGAAGAAAAAAAAAGAAATAAGGTAAAATATAGTATAGCCTGTACAATAAGTGAACTACTGACCACAATCGTCTTATTTTGAGAAATAGCGGTCATGACTGCTCACTTCCTATTTCCGCTTCCTATTTCTCGCTTCCTACTTCACACAAGAAAGTTTTCATGTAATGATAGCGATCAAAAAAGATTCTCAAGTACAATGGGATTCCTCGCGTGGGAATTCTGTTATTCAAAACCTTCCTCGAGACACCATGTTTGAATCCCATATTGTGTCTCACACGTGGGGGAAGGGGGCGTCTTGTTTTTGAGAAATAGCAGTCATGACTGCTCACTTCCTATTTCCCATTTCTACTTCCTATTTCTCGCTTCCTACTTCACACCTTTTTCGCGCACAAGTAAGTTTTCATGTAATGATAGCGATCAAAAAAGTTTCTCAAGGGACCAATTAATTCCTCGCGTGGAGATTTTGTTATTCAAAACCTTCCTCGAGACACCCTGATTTAATCCCATATTGTGTCTCACACGTGGGGGATGGTGTGTGGGTGTGGGTGTGTGTGTGTGGCGGGGGTGGGGGGGGGGGGGGAATACAGATAAAAATATGGTAATGGGAGAAAATTCTTGGTTAGGTGGGAAAGCAAACATGTGTTACAATGAAGAAGTTTCTATATTGTACGCCCTGTCCTGAGGACTGCTGTACAGGAACCGCAGATCAGCCTATGCATTTAAAGATTCGGCTGTATACACGATTAACCAAAGCAAAGATCCGCGCCCACTGGGGGCTGCATGACAACTCTGCAGAAAAGCTGTCAGTAGCTTGACATGACTGATATAGTGTTGACTGGGACCTTAAATCTCAAAGCAACGGTCTTTAAACCGAGGTCCCGTCTCCGTATGACCTTAGCTGTTGGTGGGACGTAAAACTCAAACTCACTCACTCACTCAAAGCAACGACAATCTGTTTAAGACACTTTCAAGTAATTGATGCTAATATGAGCTCAGGCATGGCAAATCAGTAGGAAATGCAGAGAAGGGGTCGCCAGTTGTGTCATTGTTTCTCATCCCATAGTTTATTTAGAACCTTGCCTATAATCATACCGCTACCCAAGCCTTTTTTGGCAGAAAAGGCTCCAACAAGGCTGCCTTGTTGTTAAACAAACCCCGGTATTATCATTTATAGTAAGATGTTAAGCGTTATTTTATTTTGCTATGCCCTGGCTTACAAACGTTTCCGAAGCGCTTTGCACGAGATTAAAAATTACACAGGTAAATCGTAAGTGGTAAGATGATCGTGACTTTATGGAAACGATACGACAGGTTTTCAGTTACCGGCGGCATAACGAGACCATAAATTTTACGGTGGTCACCTTAAGTATGTCTTAAGTACATCTTAAGTTGATATATTTACGATGGCTTCGAGTTACCAACCCCAGTTTTCTAGCTAATATGTCATGTCCATTGGAAGCATGGACTACACAACAGCACTGAAATTGTAGAGTGCACAAGTTTTTAGCACACCTGAGCACGAAGTTCTCAAGGTAAGCTATTGTGATCACCCCGTGTCCGTCGTACGTGCGTCGTCTTTCGTCAACATTTACCTTGTTCACCCTCTAGAGGCCACAGTTTTATTTCAATTGTCATGAAACTTTACCAGAATGTTTGTCTTGATATCTAATATGGGTTCGAATATGGATTATGTCGGGTAAAAAACTAGGTCACAAGGTCAAATTTCATTAAAACCGTGTTATAAGCCTGGGGCTGGTAACTAGAAGCTCTCTTAAGGCTTACGACGACCTTAAGTATATCTTAATCACTTCGTAGCGAATAGTGTGAGTAACTCGAAAGTACCGTAATTTATGGAGACAACTTAACCATATCGTAAAGTTACGAACAACTCAGGCATGTCGTAACCTCACCTTAACTAATGCGAAAGAAACAGACACTACATAGAGGCATAAGAAAAGAAGTTGTATATCTATCTACCTTTTTTCTCGCACACAGGGTTTCTTTTAGTAATGATATGCGATACATGTATTGTATGGTATTGTATTAAGGCAGATATATGCTATATTTAGCAGAATTACCTGTATAAAAATACATGTAAACAAAGATCTATACATCTCCGATGATTTGTTTGTTTGATTTGAGGTTTAACGTCCCCGTCAACACTGTAAAGGTCAATTTGGAGACGTTGTTTCCAATTTTGTGGGACTTTTACCCGACACTGAGATGAAATGACATCTCAAGCCCTGTCGCCCAATGAAATCAATAGGGTTTATAAGCATGGACGACTCGCACCGCTTTGCCTGGTCAGGCTTAGATCCTCTAAGCAGTTTACCAGTACTCGTGTGCGGTCGGTTTCAGCTCTGCGTGGAAGCATCATGCAGCCCATTTATTGTTCAAGCCCCGATGGGCAGGGGCCGACATATCCAATAAACATGTATATATGTAGTACGTAATTATTATGTACAAGCTGTTTCTTTGTGAGTGTAATAGTCGTGTCAACAAAGGAAGAAAAGAAGAAGAAAAAAAAAGAAATAAGGTAAAAGATAGTATAGCCTGTACAATAAGTGCACTACTGACCACAATCGTCTTGTTTTTGAGAAATAGCGGTAATGACTGCTCACTTCCTATTTCTACATCCTATTCCTATTTTTCGTGCACAAGTAAGTTTTCATGTAATGATGGCGATCAGAAAAGTTTCTCAATGGACCAGGAGATTCCTCGCGTGGGAATTATGTTATTCAAAACCTTCCTCGAGACACCATGTTTTACTCCCATATCGTGTTTCACACGTGGGGGAGGTGGGGGGGGCGTATAATACAGATAAAATATTGTAATGGTTGGGTGGGAAAGCAAACATGTGTTACCATGAAGAAGTTTCTATATTGTACGCCCTGTCCTGAGGACTGCTGTACAGGAACCGCAGATCAGCCTATGCATTTGAAGATTCGGTTGTATACACGATTCGCCAAAGCAAAGATCCGCGCCCCATGGGGGCTGCATGACAACTCTGCAGAAAAGCTGTCAGTAGCTGAACATGACTGATTGACTGATATAGTGTTGACTGGGACCTAAATCTCAAAACAACGACAAACCATGAAAACAATCAATATTCTCATCGGCAAGATACGTGTTTGTAATTCTTCCTGTGTATAGTTTGGTTTTCGTTTCTTTTTAGCAACTTTTGTCTCTGCCATTTTTGAAAGATATATATTTTTGGCTGTTGCACAATTTGTTTAAGACACTTTCAAGTAATTGATGCTAATATGAGCTCAGGCATGGCAAATCAGGAGGAAATGTAGAGAAGGGGTCGCCAGTTGTGTCAATGTTTCTCATCCCATAGTTTATTTAGAACCTTGCCTATTATAATACCGCTACCCAAGCCTTTTTTTTGGCAGAAAAGGCTCCAACAAGGCTGCCTTGTTGTTAAACAAACCCCGGTATAATCATTTATAGTAAGATGTTAAGCGTTATTTTATTTTGCTATGCCCTGGCTTACAAAAGTTTCCGAAGCGCTTTGCACGAGATTAAAAAATACACAGGTAAATCGTAAGTGGTAAGATGGTCGTAACGTTATGGAAACGATACGACAGGTTTTCAGTAACCCGCATAACGTGACCATAAATTTTACGGTGGTCACCTTAAGTATGTCTTAAGTACATCTTAAGTTGATATATTTACGATGGCTTCGAGTTACCAACCCCTGCTCAGGAAATGTGTGGAAAGGTAAACTGACCGGCTCAAAAATGACATAGTGTTGACTGGGCACTCAAACTCCAATACAAACAAACAAAACCCTCTAGAAGCCATAAGTTTGCTACAAAACCCTCTAGAAGCCATAAGTTTGCTTCAATCTTCATGAATTTTTACCAGAATGTTTGCCTTGATGATATCAAGGTCAACTTTGAATAAGGGTCATGCCAGGTCAAAAAACTAGGACCCTAGGTCAACTTTCTTTGAAACCTTGTTCACCCTCTAGAAGCCATAATTTTGCTTCAATCTTCGTGAAACTTCAATAAACTTTACCAGAATGTTTGCCTATATGATATCAAGGTCAAGTTCGAATATGGGTCATGTCAGGTCAAAATCTAGGCCACTAGGTCAATTGCGTTAAAACCTTAATCACCTTCTAGAGGCCGCAATTTTGCTTCAGTCTTCATGAAACTTAACCATAATGTTTATCTTGATGACATCAAAGTCAAGTTCGAATTTGGGTCATGTCAGGTCAAAATCTAAGTCAATAGGTCAAATTTCTTTTAAACCTTGTTCACCCTCTAGAAGCCATAATTTTGCTTCAAACTTCGTGGAACTTTACCAGAATATTTGCCTTGATATCGGTGTCTATTTCGAATATGGGTCATGCCCGGTTAAAAACTAGGTCCCTAGGTTAAATTGCATTAAACCTTGTTCACCCTTAAGAGGCCACAAATTCCCTTCAATCTTCTTGAAATTTTACCTGAATTTTTGTCTTGAGGATATCAAGGTCAAGTTTAAATATGGGTCATGTCAGGCCAAAAACTAAGTCACTATGTCAAATTTCTTTAAATCCTTGTTCACCCTGTTTTGCTTCAATCTTCATGAAACTTTACCAGAATGTTTGCGCCCTCACCCATCGGGGCTTGAAGAAATAGATGGGCTGCATGATGCTTCCACGCAGAGCTGAAACCAACCTGCACACAAGTACTTGTAAACCGCTTAGAGGATCTAAGCCTGCCCAGGTAAAGCCGTGGGAGTCGGACCGTCCATGCATATAAACCATATTGGTTTCATTGGGCGGCAGGGCTTGAGATGTCATTTCATCTGAATGTTGGGTAAAAGTCCCACAAAATTGGAAGCAACGTCTCCAAAATGACCTTTACAGTGTTGACTGGGACTTTAAACCTTAAATAAAACAAAAACCAGAATGTTTGCCTTGATGATCTCAAGGTCAAGTTCGAATATGGGTAATGTCAGATCAAAAACTAGGTCTAATTTCTTTAAAACCTTATTCACCCTCCAGAGGCCTAAGTTTTAATTCAGTCTTCATGAAACTTTACCAGTTTTTTGTTTGTTTGATTTGAGGTTTAACGTCCCCGTCAACACTGTAAAGGTCATTTTGGAGACGTTGCTTCCAATTTTGTGGGACTTTTACCCGACATTGAGATGAAATGACTTCTCAAGCCCTGTCGCCCAATGAAACCAATAGGGTTTATTAGCATGGACGGTCCGCCTCGCATCTCGGTTCCTGGACAGGCTTTGATCCTCTAAGCGGCTTACCAGTACTAGTGTGTGGACCGGATTCAGCTCTGCGTGGAAGCTTCATGCAGCCTATATATTTCTTCAAGCCCCTATGGGCGGGGGCTATGAAACTTTACCAGAATGTTTGTCTTGATGATATCTGGGTAGAATGAAAATATATGGGCCATATCGGGTAAAAAACTATGTCACTAGATCAAATTGCATTAACACCTTGTTCACCCTCTAGAGGCCACAATTGTGCTTCAATCTTCATGAATGTTTGTCTTGATGTTAACAAGGTCAGGTTTAAATATGGGTCATGTCAGGACTAAGTCAAATTTCTTTAAAACCTTGTTCACCCTCTAGAGGCCGAAGTTTTGCTTCAATCTCCATGAAACAGAAAGTTTGCCTTGATGGTATCTGGGTCTTGTTCAAATATGGGTCATATCGGATCAAAAAACTAGGTGACTAGGTCAAATTGCATTGAAACCTCCTTTCTTCACCCACTAGAGACCCTAATTTTGCTTCAGTCTTAATGAAACTTTGCCAGAATGTTTGCCTTGAAAATATCTGGGTCAGGGTTAAATGTGGGTCAATGTCAGACCAAAAACTAGGTCAAATTGCATTAAAACCTTGTTCACCATCCAGAGGCCATAATTTTGCTTCAAACTTCATGAAACTTTACCAGAATGTCTGTTTGATGATATCTGGGTCGAGTTTAAATAAGGGTCATGTCAGGTGAAAAACAAGAGGGCCATGATGGCCCAGGATCGCTCACCTGATCCATATTGTACAAATGAAATTGAAGATAATATATGGTAGAGTAGATGGTTTGAGCAATTTTGGTTGACACAAGGAGGTTTTTATAATTTTAGCCATCTTGTTCATCCAAGCACAACGGGTTGAGCAATTTTAAAACAAGTCTGTGAAATGAAGACCCCCTAAACCCCACTCCATATAGAGAAAACTGGGGTTTATGGGGTATACATTATTTTTCTTATTTCATAGGTTATGGGTACTCGTTAGAACGGCCTCAGTGAGGCCGTTCTAACGAGCACCAACCTATGTTTTGAGCATTGATAAGAAAAATATCATGGATTTTCATCAGCAAAGTTGCCATTTTGGAGATATGAAAAATGCACTAAGACACAAGGGTGTGTTATCATAATGAAATTAATTCGAAATCCATCCACTGGTTAAGCAGGAGAAGTTATTTAAAAGTTTTTCTATTATGAGCTCTAGCGGCCACCTTTTTCATCCCAGCAGAATTGTTTGAACACTTTTAATAGAGGGTCACCCATGAAACATTCCTGTGAAATTATATCGAAATCCATCCACTGGTTAAGGGCCAGAAGTCGTTTTTTTTTTCTATTTTTAGCCCTGGTGGCCATCTTGTTCATCCGAGCAGAGCAGTTTGAGCAATTTTGGTAGAGGGCCCATCAAGGATCATTCTTGTGCATTTTTTTTTTTCAAAATGCATCCAATAGTTAAGGAAGAGAAGACTTTTAAAGATTTTTCTCTTTATAGCTCTGGTGGCCCTCTTGTTCATCCCACCAGGACATTTTGAGCAATTTTGGTTGAGGGCCACCCAAGGAACATTCCTGTAAAATTATTTTGAAACCCATCCACTGGTTAAGGAGAAGTCATTTAAAGGTTTTTCAATTTTTAGCTCTGGTGGCCATCTTGTTTATCCGAGCATAATTAACGGTTTGAGCAATTTTGGTAGAGGGTCACTCAAGGAACCTTCCTGTGAAATTATTTCAAACTCCATGCACTGGTTAAGGAGGAGAAGTCGTTTAAAGGTTTTTCTATTTTTAGCTCTGGCGGCCATCTTGTTCACACGAGCGGACGATTTGAGCAATTTTGGTAGAGGGTCACCAAAGGAACATTCCTGTGAAATTATTTCAAAATCCATGCACTGGTTAAGGAGAAGTCGTTTAAAGGTTTTTCTATTTTTAACTCTGGCGGCCATTTTGTTCATCTGAGCTGAACGGTTTGAGCATTTTTGGCAGAGAGTCACCCAAGAAACCTTCCTGTGAAATTATTTCAAAATCCATGCACTGGTTAAGGAGAAGTCGTTTAAAGGTTTTTCTATGTTTAGCTCTGATGGCCATCTTGTTCACCCGAGCGGAACAATTTGAGCAATTTTGGTAGAGGGTCAACCAAGGAACATTCCTGTGAAATATTTTGAAATCCATTCACTGGTTAAGGAGAAGAAGTCGTTTAAAGGTTTTTCTATTTTTAGCTCTGGTGGCCATCTTGTTCAACCCAGCGAAACGGTTTGAGCACTTTTGGTAGAGAGTCACCCAAGGAACCTTCCTGTGAAATTATTTAAAAATCCATGCACTGGTTAAGGAGGAGAAGGCGTTTACAGGTTTTTCTATTTTTTAGCTCTGGCGGCCATCTGGTTCATCCGAGCGGAACGATTTGAGCAATTTTGGTAGAGAGTCACAAAAGGAACATTCCTGTGAAATTATTTCAAAATCCATGCACTGGTTAAGGAGGAGAAGTCGTTTACAGGTTTTTCTATTTTTAGCTCTGGCGGCCACCTTGTTCACCCGAGGGGAACGATTTTAGCAATTTTGGTAGAGGGTCACCCAAGGAACAATCCTGTGAAATTATTTCAAAATCTGTCCAGCAGTTTTGGAGAAGAAGTCGTTTAAAGCAAAAGTTGACGGACGGACGCACGCACACAGGCACTACAGACAAAGACCGATCACAATAGCTCACCTTGAGCACTTAGTGCTCAGGTGAGCTAACCAGGGAACTAGTTCAATTTTTCTTTAAAACCTTGTTAACCTTCTAGAGGCCATAATTTCGCTTCAATCTTCGTGACACTTCACTGGAATGTTTGTCCTGATAATATCTGGGTCTAGTTTGAATATGGGCCTTAAATATGGGTCATGTTGGATCAAAAGTAGGTCACAAGGTCAAATTGCATTGAAACCTTGTTTTACCTAGATTTATACAGGGAAAACCTTTAATACCCTTGTTGTCTGAAAGCAGAAGGCCTAGGCTTTGATAGTTTGTACAAAGCTTCCACTAGTGGACCTCTGCCAGTATTATTCAACTAACAGCTCTGGGGCCAAAAAAGGCCCCACATAGGGGCTCACTTGTCTACATAGACTTATATAGGGTTAAGACAGTCAATATTTGCAAAAGCTACTCACTTTTTTTCCAACAAAAATACCAGTGAACTAGATTGTGTACTTTCTATAATAAATGAGCCAGCGCATGGCAAAATCTACAAATCTTGAGCGACCAGCCAAGCCTCAGATCAGCCTGCACATTGGTGCAGTCTGATCAGAGTCTTCACTGATCGCAAGTACCTACTAAAGGCTAATATCTATGCAAAGAGACATCGGAAAAAGATCTTGTCATAGTGGATGGGTGCACAGGTTGATTTGAGTCTCTGCTGGTCGCAGCGGTCTTATCGTAGGTTTTGTCATGTGCAGGCTTCGCTGAGCTAATAAGGGCCAGGATTAATCAAAGTACATACAGTACTGGGGAGTAACTTTTCGGTGTATAGATTGGGTTTTGTTTGACCCTTAAATTCCTGGGGCAAGTTGTTCAAAGCATCGTTAGCTTAACTAGCTCGTTAGTGGTCATATTGTTAACTCTTCTAGCAAGTTTAATATGTAAAATTTTGGTATTTTTAATAGAAAAATGTGAGCAGCTTTAAGCCTTTTGCGTCAGCAAAAGCTGCTCACATATTTTCAGCAAAAATAGTAGAATATTTGCCATATTTAATAATCAAAGTTTTAACGATATGTTAACTAACGACGTCGTTAGTTTTGAACAACTGGCCCCTGTACTTTAAGCAAGCAGTGCAGAACTGATCAACCACCACATTCATCTGGGTTCAAAGTCTACACTGTTTGCCAAGGTCCCAGAACAGGAGCCCAGTCCAGATTTTACTTTTTACACAGTGCTCTGAGATCACGAGGAGAAAAGCTCTGCTATAAATAACCAGTACCTGCATTTTGTACTTAGTCAGAAATAGTCAACTGGCATCAGGCTGGAAGCTTCTTCATATTGTTCTGTTTTGTTTGATTTGAGGTTTAACGTCCCTGTCAACACTGTATAAGTAATTTTGGAGATGCTGCTTCCAATTTTGTTGGACTTTTGCCCGACATTGAGATGAAATGACATCTCACGCCCTATCAACTAATGAAACCAATAGGATTTATAAGCATGGACAATCAGACTCGCACCGCTTTGCCTGGGCAGGCTTAGATCCTTTAAGCGGTTTACCAGTACTCATGTGCAGTGGTTTCAGCTCTGCATGGAAGCATCATGCAGCCCATCTATTTCTTCAAGCCCTGATGTTCTTCATATTGTAACTTTGGGTCCATTGTTTATGGGCTCCTTTGATACACAACTGGCCTAAAAACAACTTTACTATCTTACTGGAGAAGAGCTTTACCTACTGAGCTATCATCCAAGACAAAGCTATCGGCCAAGACAAAGCTATCGGCCAAGACATAGGTATCGTCCAAGATGTACAGAACTATATTTTTGCCTACTCTTTGGGAGAAAAGAAATACACAAGACATACAGGTGTTTTGTTTCAAAATGGTCTCACTGATGATTTATTAGCATCCATGTGTCTACAGATTGTGATACAATACTGACATACCAGACAAACACTTGAAACTAACATAACCAAACTACACTGTTGTTGACCTGCTACACATGTTCCCACACAAACATAGCCTTGCACGACTTGAACTGTGACAAGTCTAAACCTGTATTACAACATATGAGCACAGCAAAGATACTTTTAAATGAAAAATACAAACTGAAGTCTGCTATTTTCAAAGAAAAGGATTCACTCATTTAAATGAAAAAAAAGGTATAACTTTTTAAAGAAAAGGATTCCCTTGTAGAGCATGAAATTAAATTGCCAGCTGGAAGTTCTACCATATTTTTTTGTTATCATTTCTATGACAAAAAAAAACAGACTTTATAAAATCACATGTAAATGTCTGGCAGAAAGTTTACACGAAATGCCAAGCCCTATAATCTCCGTTCTAGTCATTGACATTTCAATGTAAATGTATTAACCCTTTTTGTCCCAAATGGAATCTTCCACCTAATTAATAGCTGGAGTCCATTGCAAAATTAAGGGTTGTCAGGTTGTTTTCTTCAATATTTATTTGGAAAATGACTTAACTTTTTGCAAACAGTGTAGGCCCTGATCAGACGCCGCATTCTGCGGCGTCTGATCAGAGCCTGCACTCTTTGCCAGCGAACCAGTTTTGGGGTTTCCGGTACAAAATGGGTTAACAATAAATGTTAGCAGCACTTTGTCAAAAGGAAGGGTGCTCATCAGTTTGGATTTCATAAAAACAAAGACAGGCTATGTTTGTGACAGTACATGTACATATATATATATCTATAAATTATGACTTGAGACCATTTCAATATCTGTCAATGGATAATGTTTAAAATGAGCCAAATCACAAAAAAACCTGCCAAAACCCATGTGCTCACGGAATGACTCAGATAAGCCCCTGCAGTCCACGGCCCACTTGTCCAAAGCTACTTTAGCTTAATAAGCGTGTTAATTGTTAATTGTTCTAGTTAGTACAACAACTACTACACTGGCATTTTTGCTGAAAAATTGAATAGCTTTTGCATATTTTTCAGCAAAAATTTTCCATTTACAGTGAAATTCCCCTAATAAGGCCACCTAAAATTGAGACTAATTCTGCTCTAAAAAGCTTATTAAGTAGTTTGCAGTTCTCTGGTCGGTGACCACCTATGGGACTGTTCAAAAGTGGTCTTAAAGACCACTTTTGAACAGTCCCAAAGGTGGTCTTAATATAGGAATTTTACTGCATGCCATATCATATAGTAAGTTTTATGTTACTTAACAACACCATTAGTTTTGAACAAGTGGCCCCCTGAATTAGGTGTGAAATTCACACTTAAGCTGATCTGAGTCTTCACAGTTGCACATGTTGTGAAACATTTCTTGTCACAACTTAGCTCATATAAAATGTCAAAATGTACAATATTGCCTTCATAGTTTGATTGTGTTCTGACATTGCAATCTCCCCTGCCTCTTTACCATGGTTGAATTTAATTTGAAAAAAAAAAAAAAAAAACAAAAAAAAAACAACTTGTTGGTCAATGTAATAAATACCCCTGTAAACCTCACATTACATGTGGGGTTTACAGGGGTAAACAGGGTAATGTGGGGATTACAGGGGTATAAATCACTTTTCTTATTTCTGCTCCAATACATAGGTTGTGGGTATTCATTAGAACCGCCTCGATTCTAAAAAGCCACCATAGCCAATGTTCCGAGTGTCAATAAAGTAAAATATCAAAATTTTTCATCAGAAATCAAAACCTGGAGATTTTGGGAAAATTCAGAGAATGTTGTCGCCAATAGGCCACAAAAACCATGTGTTCTGGGCAATCTTAATAAGGACCCAGCTTTGTTTGTGTGTGTGTGAAGGGGGGGGGGGGAGTGAGATGGCAGCCCAAAGCTATTCATAAAATCATAGTTACATGTACTAATGAAAGTTTATCCTTTAGGTTGCCAGCAAAGACTGAGAGGTTCTATTACACGCTTATACAAATGCATTGTAACTTTACAGCCGAAAAAAAACATAACTTTTTAGATGTAAAGTTGTGACATTTTTCTTGTTTCTGCTCAAAATATCTATATTTTAGAACAGAAATAAGAAAAATAAGGTTTACCCCTGTAAACCTCAGTTTTACAATATAAAAGTGGGGTTCAAGGGGGTCAAAACTTTACAGGCGTGTTTTCGTGATGCATTCAGAACTCAATGTAAATGTATCTTAAAATTTAACAATGAAAAAATTTCCTTCTCAAATTTCATGTTGACTATATGAATTCATACCAATCATTGAAAAAATATTTGCTAAAAAGAGAAATAATCTGGACACAACATCATTGCCCTTCATATTACATGTACAAGGGCCGATCTTAATGGAAAGAATTTGCTCCCCTTGGGAGGGGAGCACCTTAATGGAAAGAATTTGCTCCCCTTGGGAGGGGAGCAAATTCTTTTCTTTAAGAGTAGCCCCTGCCCACCTCTGACAAAAAATCTCTTTTTCTTGATTTTTTTATTGTCTGCAAAAACACTTTTTCATTCTGAGACTTTTCTTCTGCTTCATGGCATATGAACCCTTTTTCAACCAGTAGATCAACCCACTACTTGGGAGGAAAACCCCTAAAGAGGTACCTTAGCAAACAGTGCAGCCCCAGATAGACGCCGCAGAATGCAGCGTCTGATCAGGGCCTGCACAATTTGCTAAAAGAATTTTCAAAAAAAAATTGGAATTAAAACTAAAATATAGGCCCGAGACCCCTTATATGACAAATGGACTTGTCCAACATATAGCAATTGAAGAGTCCACTAGTATACAATGGGTTAAGAAATGACCAAATATCAGCTGTACGATGTGGAGATTCATTGGAGTATGCCCTGCAGTTTCATGTGGTAGCTGTGACTAATGTAAAGACAGGTTTTATGGATAGGGAAAAAGGCAACGGGAGACAAAGGAGAAATAGACTGCTCCGCCAATATGCAATATATTATTATATGAACAAAAAACAAACCATTTGTAAGTCTGTAAATTCTCCCTGTCACATTGAATTTTTCACTTTAGCCTATAGGTCTATGAATTTTGACAGAATTAGTGATGGTTATGGTTACAGGCAGTGATAACCATGGCTAGTAGAAGACATTTTCAGAGGGATTTTTTCAGTGAAAATAAAGCTACACATTACAAGCTTTATTAACTCTGAAAAATAATTTAACCCTTAAGACGCCGGGAGAAAAGCTACATCTGAAAACGTCGCCTGCTTATGTCGTCTGCAGAATCTTCTAGCAAGCTTTTCTAAGCTGCCGAGAAAAACAACATCTGAAAATGTTGTCTGCTTATGTCGTCTGCTAAAACTTCTTGCAAACTTTTTAAAAATATTTTTGCACACAGGCAAACAGTGTGGACCCAGATCAGACTGCTTCTAGAAGAGCAGTCTGATTTGGGTCCACACTGTTTGCAAAAGTGACTTTGAAAGTAACCAGCAGATGTCAAAGCAGACAACAATTGTTGTGATTGGCATTTTACGGGTTAAGTAATCAAAATGTCTTCTACTCCAAGACTTTAGCGGTCGAAAGGTCAACCTCCATATGAACCATCCAATTGGCATGCATGTTTACCTTAGCAAAATCAACAAAAATCTTTACTGAACTAATATATAGTATATTCAAGAAAAAAAATCAACTATTCAGAAATCATTTGAGATTTACAGAAATAAACAGACTTACCTATGACCTTTGTTGATCATATTTAACATAAAATACACATTGAAAAGAAGCAATCCATTCACCTTATTTGCATTATCTGCTGGTTCCTAGTCTGAAGATTATAAGTGTTGGAAAAACAGGTAACCAGACCCCCCTGACCTTAAAAGGTCAGGGGGGTCTGGTTACCTGTTTTTCCAATATTGACAATGTGCAAGCTGGGAGCCAGCAAATAAATGCAAATATGGTGAATATAATGCAATACATGATGTTGTAACGTCTGAAGAAACATGAAAATGAACTGTCCCAACAAAGACAGCAAAATATTTAACAATTAAAAATATGATACAAGCAATGTACAAAGCAATTTTCCACAGATCAATTTCCATAAAATACTGTACACAAACATTAAACTGCATTCAATCACTTCCACTGTTTTCCAATGAGGAGATCCACCCAAGGGACAGAACTCTGTAAAAGCCACATCGTCTCTGTAGTCCCCCAGAGCCTGTGTGTATGCAGATGTTAACAAGTCCCTGTAACCCTTCTCTAAACACCACTTTATATAAAGTGAGTTTTATAATAGCTTCCTTAATTTTAACTTAAAATATAGATTGTTGGGTTCTAACGAGCATCCACAAAGTGTTTGTACCAGAAGTCTGGTAGAGATTCTTATATGAGGGGGTCACCATGTGAACAAGTCTGTATTAGAAACATCTTGTAAATGCCAATTTATACAGGAGAAAGTGGGTTTTAGTGATGCC
The DNA here is from genome assembly GCA_963580285.1 of Lucinisca nassula. Taxonomy (NCBI): domain Eukaryota; kingdom Metazoa; phylum Mollusca; class Bivalvia; order Lucinida; family Lucinidae; genus Lucinisca; species Lucinisca nassula. The sequence continues at coordinate 127,013,042 of OY757014.1, read as the reverse complement.
TGACTGGCCAAAACTAGCCATTCTGGCCTAGAAAAACTTGTACACTTCATACTTTAAAGTTCTGTGGTGTACTCCTTTCTTCCAAAGGATAACATTCTACAAGGGTCTATTATTTTTCTTCTTTAAAACATCAATATGGCAGTTGCCGGGTATATAGGGTACATATAATCCATATTTGGGGTAGTCTTGAGAAAAATATAAGTTTTGGAGCCAAGAATGCACAGTCAGTCATATGGGGTGTCATCCAAACAGCTGTTGGCAGTGGGTATACAGTTATTCTCTGGAAAACACTGGATTGTGTGAAAGCAATTACAACATAACATACAATCTCCTGAGAACTCAACAAAACCTGCTGAAACAAGTCTAACATTTTCCTTATATATACAGTAAAATTCCTATATTAAGACCACCTTTGGGACTGTTCAAAAGTGGTCTTAAAGAATGCGTTGTTGACATGGACGTCGTCATGTTACTTTATTCCGCCAAAGTGTTATTACACGTGTGGTCATAAGATTTTTATTACACGATGTTATCCACTGCTTATCAACAATGTCGTATGATAATATTAGTTAAACAACAGTGTTAAATCCAAACAAAAATGTATTCAATATACAGAAAAATGACCATAAAAAAGGACCATTTATGGTCAATTTTCTATATAATCTATACATTTTTGGGATCCAAATTTGTGTCTTAACAAACAGTGTTAAGTGTTATCATAGCAGTTTCAGTGTATAGCGACCCTAGGCTGAGAGTGATTTTCAACAGGCTTTGAAGAAATTCCAGCAAAAAAATGCCTAAGGCTTCAAGAATGTAACAAGTAAATAATATATAAATTTATCCTTAACTGGAGAAGTTTTCACTATCAGTCGATAGTAAAATTTACATCTCTGCAAGAACATGGGGTATATGGGGAAATAAATAAGGAGCATAACAAATTTACACATTACATCGCAAAAACACGCCTATGCAATTTTGATCCCCTTGAACCCCACTTTTATATGGTAAAACTGGGGTACAGGGGAAAACGTTATTTTTCTTATTTCTGCTCTAAAATATAGATGGTGGGTACTCGTTAGAACCGCCTCATCGAGGCGGTTCTAAAGAGTACCCAACAATCTATATTTTGAACAGAAATAAGAAAAATATCACAATTTTTCGTCTTAAAATTTCCGTTTTTTCCATGGTAAAGTTGACAATGTATTTGTATAGGCATGTTTTCGTAATTGATTAGGATGGGTATACAGGTCACTTTGTGATAGCTTTTCATAGCGTAAGTTGTGTATACTTCTTAAAACAATTCAAATGACTTAATATGAATATGTTTTATGGAGCCATTATTGAAACTACAACCATCCTTCGATGGCTCAACCCCTTTGGGAGCATGAAAATTTGTTTGAGACAGCGGTAGTTCTTACCAGAGAGGATTTCTATTAGTGCCATACCAGGAGGCATAATGAAGATTTTGGATATGTTTTCGGCTTTCTTTATTATAAATGTATGCTGTGTGTACTCATTAGAATCGCCACCATGAGGCAATTATAATAAGTACACACAGCATGCATATAAATGTATACTGTGTGTACTCATTAGAATCGCCTCATCGAGGCGATTCTAATGGGTACACACAGCATACATTTGCAAGATAAAAGGAGAAAATCTTCATAAATTATTCCAATTTCGTATTTGGAGGAATTCCGTGTGGACTCAAGAACGGGTATGACTCATCCATGATAAACGAGCCATTGGGGTTTGAGCCATTGAAGTTCTACTGTACTCCATAATAATTCTTGCTATTTCTCTTCATCTGCAGATCCGTCATGCAACCATATTACCCTAATTATTCGGACACCTCACCTCCTTACTATACTTGTTCTAAAATTTAAACAAGTACAATTTACGGTATGAGTGGCTAAATTTGTACACCCTGATGAGGTACCACATTCCGTGGTATCTCATCTGGGTCTACACTGTTTGTACAGGCCTGTGTCTGAATAAATAATGTGCGTACCATAATCTGCCGGTAGCCTTCCATCAGAACACGAAGCTTACTGATAAATACTGCCTGAAATCTATCATAACCTGTGTAAATCTGACATACCCCAACAATGAATGACTTTTAACCCATAAAATGCCAATCACGACAACTGTCGTCTGCCCGTTACTTTAAAAGTAATGTTTTCAAACAGTGTGGATCCAGATCAGACTGCTCCTCTAGGAGCTGTCTGATCTGGGTCCATACTGTTTGCCTGTATGCAAAAAAATATTTTTGAAAAGTTTGCAAGAAGATTCAGCAGACGACAAAAGCAGACGACATTTTAAGGGTTAAAGTTTCGTAATAATGGCTAACTTCAACTGATAATCAGGCACCATGATGATGTCCACGCTACTTATGCACCAAACTTCTCTAAATTAAAATCACTGTTTAACAAGATATGTTTGGCTTATGTATACAAACCGAAAAGCACCAAGGCTTGACATTTCATGGGAATTACCTGCCAGGTGATAAGCTTGAAATGTCGAGCCTCCCTGAAAATTAAGGAACAAAATGAATGCAGTCTGCTGCGCAATTTTGTTGGTGCTTAAGGGTTAAAATAAATGCGAATTTCAATGAGCTTTGATGTTAACACTAAAACTGCCGAGAAAAAAACATCTGAAAATGTCGTCTGGTTACGTCGTCTGCGGAATCTTCTAGCAAACACTTTTAAAAATATTTTTCATACAGGCAAACAGTGTGGGCCCAGATCAGACTGACTGGGTCCACACTGTTTGCAAAAAATTACTTTTAAGGTAACCGGCAGACAGCAAACCTAGACAAAAGTAGTCGTGATTGGCATTTTATGTGTTAAATCAGGATGTTTTCAAATATTAACAGCAGTGGTATACAGAGTTCTTAAATCAAAGTGAAGACAATAGACATGCATACGCCATACTATCGGCAGTCAAGCGTCAGAGAAAGAGGAATAACCACGGTAATTATCCTAATTTCATAGCCTATCAAAGTTGGGCGATAGGGCCATAATGGTAAGTGCTGTATAAGCAAGCTGACTTTTTATCAGTTTTGAAATTACATCTAGTTATTGTCAATTCTAAGTTCTTTAGAAATTTTCTTCTTTTCATTGGTTGAGGACCTTCGTGATGTGATTTTAAAGTGAACCACCTTCTTGATGTGATTCTAACGAGTATCAACAATACACTTTAATGAAAAATAAGGAGAAATTATCCTCAAATTATCTTTATTATTCCAGATTTTCTGTGGCTATCGTATGTAGGAACAGTTTAGAAGAGTGCTGGATTGTAATTTTGGGTTACTTTTCTCTATCTCTCTACACAACACATGCCGTGTGAACTTTCCAGAAGTACTCACAACCAGAGAAACGTAGTCATTATCCTGATCTAATCCCTATAGCTGTTCTGTTCACCATCTTAACCCTTAAGTTACCGAGAAAAACTACATCTGAAAATGTCGTCTGCATATATGTCATCTGCTGAATTTTTTTGCAAAATTTTAAAAAATATTTTTGCATACAGGCAAACAGTGTGGGCCCTGATCAGACTGATCTGGGCTCACACTGTTTGCAAACATTTACTTTTAAGGTAACCGGCAGACGGCAAAAGTTGTGATTGGCATTTTATGAGTTAATTATCTAACTGGATCCCATGACAAGGAACAACAAGGAGAATAATGGGTACCGGTAATTTTCATTTACTTCATGTTTGAAACATATCTTGTGGTTTCTTGGTAGAATGCCTCCACAAATAAAATATTACCATCATTACCCCACCTCATCTCGTGATAAAGATATAATAAATCATATACACCACAGGACAAAATAACTATTTTACACCCGGAGTCCATTTATTCCATTTCTGACAAATAAGAAATAAATAAGTCAAATTTCTCTAACATAACCCACTAACAGAAACTATGACAATAGACATGTAAATAAAATTAATAACAGAAGAAATTTGAAATACTGTCAGTGACAATTTACTTATTTGTTTTGTCAATGGCCTGAAAACGTTTTTTTTCCCTTGATCTACATAAACGTCATCTTTCCAGAAGTGAAGTCTGCAACATTGTTTTCATTATTTCAAATACACCACAACCTCGTTATAACGCGGTCCATTATAACACGGTTTCGATATAACAGGGTTTCAAGATGGATCCCAAAAATGTATAGATTATATAGAAAAATGAACATAAATGGTCATTTTTCTATATAATCTATACATTTTTGACTGGATATTACACTGTTGTTTAACTAACACGGTTTCTGCTTTGGACCCCATTAATAGTGTTATAGAGGCTGTGGTGTGCAACTAACTCAGTGTCTCAAAGTGCAAGGGACTGTGTTGTTTGCTCTTTCAGATTACAGAAGCTGGCAGTAAAATGATGCCGAGACAATGACAGTCACAGAAAAAAAACATTGTTATCCCAACAGGAGACACTTTTTAATGAGGCTGCATAGATATACCTGCTAACGGTGGCAGATACATGTAATACCGCTGTTATTATATACTTTTTTTATTTTGATGATATTACAACTTGGTTCTGGGCAACTTGAACACTCAACAAACTGACAAACTTCAGCACAACCATGTGATAATGATGATGATGATAAATATGATGATGATGATAACGATGATGATGATGATGATGAACATGATATATGACAATATGATAAAGGGATATGATGATGACAGTTTGGATAAATGATAACCATGCAAGATGTAATTCAGGACTTGTGAAGGTAATTTTATGAAAGTTTTTTCATGACTATCTTGAACCTTGCAATACACCACAACCTCTTTATAACACTATTAATGGGGTTCAAAGCAGAAACCATGTTAGTTAAACAACCGTGTTATATCCAAAAGAAAATGTAAAGATTATATAGAAAAATGACCATTTCTGGTCATTTTTTTATATAATCTATACATTATTGGGATCCATCTTGAAACCATGTTATATCCCAAACCGTGTTACAATGAACCATGTTATAATGAGGTTGTTGTGTACTTTGCAATCAGTATAATTATTCAAGACTGTCTGCACCTCACACTGATGTTACAAAATATGCTAGGGTAATAGCAATCAATGTAGATTCTGATCAAACAGCTCCTGGAACAGTCTGATCTGGATGTACATTATTTGCCATGGTACATGTACTTCAGTCCTTGTACTTATGGTCAGATCAATCAATTTTCTCCAATAGAAGTGTATACTGTAGAAAGTCAGCAAAATGATTCCAAGTAGCCACCTTCTACTTTTCATGTAAATCTTCTATCATAAAATTCACAGCTTAACAAGTCCTCGTAACAGGTGATCAACATTCTCAATTCGCAAAAATGAAAGACAATAAATGAGGTTCATGTAATGGCAGAAATGGCATCTCAGAACATACAGTTCTTGACAAAAAAAAAAGGTTCTTGAAAAAATATGGATAAATTGTCTTGTCAAATGAATTCAGAATAGTCTTTATCAATACTTGAGCAACAAAACAATGTTTATCTTATGACGTCGCATCTGAGAATGTAATAACGCCATGTAATAAATTCAATAATCCACTAGTGGATTAAATATGGAAATTAGTTAAGACCCGCCCCATAACGTTACATGTACAATGTCCTTAATGATGTCACGTTTACTAATGGTGGAATATTGACATTTTTTTAAACAATCATGAATAAAATGCGTTTTAAATATCGTATGATAAATAAAATCTTGTATTCGTGTTCATGTATTACTGAATTTATTAAACGAGTTGAGGAAATGGGATAAAATGCTCGGCTTTGAATTTATTAAATGAGTTGAGGAAAAGGGATAAAATGCTCGGCAAAGCCTAGCATTTTATCCCTTTTCCTCAACTTGTTTAATAAATTCAATAATTAAACTCATTGGGGGAAAAGAGATAAAAAGCTTGGCAAAGCCTCACATTTTAACCTTTTCCTAAACTCGTTTAATAAATTCAATAATTAAACTTGTTGAGGAAAAGGGATAAAATGCTCGGCAAAGCCTCACATTTATACCCTTTTCCTCAACGAGTTTAATAAATTCAATAATACATGACCACTCATGTAAGATCCTCTATGTCTACAGTCCCCCAGCTGTTCAAAAAGCCATGTTGGCGAACTCTGATTCTTTGCTGAAAAATACAAGTACATGTAGCTTTTGCCAAGGCTGCTTATTCAGTAAAATTCCTAAAAATTCGGACATTCTGAGGACTTGCTACAACTCTCCTAAAATTTTAAAAAATTTGTTTCAAGACATCATGGAAACACGCCTATATAATTTTGAGCCCCTAGAACACCACTTTTATATACCGGTGGCAGGGGCTTTACAGGGGCAGAGCTTATCTTTCTTATTTCTGCTCTAAAAAAAAAATACGGGTCAACTATTTTTTCATGAGGAACTCATATATGAAATTTCAAAACACTAGCATACACGGTTCTGAAGATATGCTATGCACCAGAAAGCAACACAATTGAGTAGCAAAAAATTACAAAGGGCCATAACTGTAACAAAATTTTATCGAATTGGTTGAAAATTTAATCAGGTAGTCTCCTCCTTAGTCCCAATCACTATACCAAATATCAAGGCTGTAGCTCAAATACTTTTTGAGATATCTTGCTAACGAGAATTCTATGTTATTTAATTAAAGGGGAAATAATTCAAGAAGGGGAGATAATTTGGACAAGAAAAAAAATACGGGTCAACTATTTTTTCATGAGGAACCCATATATGAAATTTCAAAACACTAGCATACACGGTTCTAAAGATATGCTATGCACCAGAAAGCAACACAATTGAGTGGCAAAAAATTACAAAGGGCCATAACTCTAACAAAATTTTATAGAATTGGTTGAAAATTTAATCAGGTAATCTCCTCCTTAGTCCCAATCACTATACCAAATATCAAGGCTGTAGCTCAAATACTTTTTGAGATATCTTGCTAACGAGAATTCTATGTTATTTAATTAAAGGGGAAATAATTCAAGAAGGGGAGATAATTTGGACAAGAAAAAAAATACAGGTCAACTATTTTTTCATGAGGAACCCATATATGAAATTTCAAAACACTAGCATACACGGTTCTAAAGATATGCTATGCACAAGAAAGCGTGACGTACGGACGGACGAACGGACGGACAAGCCAGAAGCAATATGCCCCCCAACTTTTTTAAAGTTGGGGGCATAAATATAGATTGTGGGTACTAGTTAGAACCGCTAACGAGTACACACAATCTATTTTTTTAGTGGGAATAAGAAAGATGTCACAATTTTTCATCTGAAAATACCTACAATCTATGGTTTGAGTAGAAATAAGAAAAATATCAGAATTTTTTATCTGAAATTTTTCATTTTTCTGGATGTAAATTTTCCAATATATTTGAATAGGCATGTTTTCGTAATGGATATTGTTAGTTAGTTTCTGGTGGAACTTCAACCATTCACACAGCTTTTATTCTTGCATTTTTCTAGCTCCTACCAAGTGTAGCACGGTATTAGACATTAACTTTCCTGAAGTCAACATTGTGTCCACTAAGGAGTTTGTTCAGACAGCTGTGCCCTGGGCCTGTCCCTTAATTCAGAAGTATCTACTTTCTTTCATGAAATGGGAGCTGTTCTTTGAAACAAATATATCTGCCATCTTTGACGGAGAGAATTGGACCTTTTGGTGAAAAGGCATCTATTAACTGACAGTGGACCTAAATGGGTAAGGCATTTTTTCTTCTTTTATGATGGTCTTGTACTAAATATTTTATCAATGTAAGGTACATGTATATATATGTTCTTATTTATCAAATGTTTTGCTCTTTTTCTCTCAAAACTGATGAGAAAATTTGCAAAATATTCCTATATGCCTCAATAGGATACAGCTTTCAGTATAAAAATGTTATTTCCTTTCAGTTATACCATATGGGCCCCGTCAAGCGATTTTGGTACTTATCGCCTATGTGAGCAGCAAAGGTTCAGGCGAGCCTGCGCATCCGTGCAGTCTAGCCAGAACCTTCGCTGCTCGCTCATACAAGCAGTGAATCAAGAGGAACCTTCAGACAGAAAGCCATATCCTTGGCCCCTCTGAATGGCTGGGCATGCGCAGTTAAAATTTGTCATGACGGAATGCTCAAAGACACAAATTCGCTTGGCGGGGCTCATATGACTATACAGCTGTTGTAATATAATTACTGAATTTCACTGATACCAAACTTGTTTCGCCTGCACTGTTTTTAGGCTTACTGCTCAAGACTAATTACGGTATATTATTCCAGCTACCATAATTACTCAAAATATTAACTTACATCAAGATAAAGTTCGCATGGAATGTTGTTGGTATTTGCACTGTATTCAAAATTGCCATTTGGAGAGGTAAATCGTTGATTTTACAGCCCAAAATTTTGTTTCAACTTGTCGGTTTTAACAGTATTTGCAACCGTAAAACCTACAATTTACTTCCCCAAATGACAATTTTGCAATAGAGTTATATCCCCATTCTAATGCACTTATATGGTTGTTTTGTTAAAAACCGTACTATTTTTGTGCTTTGAGCTGCGTAAAACCAAATGCCAGCCCATGAAAAGCTTTACATGATGATGTCAGGTAACCGACAGTATATCACATAATATACTGCCGCAAATGTTTTACGTTATCCAAACAAATGTCACATTACATACCAAAGTGCATAAGAATGGCGAATAATAGCCAGATTAGGAATTTCAAAAGTAAGAAATAGCTTTGACATTACATTCACCAACAACAATGCAGTACACATCGTAGTATATTTTTTTTTCATCTTTATCAGGTTTTGTATTATCTAATAGAGCCTGTACCAGTGCTCCACAAGTTTGTGTGCAATGTTATAACACTCTGGTCTTAACTAAAGCAATATCATATTATGGTACAACTTGCTGGCATCGTATAAACAGCCTAATATCAAGCATGGCAATATCATGGGGTCGCTGTACTTATTCCACAATGTTAAATCTTCAATATTCAGGACCATGTTATAAAATGTTATGTTTAATGGCTTTAGAAATGGCACTATCAGAGTGTAAATTAAATTTTGTCCTGTCAGTGCCCCAAACATGGATTATGGGTGTTTTTTTTGACGTTATTCATTGAAGCGGTTCCAATGAAAAAACAGAAGCTATGATTATTATCAGAAATAAATCCATTTGTACCTTCGTTGACCCCACTTTTCTTCATATACAAAGCGGCATTAACCTTGGTTTTCATATCTCCAGATAAGGAGGTGTCACACGGATAAATAAGAGATCAGATTCCTGTTGCTTTTTTGTTGTTGTTAGAGACTTCTGTAGTGGGTACTTGTTAGAATTGCCTCTATGAGGCAATTCTAACAAGTACCCACTACAGAACTTGTCCTGGAAAAATAAGATTATAGGATATCCTTATTTTCTGCTAGGATATCAATTGCATGTACATTGTAATGTGAAGCATGACACAGATCCATTTACCACAATGAATCTCACATTTGAACACCTTTTAAACAGTAACTGTTGTTTTTACTGCCCGGTAGAATGGTTGTTTTTACTGTCTGGTGTGACTATATGGCAACCCATGCAGACCCTGATCAGACTGCTTTTTTTTTTTTGAGAGGGTTTTCGCTGTTTGCCCAGGCACTTCTGACCAAATATTTTGAGTAATTATGGTAAGTAAAAACATGGTCAACATCCTATATGTAAGATATCACTGCCACAGTTAAATCTTAATTGTCTTTCTCTCTCGGATCTGGGCCTGGTATTTAGACACCCACCGACTGGGCTCTGGGCCCAGGGCCCTGATCTGACCACCCAACAGCTGATCTTTGGTTTCTGTCACTCATTAGTTTGGGTGGCTTACTTGTGATTACAAGTTCTTCAATTACAAGTCTTTAACTCTGGATTGCGAATCTAGAACATCTCCGGTATGGGCTGAAATCAGACACAATGACTGGCATGAACGAAGGCAGAGTACATGAGGAAAAACACAATCCCACACATGACTGCAGTATCTAGTAGCTGCTTCTGAAACTACCTCTCTTGATACATATTCCAGGTCAGAACCCCAATTTCTTTGTCTGGAACTTAGAAATCTACCATAACTTTGAGAATTACTGGGACCAGTCAACCAATCCTTTCTGTACTTATCAATGAAACTAAAATTTTAGAGAATTGTTTGGCTATCTCGGACAAGTTCATTCAACCCTTATTTACGATATTCGGACAGACAGACCGGAGTAAACAGTGTTGACGCAGATGAGATGCTGCAGAACGTGGGTCTCATCACGATCAACACTGTTTGCCACTCAATCGCCTATTTTTAGATACAATATCAGGTAATGAATAATTATTGTACTTGTTCAAAGTTTTGATTAAGTGTAGTAAGGAGCTGAGGTGTCTGAATAATTAGAATAAATACGGTATAACGAAACAAAAAGTTGTAGTAGATGTTTTTTTTTTTGGTTTTGGTTTTACGGCTCTTTCAAGATTTTTTCACTCATATCGAGCCGATCGTTAATCAGAGGTGGGCGAAAACCGGAGTACCCGGAGAAAAACCACCTGACCTTCTGTTGCAGAACTTGGCATCTCACATACGGACCCGAGCGGGGCTCGAACCACAGAGGTGAGAGACCTAATGATCAAGAGTCAGTGCCCTTAACCACTAGGCCACGGAGGCCTGTTTGTAGTAGATGGTAATGGTTACATTGTCTGTTACAGTTAATAGAAAAATGCACAACAGACTTTATTGTCTCCTCGATTGCAATTTAGATGCTCGATGGCAGAGCATCTCTGTTAGGCCTTGTCCTGCTGAATAAATAAATTCTGCCAGACCCATGTCTAACAATTACTTGATATAATATATTCATTCACTTAACAAGCCGAACAACACACAGTGTAGATCCTGATCTCACTGTTTGCAAAGGTAGGTGTTTTCATGTTCAGCAAGTCAAGACATAACCCTTAGGAAGCCGAGAAAAACATTGTCTTCTGCATTTTCTTGCAAACTTTTAAAAAATATTTTTGCATATAGGCAAACAGTGTGGACCCAAATCAGACTGCTCCTAGGGGGGAGCAGTCTGATCTGGGACCACACTGTTTGCAAAAATGACTTTTAAAGTAACATGCAGACGACGATTGTCGTGATTGGCATTTTATAGGTTAACATTTGGCTCTACAGAGTTGCCAACTTGGAAATAAGATAACCAAACTCTTCAAACTCAAATTTTGTGCATTCAGGCAGAGCACTTTCACACTACAGAATGTGTACAGTTGCTATGATGATGATGACGATGATGATTATGATAAATTATGATACATGAAAAATGTCTAAGCTTGTTTGTCAGTTTCACTTCCCAATAAAATTTCTGTTAGTAGAATTTTAGACCCCCAAAGAAAGAGATAAGGTGTGTAAACAAAGGCAATCGCTATAACAATTCCAATTATCCATCAATGTACATTTCGAGCAATTAGATTTTTTGAAATTAAAAGTTTTATACTACAACAAATTCCATGAGCAAGAATTTCATAGAACTATTTCCCAGAGTGACAGGTAGTAATATAACGGGTCGTCAAAGAACATATTTAGGACCCACAACTTACGTAATTGAATTTGAAGTGACGTCAACAGCGTTCGATTAAAAGACGGGAAAACTACATGTATTGAAAACGTAAATGTTAGAAGACAAATAAACTGAACCTCAAGACTTTAAGCATTTTTTTTTTCTTTTTCATTTGGGGTTTCTTTCAAAGCTGGCAGCTTCTAATTGAATAATCATTCCGTTGGTATGTCAATCTTATGCTTTCGAAAGAATTCCTAAAATCTATCATATTGGGAGCATTCTTAACCCTTCTCTTGCTGAATATTGATTTTAGCCACACCAATCTCTGACTTTGAACCAATCAGAATACTTGATGCAATTTATTCCTACAAGTTCATAAACTGAATGTCAAACAGTGTAGATCCTGATCAGATGGCTTCTTCAGAAGCCATCTGATCTGGATCTACACTGTTTGCAAAGATAGGGGTTGTGGTGAACAGCAAGATAAGGGTTAACATTTTGATGATAAAGATGGAATTATAAGGAAATTTAATTATCATTTTTGTTGATTATATCGATGTGTAAACACGGGCGAATCACTCACAAATTTAGCATAAAAGCCCTTTGGGCTTCATGTAGTTTGTGAGTGATTCGCCCAAGTTTACACATTGGTAAAAATTCATTCCTATAATATCCTCTAATTCATTATGTTGTGGGAGCTTGTTAGGATCAGTTTAACGATTCTAGTAAGCACCCACACATCACGTGAACATGTCCGTGAAATGAAGACCCCCCTAAACCTCACTTTATATAGAGAAAACTGGGGTTTACGGGGGTATTCATTATTTTTCTTATTTCTGCTCCAAGACATAGGTTGTGGATACTCGCTAGAACCGCCGGTTCTAATAAGCACACACAACCTATGTTATGAGCATTTATAAGAAAAATATGAAGGATTTTCGTCAGAAAAGTAGTCATTTTGGAGATGTGGTACGGGTGAGTTAGTGTAATGATTAATCCTTTTATAAATGAAAAATGAAAATAATTCCTTACTCTAAACACCTCGATTCTTTCTTGCATTCATTCATTTGTTTGTTCATTCATTCATCCTTTGGCAACATTTCAGTAATTTACTTTTAAATGAATCACAGTAAACAATTCTTGTTTGACAATTTTCTCGTTTGATTTTCTCAAATAAAAACGCTGTATTAAAAGAAATGAAATTTTTCTGTATCAAGTTACAAAATTCCTCTTAAAACCAAGTAGCAGCATTTATATCTCTTAACATTGCAGGTTTACTATCAATTAATTCTGGGCAACCATTAGTTCCATCTTTTCTTCTAACAAGTTCAGAAATATGAAAATCCTGTGATATTTCCTGAAAGGGAATGCGAACACCTAGCACATTTTTTCGGCCATTTTTCAAGGGGGACACAACTTTAGGGACTTCCTGTGCACTTTTCTAAAGGCTCAGTCCCACAGAAAAAAGGGTCAACTATTAAAGGAAAGAGCTGACCCCTACTGACATGCCATGGGAGACAACAATACTCTTTGTTGGGGCCTGTACTGTTTGCCAAGGTACCCCTTCAGGGGCTTCCCCACATACAGTGGGTTAATAGAACATTTAATGTAGGAATTTTAATCCCAAAACTGGCTCCTGGAAAACAGGACAAGCCGAGATCAGATTCCACAGACTTGTGTGTCTGAACAGGGCCTTCACTGTGTGCAAACAGTTAATAAAATGAATGATATCCCACCACTGCATGCCAATAACATGCATTTGTCTGGTGTTTTTAGAGCAGACAACCTTAGAAATAGGACAGCCAGTATCCAAAAGCCTTGATAAATCTCTGTCAATAATTTACTACATCTCGGGAACAGAAACAACAGTCAAAACAACAGTCAAAACCAAACCATTTTAAAGATACACTAAAGCCAGATAACTCAAGAACTTAATGTCCTTGGTCACAATAGGCAACCTTTAGTAACCTGTACATCTGTAAAGTTTCATCAAGCTGTTCCATATGCTACAGAAAATATAGGCCAAAAATATTTTTCAGACAAATGATAAGGGCAGATAACTCAAAAGTAGAATAGTCAGAGAAGCAGTTCTGGTCTACTTTTATAGTAGGTTTAGAGCTCAATATATCTATTAAGTTTCATCCGCCTATTCCATACTGGAAGGAGCTGCATATACACATCAACCTCTTTATACACTATTAATAAGGGTCCAAAGCAGAAACCGTGTAAGTTAAACAACCGTGTTATATCCAAACAAAAATGTATAGATTATATAGAAAAATGACCATTTATGGTCATTTTTCTATTAATCCATCTTGAAACCGTGTTATATCCAAACTGTGTTATAAAGAACTGTTATAACAAGGTTGTGGTGTTCAAAGGCAGGTGACTCAAGACCTAAAATGGTCAGATTATGGTTTCTTTGCCACAGTAGGCTTCTTTAGCGTGCTTTACATCTGTAAAATTTCATCAAGATGTTGTATATAGTTAAGGAAATTTTTTTTTTTACATATATCAAAGGCAGATAAGTCAAGAACCAGAACTGGCAGAGTGACTGTCCTTGGGCATAATATGCTTCCTTTAGTGTTTTATACATATGCAAAAGTTCATCAAGATATTCTAAAGCTGATTGGTTCAAAGTCAGAAATGGGTGTGGCTAAATTAATGTTTCAGTGGGATTAGGGTTAAGCAGACGCCTAGAGATAAGAGAGAGTATACATGTACTTTTGAAAGTTATCTCGCTTGTTGGCTTAGCCTTTCCACTCAACAAATGAGGTATGTTGTAACTAGATATAATAAGAGATGGAGATTCTATCTAAATTGTGGCTGATATGTATGCTTGACAACACTATGGTAATGTTATATGATGACTAAACAGGGCCCTGCTAAATGGCATCAATACTGCACATATATTACTTCTTAAACCTTAAGACGCTGAGAAACTATATCTGAAAATGTCGTCTGCTGAATTTTTTTTTTGCAAACTTTTTAAATATTTTTGCATACAGGCAAGGTAACCGGCAGACGGCAAAGGAGACGACAATAGTCGTGATTGGCATTTTATGAGTTTAACTGAAGGGCTCGGTACACATGAAAAAATTGTTTCTGAAGACAGTTGTGTAACCCTTTATTTGATTAGATTTGGGCCAGCTTTTCAACTGCAAAAACTACTGAATTTTTCAGCTTGTAGAACAGTTTGCTGCATTTAATCGAGCCCTGTTGTTTTGGTTAAAGCCCAGAGTTATGTCACCCACCGGAGGGGAGGGGGGCATATTGTTTTTGAAGCAGTTCCTGTTTGCGTTGGCATCCCAGGCGGCGATGATGTAGCCTGTTTGAAGCATCATATCTCCTGAACCTATGAATGGATTTTGACCTAACTTGCATAGACACATCACTAGGATAAGGAAAACAGTCATTAGGTCATGATGACCTTGACCTTATTTTCAAGGTCACAGCGGCCCCAAAAACAGTCATTTTTAGGCCAAAAATGGCTTGTCTGCACTCTATCTCATTAACGAATTGATTAATTTTAATCAATTTTAGTACAATATATCATTACAACAAACCGCAGATTTGATTAGATTTAAGTGACCTTGACCTCATTTCCAGAGTCACAGCGACCCAAAAAGTCATTTTAGGGCCAAAAATGGCTTGTCTGCACTCTATCTCATTAAGGAATGGATTAATTTTAATCAAACTTGGTACAATATATCATTACAACAAACCGCAGGTTTGATTAGATTTTGGTGGCCTTGACCTCATTTCCAAGGTCACCACGACCCAACAACAGTCATTTTGGGGCCAAAAATGGCTTGTCTGCACTCTATCTCATTAAGGAATGGATTAATTTTAATCAAACTTGGTACAATATATCATTACAACAAACCACAGATTTGTTTAGATTTTGGTGACCTTGACCTCATTTCCAAGGTCACAGCGACTCCAAAACAGAGTCATTTTTGGACCAAACATGGCTTGTCTGCTTCTCATTAACCAACTGATTAATTTTAATCAAACTTGGTACAATATATCATTACAACAAACCACAGATTTGATTAGATTTTGGTGACCTTAACCTCATTTCCATGGTCACAGCAAACCAAAAACAGTCATTTTTGGGCCAAAAATGGCTTGTCTGCACTCTATCTCATTAACCAATTGATTAATTTTAGTCACACTTGGTACAATATATCAATACAACATACTGCAGATCTGATTAGATTTTGGTGACCTAGACCTCATTTTCAAGGTCACAGAGACCCAAAATCTGTCATTTTGGGGCAAAAATGGCTTGTCTGCTCTCTGTCTCATTAACAAATTGATTAATTTTAATAAAACTTGGTACAATATATCATTACAACATTCTAAAGATAAGATTAGATTTTGGTGACCTTGACCTCATTTTCAAGGTAACAGCAACCCCAAAACAGTCTTTTTGGGGCCAAAAATGGCTTGTCTGCACTCTATCTCATTAACAAATTGACCAAATTTCGTCATCTTGGTACAATATATCATTACAACAAACCACAAATATGATTAGATTTTGGTGACCTTGACCTCATTTCCAAGGTCACAGCGACTCCAAAACAGTCATTTTTGGACCAAACATGGCTTGTCTGCTCTCTATCTCATTAACGAATTGATTGATTTTCGTCAAACTTGGTACAATATATCATTACAACAAACCACAGATTTGGTTAGATTTTGGTGACCTTGACCTTTTTACAAAGTCACAGCCCCCATATTTTGGGCGAAAAATGGCTTGTCTGCACTCTACCTCATTAACGAATTGATTAACTATAGTTAAACTTGGTACAATATATCAAAACAACATACCACAGACTTGATAAGATTTTGGTGTCCTTGACCATTTTTCAAGGTCACAGGCCCCCCCAAAACAGTCAATTTTGGGCCAAAAATGGCTTGTCTGCACTCTTAAGGCCAAGGTCTCCTGAAACATGTTCTTTTGGGGCCAAAAAATGGCTTATCTGTAGCCTATATCATTTAAGAATTTATGAAGGTTGGTCAAAATCGATACAATAATTAATTACAGTCTACCAAATTTGTCTGGTGACCCGAGCTTTTTAATGACTGTTTTTTAAAGTCAAATGCTCCCGCGAAAACTGCCAGTTTTTGGCCAAACATGGTTTGCTTGCAGCTTAAATTTTGGTGACTTTAACCTAGTTATTAAAGTCAAATGGGTGTTTTAAGATATATTCATGGTTGGGGGACATTGTTTTCCTCTGAAAACATTTCTAGTTGTATTTGAACGTATGCTGTGAAAATTACACAACTGAATGAATCAGGGCTAAACTGTCAAGAGGCTCTCATTGGATAGAAACATTGTGTATTTCTGCCAATAAATCAATGTTACACCATTCTTTCAAGAGATTATTTCACATATATACTGAGCCAATAGTTTATCAGAAGTGAAAGAAAACCAGAGTACCATGAGAAAAATCATCTGACTGTACACTGCAGAACTTGGTGTCTCACACTGACCAAAGCAAGGCTGGCGCCCACTGTGGTATAAAAGTTCATGACAAAATATAGGACAACTGTATAGGTCATTTTGGAGGTTGCTTCCAATTTTGCGGGACTATTTACCCCACATTGAGATGAAACCCACATTGAGATGAAATGGCATCTCAAGCCCAGTCGCCCAATGAAACCAAGAGGGTTTATAAGCATGGACGGTCCGACTCGCACTGCTTTGAAAACCAAAGAAAAAGAAGAAATAAGACAACTGGGCCTGAATGTTCAAAGTATGATCAGCTTGCAAAATTCATTAGTGATTAAAATTACTGTGTGTTCTTGCAAATAAATAACTATTCTGATGCATTTGTGTATGTAACGGGACGTTTGATTGGATAACTTCAAAAACTTGCGACAGTATACCCTGCAATATACTGTTGGAAATTCTAAGTCATCAGGTAATGTCGCTTTTCATTGGTTAGCATTTGATTTTACACAGCTCACAACGCTTGCTGCTTTGAGCAATTAAAAAAAAACTGAATAGGTGCATTAGAATGGGGGTAACTTTATTGAAAATTGTCATTTGAGGAGATTATCTGTCGGTTTTACGGTAGAAAATTCCGTTTTACTGCAATGTATTAGCCGACAGATTGCAGTAAAACAAAATTTCCGACCTTATACTGCCAATTAACCTAGCCCAATGACAATTTTCAATACATTTGTCCCCTAATCTGTTGAAAAATTTGAGTAGCTTTTGATCCAATATGGCAAATTGACAAAATTGTTAATTTTCCATACATATGATAAATGTCATAAACATTGTCAGTTATAAATGTAACCATAAGGTAGAACTGCCCTCAGGGTTGGTTGAGCAAATATCGCAATGTAATCCTAAACATGTGTTAGGTGTCCATTTTTCTTGGGTCACATTTAGTGCCTGTAACTTGTTTATTGGAGAAAGTCCACGTTTTGTGGTATACACTGTTCACATGTGCTGTGGAATCATGTCAGGGTACGCATCACCCTACAAAAGAGAACCGATTGGATATAACACAATTTAATTAAAGTACCAAATTAAAATATTTCTCTCTTTTTAAATTGCTTTGACCAGTTGTGTGGGTGTTATGTGGTAGTACCCCAAATGCCATGATTTACCAATTAACCCTGAAGTCGCCGAGAAAAACTATATCTGGAAATGTCGTCTGCTTATGTTGTCTGCTGAATTTTTTTGAAAAACTTTCTAAAAATATTTTTACGTACAGGCAAACCGTGTGGGTCCAGATCAGAGTGCTCCTACAGGAGCAGTCTGATCTGGGTCCACAGTTTGGAAAATTACTTTTAAGGTAACCGGCAGACGGCAAAGCAGACAACAATTGTCGTGATTGGCATTCTATAGGTTAAATAAACCTGTTGTGTCATGTATCATACAGAAAATAGCAGGGCCCTTAATTAAGGATGGAAACTTTTCTTTTTTTTTTTTATTCATTAATCATAAACATTTATAAAACTGGAGTCATACAAATAAGTTCAAATATAAAGAAATGAGAGAAATAAGATAGAATTGTGAAATAGTATCAATATCCAAATGGGATAAATTGTGTAGTTAGTTCTATATGCACCCAGACTATTCCTAGAAGTGAAATGGCCTAGCCCTTAAACTGAATGGCTTCTGACTTGGAAAAAAATAAAGCAAAATAAATAAACCAAACAATGAACAAAAAGTACATGCACAAGGAAAATCTGACTAACCATCCATTTAATAAGCCCAAAATTTTATATAAGCCCAAACTACAGCCCAACATTTTTCTAGTACCATCTTGGTCATATTTTTAGACTGTGTCTTTTGTCATCTATTTCCAGTTTGCATTACAAGTGAGACAAACCATGGTGCCAAAAAGGTTGCCGCTTAACCCTTTTTGTACCAAATGGAATCTTCCACCTTATATATAGCACAAGTCCGTTTCAATATTTAGGAGGGTCAGGTTGTGTTTTCTTGAAAACTTGCTCGGAAAATGGCTGAACTTTTTGCAAGTAGTGTAGGCCCTGATCAGACGCTGCATTCTGCAGCGTCTGATCTGGGACTACACTGTTTGCGAATTACCAGTTTTGGGGTTTCCGGTACAAAATGGGTTAAAGCACGATGACCAAGTTTTGTCAGCCAGCATGTGACAGACATAAATACACCAAAACGTAACAACACTGGTAAACTACAAAACAACATGTGGTTTCAAAAAATAAATTTTGTTTGTCTTGTATGTTTGTTATATCAATATATTAGAAAGGCTTGTTCTCTTATGTACAAACACAGAGTAGTAGTAGTATTTTTCACAGTACATGTAGTAAAAATATTTATTCCATAATCATGGCCTCACGTTCTTTCTATCATAACATTCTAAAATCATATTACTAAACTCTATTAATAACAAAATATTTTGTACTTATATTGCCTCAAGGCTGAAACAGGTGGAAAAATGAATCATGCTTGGGAAGTTTAAATATTATGAAATGTACATGTATTATAAACAATAGTTCTATGTACAATGGTATGGACACTTGCACTGGCAAGATGAAGTTTCCCAAGTAGTCTTAAACTCAAACATTGTCAAAAAATAAATAACTTAAACTACAATATCCACATGAAATCTCAAAAACAAAGGCATTTAAATTAATGTTTTGAACTAATAAACAAAATTGTTAAATCACCCATCTCGATCCAAACAAAACTTAACAGAGTCATAAGAACACTAGCCATGTGGTATATACAACCCTTAAACACATGACCTTTGAACGAACCAATCAAAATGAGACAATGTTGTGCAGCCTTCATATCTAGATCAGGAAATAGTCTTGAGCCAAATGCATCCCTACAAATCAAAGTACTGAAAGCACTGATAGGCTGACTGTTCCCGAGTGTTGGCAAGAAAAAGGTTCCTAACCTGGAATTAAACTTATTTTATTTGACTCATAAATTCCTGTATTTTAAGTGAGAAATCAGACACAATTTTCTGCAGGATCAGATCAGTACCTACACTGTTTTTCAGCACCCTAGTCGTATATGGGTTAACTAACCTTAACCTGCTGCATAAATTAATTAAGCCACCCCAATTGCTGATTATCAACCAATCAAATTACTTGATACAAAATATTGGTTCAAGTTATAAACTGCATGACAAAACTGTGTAGATCCTGAAGCCATCTGATCTGTTTCTACACTGTTTGCATAAGTAGGGTTTGTCCTGAACAGCAGGGTAAGGCTTAACATTGACTTTATTGGTCAGTCACATTCATATGGACAACAGCCTGGCAGTATTATTTACTTTGAGTCAACTGATGACAAACAACTGACCCAAAGAAGGACAGAGATCAACAAAGTGGTAAGAGAAGGGAATCTTCATTGGCAAAGACTTCTATCAACCTAATATCCAGTTATTATCAGTTACCCCCTATATTAATTGTATTGTAACACTCTTGACCTGATAAAGATATGCTATCTCAGGACAAGTGAGCTTTATCAGGACAATGTGACACTGCAATTTTATGAATGCAGACTCCAAATAAAAATTGGAAAATTTACATGAAAAAACATCATAGGAAAAAATACGGTCAGATGATACCAAATATATGGACCGATTATTGCACGTCGGAATCTTGGAACGCACTGAGGACAATCGATAAATGATAGTAAAATGCAAATTTAAAGAGTATACAAGGGGATAAACTGATAAATAGAATACCAGATTTGTGTCATTTGATATAAAGTTTAACTTCGAGAATGCGTGTAAAATCGCTCTGCAAGCCTTGCGTTTATGGGTGTAGAATCGCTTGGCAAGCCTTGCGATTCTACAAGCATTCTCCAAGCATTGCCTGATATACTTGATATCAAAGATACAAACCTGATATTATCTATGTCTCATCAGGATCTACTATGTCTACTAAAGGGCAACATAACATACCAAACTGAGCAAATGATGCACAGCTAATATGTCTCAGCTGACCATGCCCAATATCACCATTTGTCTACCTCAGGTGGTATAAAATGATCCTTTTGATTTTCTTGCTATGAAAATGAATGTTCAATGATCGATGTTAAAATACCATGCATACAATGGCTGGTAACAACAAATGAGTGTTAGATGTTAATGAAAAGCAGTATTAGAGACTAGGCTATGGCTGTTAGAAGTCACAGTAAATGATACAGGAAAACCAATGTCAAAATTCTACAAATAATCAAATTTCCCTTTGTTACCTCTGTGTGAATAAGTTACTACGGTAAAATTAGTAAGAACGGTTTTAAACCATGGCACTTCAATCCAATATATTCTAAAAGTATTTAGAAAACCTAGCACCTATTTGCCATCAATCTTGTTAAAACATCTCCAGGACAGAGTAAGATTTTCAAGAGATTGACTCGTTTAGGGTTTTGACACTTGAGCTCATGTATGAACGAATTTTAAATGATCACCAGATGCTGCAGAACAAGGTGTCTGATCAGGGCATTCACTGTTTTCAAAAACTTAAGTGTTTTTCTAAATAAATTTCTATAATAACTCATAAATTTTGAAATGTACTCCTCTACTATATTAAGTAAGGAAGATTTTGGGTGGATTAAATTTAAATTAAGGCTTTAGTCATTATTTGAATGGTTGAGTATCAATGTTCCAAAAGCAGCTGAAAATGTGTGATTATAAAGTGACAGAACTCTGATCTTTTTCATGAGACACTTGAAGAAAGCTTGTAGTTGCAAAGCAAGAGCTTGTAGATAGGCACACTTGGCTTAAGGACTATTTTCTGCCACTCAAACAATCTTGATGTTAATGAAACATCTTTTTTCCTAAAAAGCCAAGATCATGTCAATACAAAGGACTAGGGAAATTACTGTTTTCAGCACCTGAAATGTCAAAAATGTATTCAATTTTTTGAGTGCAAATGTTGAAAAAAGTGCTTATAATGTTGTGAACTGTGCAGTCTGATTATGTTAGAACACATCTATTCTTGAACCCTGTGAAGTATAAATGCATGTGTGGATAATACTATGGTTTATGGAATTTTTGCAGTAAAATTTGATGACCAACTGATAAATTTTACTTACTATTCACAAAACAAAAGCATAGATAATCTGGTTAGCGTAACTAATTCACTTTCTATGGTTAAAACACAGAACTATGGTCAACAGAAGCAAATTTGTTGATCTAGTAAACCACAGACTTCCAATCACAGACAGCTCTTGTACGGGGAAGGTTACACATTGGCATAAACTGCTAATGCTGTATTAACCCATTGTATACTGGTGGACTCTTCCACTGCTATATGTTGGAAAAGTCCATTTGTCATTTAAGGGGTGTCAGGCCTATTTTTTTAACTTTTATTCTATTTTTGATGGAAAATTCTGTTAGCGAACAGTGTAGGCCCTGATCAGACACCACATTCCTTCACTGTTTGCCAATTACCCGCTTAAAGGTGTGTGTGTGTGTGTGTTTGTGTGTGTGTGTGTGTGTGTGTGTGTTTTACGTCCCACCACAAAAGAGATGGGACAGTTTAAGGACTCATCAGGAAGTCTATAGAAGCCGGGATCAAACCCATGACCCCTGTTTAACACTGTTGTATGTTTCCAAAGCAGAAACACTGTATTTAAACAAGCAGTTTTTATCCAAACAAATACACATAGATAACAGAAAATCTATGCATGTTTGGGATTCATCATTTAACTGTGTGATTTATGATGAACAGTGAAATAAAGTTTCATTTAAATGGGTGCCCAGATGTTATGTCCCTCCTTTTTACCAGCTCTGATTTGCATTCATTCTGCCAAGTTGTTAGGCAGTTTTTTCGTTAAACCAGTGGACAGGTCTTGGAAGAGAGGAACCTTTGAAATCAATCTAGGGTATGGACTTTGCTAAATTGTAACATTCCCCATAGAAAGCCATAAACTATTTACATCAAATTAAAATTCTCTGTATCACAAAAAAAACAAAATTGTTCCAATTGGAAGCCTGTTGTTTACCCTGGCAGTGTCATGCTGTCATACATTGCTGTTTATGGCATTACTAAAGCGTGAAAAGATGAACTCGCAAAAGGCAACTGAAAAAGACTGAAAATATATGCTAAAGAGCCCTAGTCCTTTGCCCTTGACCTTTGACCTGACCTAACAACACATGAGCACCAACTTATCCATCTTTGGCTATGCACTTTGCGACTAAATCATAAATAAAGAAACAATAATTTACAAAATCTATAATACAGAACTAGAGATTGTATAGAGTCAACAAGTAAGATGCGGCTATTGTGACATGAAAAAGTCCGAATGCTCGCCGTCTTTTTCAAACCGTTTTGCCTCTTCCTGCATAGATTCTTTTATCTTTAGGATTGCTGCTGACTCTGTCCGTTCCTGAAAATCAACAAACAATGTTTATTTCTAGGGGACTCCCTGGAACGTCATGGATCAGCAAGAAGGAATCATACGTGATGAGCATGCCAGGTGAATGAAGATTAGTGATAAAGGAGGAATGACAGCTGAGCTCACTTGCTTTCATGTAAGATCTTCAGGCCAGATAGAGGGCTTTGTTTCAGACAGATAAGGTAGATGACACATGCAAATGAAATCTTTTCTCAAGTTTCTTTAAAATATAATCTAATAATTATGCTGTGGTAAGGGCAATAGTTGCTTGCATTATCTTATAAACCAATCTTCATAGGAGTCTTGTACTTATATTTTATCCATCAAGATTGTTTGGCAAATATTAAACAAAACAGTTGGATTATATAGAAAACTAAGCTACTAATAGAATATTAAGAAATAAATACAAGAATAACTAAGGTCAAAGGTCATCCAATCAGAAAAGCCATAGCCATTCAGTTCATGCATTGCCCCATAACCAGACTATATAAAGAAGCAGAAGGGAGATCACTCCGACAGTGTGATCATGTGACACTATCAGGACAACTTCTAGTTTATAAGGAAGGCAGATTTAGGCATATATACATGTATATAGCAACAGATCAGCTAAGTATTTTGTGATAATTGAACGATAGTTTTCCTTATTTTTCCATATAAACCTATGTTGTGGCTACTCATTAGAACCGCCTCGGCCAGGCAGTTCTGATGAATACCCACAACATAGGTTTATATAGAGAATTGACAAAAACTATCCTTCAGCTATCACAAAATACTTACCTTATCCGTTGCTATGATACTATGATGTTAAGTAACTTACAGTGTCTTGGTAACCTCCTAAATTTGGATAACCACCCATATCAGAACCACTTACAGGCGGTAAATCATCACGTGGCGTACCAGGACCATTTGCTGGAGAATTTTTCATGCCATCCATATCACCTGTTAAGCATGGTATCAAAATAATGAAGCATTTTATGTTCACTTCCAGCAAGTAAAAAACAACCATACTTTTTTATAACCTGCTAAGGAATGATAAAAACAGGAGTCAGAAAACAGAGCCTAAATTGTATTACAATCGTTAACTTGAATTGGTTTCTCTGTTTTCTTGCGCTCTGAGAGCTTTAAGCTTTACTAACACAAAAAGTAATGTTTCATTTCCTGAAAATAAAGAAATCAAACACATCCAAATGATACAATACGAGGGTAGGCTGAAAAGTTCTGAGCCTGACCAAGATCCAATGGTTTGCCCATGCTGAAAGTGCCTTATTTTTCAACATAGTCTCCCTTCCTGTCCACACACTTCCTTCAGCGATGCTGGAGTCCTTGGATCCCAGTGGTATAGAAGGTCTCATCTTATCTTGGTCCCTGAAAAACTCCTCCACAGCAGCTATCACCTCCTCGTCTGACCGATAATGCTGCCCAGCCAAGTGCTTTTTCATGTTTGGAAACAGGAAATAATCTGATGGAGCTAGATCAGGTGAATACGGAGGGTGATCAACAAGTGTGAAGCCACATTAATGCACAGCAGCCATTGCGACAACCGATTTATGAGCAGAAGCATTGTCCTGATGGAACAAGACCCCTTTTGTCAATTTTCCGGGTCGTTTAGCCTTAATTGCTTTTCGCAATTGTTTTAGCAGATCTGCATAATACTCCCCATTAATTGTTCTGCCCTTTTGAAGGTAATCTATGAATATTATACCCTTGGCATCCCAGAACACTGATGCCATCACCTTCCCTGCAGAGGAGACGACCTTTGCCTTCTTTGGAGGGGGTGAGCCAGGGTGCTTCCATTGCATTGATTGTCTTTTGGTCTCTGGCTCAAAGTGATGAACCCAACACTCATCCTGAGTGACAAAACGGTCAAGAAAACCATCTTGGTCTGCTTCAAAAATAGCCAAGTTGGCTTGTGACAGGTTCGGTCTGGTCAACTTTTGGTCAGGCGTCAAAAGCCAAGGCATCCATCTGGCGGAAACCTTCGACATTCCTAATTCACTGTGTAGAATGTTCTCTACTTGTTCATGGGAGATGCCAACAGTGTTAGCTAACTGATTCACAGTTACACGACTGTCATCCTTCATGGCCCTGTGCACTTGGCTGATGGTTTCCTCAGTTGTTGCCGTTGTGGGTCGTCCACACCGGTCATCATCTTCAAGGCTGTCCTTGCCCATCTTAAATTTGCTGCCCACCTTTTCACAGTTGCATACGAAGAGGCATCATCCCCTAATGTAGCAACCATATCGGCATGAATGTCCTTAGGAGCTAACCCCTTTTTATGGAGGTACCTGTTGACACCATGATGCCAGATTTTGTCCATTTTCTCAAAAACGAGCTAGTAACAATTTTCCAAGTCTAGAATTTCTACGTTATTGCAGGTAAACTTGAACTCATTTGAGTCAAATCAAGTAATAAAGGTTTGGATTTAATGAATACAAAATTTCATGGCTGTTCGGTGCCTGCTTCTTGGTCAGGCTCAGAACTTTTCAGCCTACCCTTGTACATCATGTAGAAGTTTTTTATGATAGTGAAAACTGATGCATCTTTAACTTTTATATGTCCCTTTAAGACACATCATTATCCAAGCAGCTTGCCAGGCATCAGTAAAGGCCAACATTACAAGACCAGTTTTGACCCCCTTGTACCCAGCTTTTATATAGTTAAACTGTGGTTTATAGGTGTAAACCTTATTTCTTTTTATTTCTGCTCCAAAATATAGATTGTGGGTACTCGTTAGAACCGCCTCATTAAGGCAGTTTTAAGAGTACCCACCATCTATATTTTGGAGCAGAAATAAGAAAAAAATCACAATTTTTCATCTTAAAATGTCCAGAGTGTTTTTTTTTATTTTTGGCCATAAAGTTTTACACTGTATTTTGTATAGGCATGTTTTCGTAATGGGTAGCTTAAGAATGAATTCAATAGTAACCATAATTTCACTTTCCCTGACTGGCCACAGATGTAGTAATAGTTGAGGATGCCTTGCAGCCATCAAATTAAGCATATTTTTAGAATTTATCAGTTTAACTGGGCAAGAAATTGAAACTCACAGAACATACAGTCAAACTTCAATGGCTGGAACACCTTAACCCGTGACCTGCTGAATATTTAAATATGTCACACCCACCACTGATGATCAACCAATCAGATTTCTTTATGCAACTCATTGCAAAAAATTCATAAACTAAATAACAAAGAATGAAGATCCTGAATGAAGATCTACATTGTTTGAAAGCTAAGACATATCTGGGTTCAGCAGGACAAGGGTTAATTTTGGACCATAAAAATTGTTTAAGACAGGGGTATTTCGAGCCACCGATCTTGTTTGAGCCCGGTCAGGATGCATAATATGTACCGGTACATCTTTTCAATTTTCTTCAAAATAAATGCATGTTGTGTGTGTGTTTTTTTTTTTTTTTTTTTTAGTTTTGGTTTTACGGCCCTTTCCAGATTATTTCACTTATCTTGATGCACCTGCTTAAAGAGTGATCACTCTTACACACTAGGCCATGGAGGCCCGTCGTATGTTGTGTGTAATTATTGGAGCCGCCTCATCGAGGCAATTCTACTGAGTAAACACACCATACATTTTCAAGATAAAAATTGGAGAATTATCCCAAACATATTTATATTTTGTAGTTATAGAATTTTTTCCTACGGACTCAAATATAAATTCAAAACGAGCCAATGGTGTACCAGACATTGAAGTTTCAGTGTAAGATGATGTACAAAATATACTTTCAGTATTAGAATGCTACTATGAAAATCAAACATGCTTTATTTCTCAAGAATGTGTTTTCATTCTTTGTTTGTTAAGATCATAGCAAATCAAACCCCGCCATTCGGGGCTTGAAGAAATAGGTGGGCTGCATGATGCTTCCACGCAGAGCTGAAACCGACCCCCAGACGAGTACTGGTAACCACTTAGAGGATCTAAGCCTGCCCAGGCAAAGCGGTGCAAAGTCGGCCCATCTATTGGTTTCATTGGGCGGCAGGGCTTGAGATGTCATTTCATCTCAATGTCGGGTAAAAGTCCCACAAAATTGGAAGCAACATCTCCAAAATGACCTTTACAGTGTTGACGGGGGCGTTAAACCTCAAATCAAACAAACAAACAAATCATAGCAAATCAGGAATCATTCATTTATTTACATTAATTTTTTGCATAACCCTTAAGATGCTGAGAAAAACTACATCTGTAAATGTCGTCTGCTTATGTCGGCTGCTGAATTTTTTTTTCAAACTTTTTTGCATACAGGCAAACACTCTGGGTCCACACTGTTTGCAAAAATGAGTTTTAAAGTAACTGGCAGACAACAATAGTCGTGATTGGCATTTTATGGGTTAAGACATTTACTTATATATGTTCTATTGAACCATGGAATTAGACTTTATTCTCTTATCTATTTTCTAGTAAACTAAAGAGCTAGATTATCTAATAATTTGAGACAGGGGTGGAGACACATAGTATCCGATCTTTTGATTATCTTTTGAAATAAATGTTTGTCATGTGTACTCATTTAAATCAGCTCGATTGAATCGCCTCATCAAGGCAATTCTAATGGGTACACAAAACACACATTTTTAGAATAAAATAAATAAACTTCACCCTAAATTTTTCCAAGTTCTGTAAAGATCTTAAGTATTGGGACAGACAGCAAACAGTGCAGACCCAGATCAGGCTGCTCCTCAGTCGTTCCAGCTACCATCAGCAGTTCCAACTACCCGTATCTCAACTACATTGTTATGGTCCCAAAGGTATTTGAGTTATTGAAGTTTACTGTATCTAACATTCAGCAAAGCAATAAGGGGAATGGCAACACCTGGCAGATTTTCCCGCCATTTTTCAAAGGGAGACAACTTTTGGGACTTCCTGTTTGCTTTTCTATTAGCCCTGTCCCACTGAAAAAGGTTTTTTTTTTGGTTTTGGTTTTACGGCCCTTTCAAGATTATTTCACCCATAAAGAGCCGATCGTTGATCAGAGGTGGGCGAAAACCGGAGTACCCGGAGAAAAACCACCTGACCTTCCGTCGCAGAACTTGGCGTCTCATATGTGACCCGATCGAGGCTCGAACCACAGCAGTGAGAGATCTAATGATCGAGAGTCAGTGCTCTTAACCAGTAGGCCACAGAGGCCCGTACTGAAAAAGGTATACTCTTAAAGGAAAGAATTTGCTCCTCAGGAGCAAATTCTTTCCTTTAAGAGTTGACCCCTATTGAGATGGGAGACAAAAAAAAACTTTTGCAGGAGTTGTTTCACCTAAAGGTTTATCCATTCCCCTTAAAATACACATAATCCTCTCTACAGCACTGTTCATTATAACGCGTTTTGGATAAAACCTGTTTTGGATAAAACCTGTTTTAACTCTTATCCTTCTGTTCACGACAACCCCTATCTGTGTAGATCCAGATCAGATGGCTTCTGAAGAAGCCATCTGATCAGGATCTACACTGTTTGACATTCAGTTTATGAATTTGTAGGAATAAATTACTTCATATAATCTGATTGGTTCAAAGTCAGAAATGGGTGTGTCTTAATTGAATATTCAGCAAGAGAAGGGTTAATGATGGATCCCAAACATATGAAGAGGACCGTAAAAAGGACTTGAAAGGGTCATTTTTCTATGTAATCTATATATGCTCGTTTGGATGTGACACAGTTGTTTTACAGTACAATTTCTGCTTTTGACACTATAAATAGATTGTGCAGAATTTTTGAGACACTTCAACCCTTGTGGGTCATTTTGTCATCTTCCAGAGAAAGGTGGAAAAGAAACAGAAGAGATAGTAGAGATGAAATTGAGAGATTTTGTTTGTTTGTTTGATTTGAGGTTTAACGTCCCCGTCAACACTGTAATGGTCATTTTGGAGACGTTGCTTCAATTTTGTGGGACTTTTACCCGACATTGAGATGAAATGACATCTCAAGCCCCCGCCGCCCAATGAAACAAATAGGGTTTATAAGCATGGACGGGCCGGCTCGCACCACTTTGCCTGGGCAGGCTTAGGTCCTCTAAGCAGTTTACCAGTATTTGTGTGCGGGTCGGTTTCAGCTCTGCGTGGAAGCATCATGCAGCCCATATATTTCTTCAAGCCTCGATGGGCAGGGGTCGGAAATTGAGAGATGGTGAAGCAAGATGAAAATAAATGAAAATGAATAAACAGAAAAAACAACATCCCCCCCCCCCCACCCAACCCCCAACTCATTCCTTACTTGCTGCAAGTAGAGCAACCCCTTACCAACTGAAAGCCAATAGCAGTTGGACACCCTAGTTACTCAAGATACACATCTCCTTTACTCACCCAGCCACCCAACAAATAGTGTTATAAAGAGGTTAAAGTGTAAAAGCATCTAACACTGACAACACTAAAACTTACCATTCATAACAGGTGGCATACCATCGGGACCCATCCCTAATGCACCCTCAGGCCCGCCTGGCATACCTGGGAACTGAGAAAACAAAAAGACATTACTGTAAAAATCTTCAAAAATTCATATAGCTTGAGGACTTGCTGTAATTCTCCTAAAATTATAAATCTGTTTCATGATTCAGCAAGGTGTCGAAAAGGTGCAGACGGAATGGCAAATAGTGTAGACCCTGATCAGACTGCTCCTTCAGGAGTAGTCTGATCTGGGTCTGCACTGTTTGCTCAGGCTTATCTGTCCCAATACTTATGATCATTACAGTACAATGCAATAAGGATAATACACCCATTCTTTCAGGACACTGAATGACCTTTCCTGGTGAAAATATGTCAAAGCAAAGTTGTGACTTTCAAAATGAGGTCAAGGTCACCGAAATCTAATCCTTTCTTTCACCTATCCCAATTATGTATCTGTGCTTGTTTGGTAAAATTCAATCTACTGATTCATGAGACAGAGTGCATACAAGGCTCACTTTTCGAGTCTTTATTATCTGATGACCTTGAAAATAAGGTCAAGGTCACCAAACCTAATCATTTCTCTTTCCCATCCTAATGATGAATCTGTGCTAGTTTGATCAAATTTCAACCACTGACTAAAGAGATATTGTACACACAAGCTTTTTATGGCATTAAGAAATTTTACAAAGGGCAAATTTGAGTTTCAAAGTACCCATGTGACCTTGAAAATGAGGCCAAGGTCACCAAAATCTAATCATTCCTTTCTCCAATCCCAGTGATGTATCTGTGCTAGTTTGGTCAAATTCCATCTTTTGATTCAGGAGATAGAGTGCACAAAATGCTCCCTTTTTGTGGTGACCATGAAAATAAGGACAAGGTCACCAAAACCTGACCATCTAATAATGTATCTGTGCTAGTTTGATAAAATTCCAGCCATTGGCTAAACACAAGTTTTTTATTGCATTAAGAAATTTTACAGAGGGCAATAACTCTTAAGAGAATTGGCCCCTAGCCATTAATGCCAAGAAAACAACAAAACGTCGCAGTATACCTCCCAGCAGTATACCTCCCAAGAACATAGGCATAATAATTATGTTTTATGATGGAAGCAAAGATACCCCACAGAAGTGTGTACACCGTTTTCTGGGCCAGACTAGCTAGTTTAGGCCAAAGCCTGACACAGAAGTGCGTATAAGGTTTTCTGGGCCAGACTAGCTAGCTTAGGCCAAAGCCTGACATACAATCTATATTAATCCTTATCCTGCTCAACTCGACAATCCGAACCTTTGCAAACAGTGTAGATCCAGATCTGAACAGAATCTGCACATTTTGTCTTGCAGTTTTTTAACTGAACCAATATACAGTATAATTCCGCTATTAAGACCACCTAAAATCAAGACTAATTCTGCTTTAAAAAGCACATTTTGAAGGCTGCATGTAATTTTTCTTCGTGTTTACTGCCTATAGTGTTCTCTGGTCAGGGACCACCTTTGGGACTGTTCAAAAGTGGTCTTTTAAGACCACTTTTAAACAGTCCCAAAGGTGGTCTTAATATAGGAAATGATACTGAATTACTGTTTACATCAAGTAAATTGATTGGCAGATAGCCAGAAATCTGACTAATTTATTCAGTAGGCTAAGAGTTAAGATGATAAATCACAACTAAGAAGACCTGGGACACCGACTTACCCCTGGCATGCCTGGCATTGAGCCCGGGCCTTTCATCATACCATACATACCATCCCCTGAACTTGTGGAATCTGAAAATAAATATTCCCAAATATTAGTTAACCCTTTTCAGACTGAATGGAATTGTCCTAACTTTATAAAGCATGAGTCCATTTCAAAATTAAGGGGTGACAGGCTGAGTTAGTTTCAGACATTCAGTTAGAAAGTAGCTGAGCATTTTGCAAACAGTGGAGGCCCTGATCAGACGCCGCATTCTGCGGCGTCTGATCTGGGCCTGCACTGTTTGCCAGAGTACCCATTTAGGGGTTTCCAGCCTGAAATGGATTAACGATCAACATCAAAATGATCCATCTCTTGTTGCAACTGTCGTTACTGACAATAACTTCTCTAAGGATAGGTATATGAGTTACAGAATACTATTCAAAGGCATGCTCCATCAGGGACTCTTTCCTGTAACAAATAACTGCATGGAAATCTATTACTAGTGATTTGTACACCTGACATAAATTCAACTATTTGCTTTATAAGTGAGTTTGTTTGATTTGATGTTTAACGTCCCCGTCAACACTGTATAGGTCATTTTGGAGACATTGCTTCCAATTTTGTGAGACTTTTACCCGACATTGAGATGAAATGACATCTCAAGCCCTGTCGCCCAATGAAAACATAAAGTTTATAAGCATGGACGGTCCGACCCACACCGCTTTGCCTGGGCAGGCTTACCAGTTCTCTTGTGCAGTCGGTTTCAGCTCTGCGTGGAAGCATCATGCAGCCCATCTATTTCTTCAAGCCCCGATGGGAGGGAGCCGGTTAAAAATAACTGCATGGAAATCTATTACTGGTGATTGGTACACCCAACATAAATTCAACTATTTGCTTTATAAGCGAGACAATCTTCAAAACTTCTTGTTTTTCTTCAATCTGAGCCTCTCATAGGACATACATAACACTGTCTTTTTTCGAAATAAAGAATTTATTCACTGTTTCAGAGGAAACTCTTTCCTTAGAAAGGCTCTAATTTTGGAAAGGGAAGCACAACATTTTTAAAGAGCTGTTTCCAAAGAAGATGAATCTGTTACCATGCTTAGTCCAGAGTTGTTTAATCTTTTTTTTTTTTGGAGGGACTCTAGAATAAGTTCGAAGAAACCATGGAAAATGAGCCAGCGGTGTTTGAGCCATCATCACAACTTACGACATGTATATAGTTACAGGCTTAGTTTGGAACCCAATTATCGTCTGCTTTGTCGTCTGCTGGTTACTTTAGAAGTCATTTTTGCAAACAGTGTAGGCCCATATCAGACTGCTCCTCAAGGAGCAGTCTGATCTGGGTCCACACTGTTATCCTGTATGTAAAAATATTTTTAAAAAGTTTGCAAAAATTCAGCAGACGACATAAGCAGATGACATTTCCAGATGTAGTTTTTCTGGAATGTTTGACAAGCTGGATATAAGATAAATGAACCACAATAGCAATAAGGCATACTGTCACCACACCATGAGATAAAGAAACTGAGGATGGAGAAAATGCACCATTGTCCACTCCACACTGTGTACATGCATTCAGGGCCTGCAAATGAACTACTTAAACAGTATTGTAAAAATAAAAAAAAAAAAATAAAAAAAATTGGACGCCTTGTGGACTTTCTGTAATTCTCCTGAAAGTTAATAAATTTGTTTCACAATCCAGCAAGGAGTCCAAAAAATACAGATGGAATGGCAAACAATGTAGACACTGATCAGACTGCTCGAGTCTGATTTGGGTCCGCACGGATTGCTTAGGCCTGTCTGTCCCAATACTTAGGATCATTACAGTAATGCTTATCTGAGTTATGGTCCTCAACATATTCATATTGTATCATGAGTGTCCACATATTCATATTGTATTTATTTAAGACCTCAAAATATTTTACAGTCGATACACCAAAAAGCAGTCCAGCTGTAATCCATTAACAATGAAGACATAAGGAATCAAGACTTTAACCCTTGTTGTACCAAATGGAATCTTCCTCCTTATATATAGCAGGAGTCCATTTCAAAATTTAGGGGCGTCTGGTTGTGGTTTCTTCAAAATTTGTTTGGAAAAAGGCTGAACTTTTTGCAAACAGTGTAGGCCCTGATCAGACGCCGCGTTCTGCATCGTTTGATCTGGACCTGCACTGTTTACCACAGCACCTGTCTAGGGGTTTCCTCGTCTGAAATGGGTTACACTCTTACTTGTACATCTAGAGAGATCATATACATAGTTTGAGTTCCAATCAGCTTTTAATTGGTACACACCATTTACCATACCATACCAAAACAAAGGTAATGAAGAAGGAGAGGTAGACATTAATACATGCATATCAATATTCCTTTTTTGACCATCATAACCTGTTTATTACAAAATTGCTTAGATACATACATGTAGCAAAATTTGTGTAAGGCACACTGGGTCATAACGAAACAATATGTACGACTATACTGGAAAACAAACATTTTTGTTTTATATAACATTCCTGAGACTCAGTTTTAGAATGGACAATGTTATAATGAAGTTCATTTGTAGATTTCCTTTTAGATTTGTGTTTACCGTCCTTTCAAGATTTTTTGGTTTTGGTTTTACAGCCCTTTCAGGACTATTTCACTTATTTCAAGTCAAACGACGCATCCTATTGGATAGCATTATGCACTAGTGAATGTAACACAATATCCTATTGGATAGAATAATGTACTTGTGAATGGAACATGACATCCTATTGGATAGCATTATGCACTAGTGAATGTAACGCAATATCCTATTAGATAGAATAATGTACTTGTGAATGGAACATGACATCCCATTGGACAGCATTAAACTTATTGTCATAGTATATTCTATGATATGTGGTTGGAATGTGATGCCACATTTCTAACAATGACTGACATTTAGTTGGTCTTGCCAACACATCTGCCTTTAACAACTTTAGCAAATAAATATGTGATGTACGGATAGGACAGTGGTAAATATGGAAAAATGACATTAGGGGAGATATACTGTTGGTTTAGTGGATTTGTGAACATACAACCATCAATTTACCTCCCTAATTGACCATTCTCCTATTGATGAGTAATGTTAACCTGTGTGAAAAGAGTCCAATGATGCCGTTCTGTTGTATGTTCATATGAAATATAACATGATCACTGGTACTCGGGTAAAAGATTAAAAATAGGTTGCGCTGAGAATTTGGATAATTGCAATAGTTAACTCTTATCATGCTGTTCATGACAACCCCTATCTTTGGAAACAGTGTAGATCCAGATCAGATGGCTTCTGATCAGGATCTACACTGTTTGACATTAAGTTTATGGCTTTGTAAGAATAAATTACATCAAGTAATCGGATTGGTTCAAAGTCAGAAATGGGTGTGGCTAAACTGAACATTCAGCAAGAGAATGGTTAATATTCATCATTATTTCCAGCCATTGAAAGTGTAAGCCCAGAACTTATTTCCCCAGTTCCAAGTAATACTGGAATAATACCAAACTCACCACGACATGCCGGAGATTACAAGTTACAAGAAATATGCTGGGTTCCAGGATCACACCTGGCCATCTTGGTATAAGTATAAAGTGTTCTACGCTATAAAACTGGTACAAAATGAGTCGGAACACATCTAAGCCTGTGTGAATGGAGTAGACTCAGATTAGGCATTTCAAGGACTTGTTTACATGATGTGATTTTAGATACAAGCGCTTTTTTTGTTGGCTGCTGGTTTTTTTAATTGATGAATTCCAAGCATCTGGCAAACCTAATGAGACTGCTGGTGTAATAATGCCACTACATTAGGGATCGGCCCCACGGCCCATCGGGGTTTGAAGACACAATGCAGTCTTTCATATCTACAAAACAGTTAACTTTCCGATGAAAATTCGTGATATTTTTCTTATTTCTATTTAAAACATAGGTTGTTGGTGCTCAATAGAACCGCGGTTCTAACGAGTACCCACAACCTATGTCTTGGAACAGAAATAAGAAGAATCATGTATACCCCCGTAAACCAGAGTTTTTCTTTATAAATTGGGGTTTAGGGGGTCTTCATTACACGGACTTGTTAACATGATGAAACACTTTATGCATATACCGAGTTGACTGGTTGTGAAAATAAAGGACCCTAGGTAACGCTGAGCAACCATAATATGACAGAGTCTGCAGAATTAAATGTACTTGGACATGCCGTTCTGAATATAAATCAAAGGTAGAGAACACTTTCATATAGATTCAACTTCAAACAATCTATGCAGATTACATAAACCTATCATCAATTTGAAGTTTTTAGCTGTGACTACATAAATCTATGCAAATGACATCAATTTCAAGTCGGAGCCAGCATTTTTTTTTTTTTTTTAGCTGTGACTACAAACAATCAAAGCAGATGACATAATCCTGTCATCAGTTTCAGGTCAGAGCCAGCAGTTTTTTTCTTTTAGCTGTGACTACAAACAATCTATGCAGATGACATACGTAAGCCTGTCATCAATTTTAAGTCGGAGCCAGCATTTTTATTTCTATTAGCTGTGGCTACAAACAATCTATGCAGATGACATAAGCCTGTCATCAATTTCAAGTTGGAGCCAGCATTTTGTTTTTTTTTTTTTAGCTGTGACTACAATAAGCCTGTCATCAATTTCAGGTCGGAGCCAGCTTTTTTTTTTTTTTTTTTAGCTGTGACTACAAACAATCTATGCAGATAACATAAGCCTGTCATCAATTTCAAGTTGGAGTCAGCATTTTTTTAAGCTGTGACTACATACAAACTATGCAGTTGACATAAGCCTGTCATCAATTTCAAGTTGGAGCCAGCATTTTTTTTTTCTTTTAGCTGTGACTACAAACAATCAATGCAGATGACATAAGCCTGTCATCAATTTCAAGTTGGAGCCAACTTTTTTTTTTAGCATGGACTACAAACAATCTATGAAAATGATATAAGCCAGTCATCAATTTCAAGTTGGAGCCAGCATTTTTTTTAGCTGTGGCTAACCCTGGTGTTGTTACCCAAAATCGAATATATGTATGATAAATGCACAGGCTGAATACAACCTCATATGCGGCGTCGTTA
This sequence comes from Lucinisca nassula, assembly GCA_963580285.1. Lineage (NCBI taxonomy): Eukaryota > Metazoa > Mollusca > Bivalvia > Lucinida > Lucinidae > Lucinisca > Lucinisca nassula. The sequence goes on along the minus strand of OY757014.1, from coordinate 126,976,460 downwards.
AGGTTGACATCACAGCATGTTACATGACATCACTAAACATTAATGTAGTGTCATCACAATATGGCGGATGTCGGTAACCGAAGTGACTGCAGCATTAAAAATAGCACTAAAAAATGGAAGGTATGCAAGAAAAAGAATCCTATATGGATGTAAGAGGGGGAATAGAAAAATCCGACCCTCGGGATCCCTGCCCAGCATAACGAGGCTTGCCTCTTGATGCCTGACAGTGACCCTCAGGGGGACATTTTCCATCCACCCCTCACACCCATATAAGATTCTTGTAGTCTTTGTCTTTGCAATTATGATTACAGTGACAAAAAAAAATTAGACCTGCCATCTATTGGCTACACGTTACCTAAGGAACCACATACTGAAAGCCAGCTCCTATGCAATGCAATCCCACACTATAAATCACAGACTGCAATATGGCCACCATAACCACCAATATAATGACCTTGACCTTACCTACTGAGTACAGCACCTTCTGGTCTACATCATCTGAGGTGCAAGAAATAGTTTAAATACCATAAGTGAAGTAAATGATTAGATTATAAATATATTGCAGAGTTGGGCGAGCCAAAAAAAGGATTTCTGAATGGATTGGATTATCACCTTCCTTTTAACATGCTTCTGCAGGTTGAGGTATCAAAGCCATGTTTTTTCTGAGATATAAACAGGGCAAAAAATTTGGTTGATGTCATTACGAAAATAGGCCTATTAAAATATATTGGAGGAAAAATTTTACCATCAAAAAAGAAGATTTTTCAGATAAAAATCCTGAAATTTTTCAAATTTCTGCTCAAAACACAGATTGTGGATACTCGTTAGAACCGCCTCAATGAGGCTGCTCTAACGAGTTCTATGTTTTTGAGTAGAAATAAGAAAAATAATATATTCTCCTGTAAACCCAGATTTACCACATAAAAGTGGGATTTACAGGGGTCAAAATTAGATGGATGCGTTTTCATGATGATTAAATAATATAATATTAAAACCCTTAACAAAAAGTCAGCACTTCTAAAAATACTCACTGAAGAAAAACTGATTTGGAATTTGGGATGCATGCTTTCGCAAAGCTAGGAATGGTTCACATGTTTTGGCATTTAATGGCCTGGTCAGCAACAGAAAGTTCATGTTGATTTGTTTGTTTTTGTTTGATTGGAGGTTTAACATCCCCGTCAACACTGTAAAGGTCATTTTGGAGACTTTGCTTCCAATTTTGTGGGACTTTTACCCGACATTGAGATGAAATGACATCTCAAGCCCTGTCGCCCAATGAAACCAATAGGGTTTATTAGCATGGACGGTCTGCCTCGCACCCCGGTTCCTAGACAGGCTTAGATCCTCTAAGCGGTTTACCAGTACTAGTGTGCAGGCCGGATTCAGCTCTGCGGGGAAGCATCATGCAGCCCATATGTTTCTTCAAGCCCCTGTGGGCGGGGGCCGCGCAGGGGAGTAAAGCTGAACCAATTTTTTCAAGGCAGACCTTTTTTTCTGCAGGGGACTGTTTTATTTTCAATTTGCTTTATGCCTTTGTATCTAATGAAACTATTTTGTCCTTTTTTTCTTTGTCACAATCTATGGTACCATATGAACTTGCTCTCTGTGGCTTTAATACCATCACGAAAACATACGTATATAATTTTGATCCCCCTGAACCCCACTTTTATATAGTAAAATTTGGGTTTACAGAGGTATATCTTATTTTTCTTATTTCTGCTCTAAAATATAGATTGGGGGTACACATTAGGACCGCCTCGATAAGGCAGTTCTAATGTGTACCCACAATCTAAAAATATAGATTGGGGGTACACGCTAGAACCGCCTCGATGAGGCGGTTCAAATGTGTACCCACAATCTATATTTTGAACAGAAATAAGCAAAATATCACAATTTTCATCTTAAAATTTCCGTTCTTTCCGCGGTAAAGTTTACTATGTATTTGTATAGGCGTGTTTTCGTAATGATAATAGAACAGCAATGGCCTGACCACCTTTGGAACCATGAAAATTTGTTCGAGGTTTATCTACAGTGCTAGATGAGATCAAGAGGCATAAAAGTGATACATATCTTTTCAGTTTTCTTGCAGAGATATATAAAGGCACAGAAATTCTATAGCAGAAAAAAATGTGTTTCTGTAGTGGACTCAACCATTTTTTATTTTGGACAGCTCTGTTCTTGTTTTGTTTGTTTTGATTTGAGGTCCCCGTCAACACTATTAAGGTCATTTTGGAGACATTGCTTCCAATTTTGTGGGATTTTTACCCAACATTGAGATGAAATGACATCTCAAGCCCTACCGCCCATAGAAACCGCTAGGGTTTAAGGAGTGGTCCGACTCGCATCATTTTTCCTGGGCAGGCTAAGACCTAAGCTGTTTACCAGTACTCAAGTTTGGTAGGTTTCAGCTCTGCGTGGAAGCACCGTGCCACCGAATCTATTTCTCCAGGCCCCGATGGGCGGGGGAGATGTCTATTCTTGTAAATTTGGAGTTAAGTCAAAAACATAAACAAAATGCATTGTGATAACACATGTGTGTGACAAAGTACATTCTTTCATATCTCCAAAATGGTTATTTTTCTGATAATAATTATGATATTTTTCTTATTACCGGTAATCATAATGTAAATAAATTTAATAATACATGAGCAGGAATGAAAGTTTCTATTTATCATATGACATTTAAAATGCTTTTATTCCCATTTTTTTCTTACAAAAGTGTCAATATTCCGTCATTAGTAAACAACACGCTATGTACATAGTATGTATAATGTTACAGAGTATATCTAACTAATTAAATCCACGTGTGGATTACTGAATTTAATACATGGTGCTATTACATTCTCAGATGCCACATCATATGATAAATAATATTTTCTTTTGTTGCATTATTTTCTATCATTTCATGTGTCCCCACGACAAATATTGGTAGCCTCAATCTAAATTAACGCATAAAATGCCAATCACGACTATTGTCGTCTGCCAGTTACCTTAAAAGTAGTTTTTTGCAAACAGTATGGACCCAGATCAGACTGCTCCTCTAGGAGCAGTCTAATCTGGCTCCACACTGTTTTCCTGTATGAAAACATGTTTCTGAAAAGTTTGCAAGAAGATTCAGCAGACAACATAAGCAGACGACATTTTCAGATGTAATTTTTCTCTGTGTCTTAAAAGAAAAACATAACTGTTGCCCCAAATAATCTGTAATTTTATTGTGATGGATGAGACGTAACAGCGAAAGGTGTGAATTAAGCAACAAAAGCATAACAACACCTTCATATAAATGTGGGTGTTCACTCTAGGAAGAAGATTTTACATTATTTAGGGAAGGAGGGAAAATATGGAGGAGGACGTGATGTAGGTACAGAGGTGTAAAATTTCCCTCAAACTTACTCGCCCTTATTGTCTAATCTTTTCATTTAGGTGCTAAACATGAAGAAAAAGTAAGGTCAGTTTTGAAAATCTTACTCGCCCTGCCTTAAAACTTACTTGCAAATGCGAGCGGGCGAGTGGAATTTTACACCCCTGAGGTAGCCTTGTAAATTATAAAAGTACCGCCCCAACTGTATTAATCCTTAACCCATAAGATGCCATCACGACAATTGTTGCCTGTTTTGTCATCTGCCGGTTACTTTAAAAGTCATTTTGGCAAAGAGTGTGCACCCAGTTCAGACTGCTCCTATAGGAGCAGTCTGATCTGGGTACACACTGTTTGCCTGTATGCAAAAATATTTTTAAAAAGTTTGAAAAAAAAATCAGCAGACAACATACGCAGATGACATTTTCAGATATAGGTTTTCTCAGCGTCTTAATGGTTAAAGCAAATTTGCAACAGGTGACAGTCAGTTGTTTTTATTACACAACAACATGGTTGGGATTCAAAGCAGAAGCCAGTTTAAACAACTGTTACCGCCAATCAAACTTATATCGATTATATAGAAAAATGGTCATTTATGGCCATTTTTCTACATACATAATCTATATATTTTTGGGACTGCTTTTTAAACCATGTGATATACAAAACCCTGTTATGATGGACAGTGCAAAAAGGACCCTGTTATGATGGACAGTGCAAAAAGGACCCTGTTATGATGGACAGTGCAAAAAGGACCCTGTTATGATGGACAGTGCAAAAAGGACCCTGTTATGATGGACAGTGCAAAAAGGCTTGAAATTAATTGTGATGATTCAAACGAACTGCCAAGCTTTACCGTCTTTGCAAATAAAATGTCATATTCTCCTACCGTTACAGGTGCTCTAAGGGTCAAGATGAATTCGGCTACATCTTAGGAGTTTTACCAACAAAGACCAGGCTACAGATAAGGGAAGCAAATATGTATTTGATTTTGTTTCTTTGATTTGAGGTTTAACGTCCCCATCAACACTGTTAAGGTCATTTTGGAGACTTTGCTTCCAATTTTGTGGGACTTTTACCTGACATTGAGATGAAATGACATCTCAAGCCCTGTCGCCCAATGAAACCAAAAGAGTTTATTAGCATGGACGGTCCGCCTCGCACCGCGGTTCCTGGACAGGCTTAGATCCTCTAAGCGGTTTACCAGTACTAGTGTGCGGGCAGGATTCAGCTCTGCCTGGAAGCATCATGCAGCCCATACATTTCTTCAGGCCCCTATGGGCGGGGGCCCAAATATGTATTTGAACCAGTAGCTGCCAATGGAGGTGTATCCATTTAACTTCAAAGCAGTCCCGCAAATTAAGCAAACTACATTTTAACTCATTATCCCCTAGCGTCGCTTATATGCGGCCGATAAAATATCGATGTAGTCCCGAGCGCCGCATAAAAGCGACAGGTAAATTCTTATCGGTACACCGTGCGTCGCTTATAAGTGGGCCGCAAACAAGTACTCCATTTCCCGAGCGTCGCGTATAAGTGACGCTTACCATTGGACTACAAAACTCAAAAATATCGGCAAGTTCGATTTTCAGCCAATAAAAACGCAGTTTACAAACACTGTTCGAATATTTTTCTTGCCAAAAATAGAAAATTCCACGTGTTTACCGGGAAGGAAAAGCGAGAATTCTGAGGTAAAAAATCATGAAAAACAGCGAAAATACGCGACCACAGCTTGCAATCGGTAGTGATATAATGGAGTCTGATGTTAGTGATGGCGAATTCTCACGTTTCGGCGCAGATAGGGCTGGAAGTGACATTGAAATTGAAGGAAATTTGTCAGTTTCACGTGTGCATACAGCAGACTTGTTCGATTTTGAGGAGGACTCGTCGGACATGTTTTGTTCTCTTTTTTTGGAGTATATTCCTGGGGATTCTTATTGAAATTATGGAAATTATGAAAGAAGAGGAATATGTGTTATTATAATATGCGAAAATGAATAGTCATAAGGATCATGACTTAATCATTTCATTGTGGAATTTGTCTCTTTTTTATTATTTTTATGTGGATTAAATTTGGATTTATTCCTTCAAGTCGTGGAGTAAGTAAGTTTCTTTATCACCCGCCCTGCATGTAATTCTGACAGAATTTCGCATGCGTTTGGTATGATCTTGTAGATATTTTTTTCATCTACCATTGTGAAAAATTTCAACGTCCAGAAACTTGTAATAAATGAATTATACATAAAATAGCATTGCAACCCTCAGTTACAAAAATCTTTTCTAGTCATAGCTAGAAAAAGTCTAGGGAGATAGGCACTGAAATACTGATAAGCCTCACAGGTATTAGCTATAGCAGTATTTGCCAGGGAATTAGTGGAGATTCGCTTCTAGGGGATAATGAGTTAAGGTAAGGCTAATCTCCTGTTTGGGCATACCCTCACACCTTTACCCTGCAAATGACTTTTTGTTGTACAGGTTTCCTATCAAATATGGCAGCAAAAGTGTATTTATTTTATACATAGCAGTGAAATCAATGCATATCTGAAACAAATAAAAGTGATATTTTCACAGTGTGAATGTTATTTTCACAGTAGCAGTCCGGTCTACTTTTTTCGCCTAAGTCATAAGTAATCAATGAAATAATTCTTTAAAATACCTTGAAAAAGCATTCTCTGAACTGTATTAAAAATGGCGATCTGTTTCTGTTTTGCAACTGACAGTTATGACGTCATTGTCAAGTCGAAAATTGTGACTTAAGATCCGATTGATCAATTACAGTAAGTGCCCTCAAATATTATAAAATGAAAAGAAAATTTACTTTTTTTCGATAAATATCAAAAATATTTCATCTCGTGTGTTGAAAATATCAGAATTTCCACTCGTGCTTTGCACTCGTGAAAATTATGATATTCTCAACACACTCGATGAAATAGTTTTGATATTCATCTCAAAAAAGTAAATATCCTCTATATATTTTAACTCTTAAGGCCCTTATTCTTAAATTTCACTAGTTCGTTTGAAGCCATTACTTTCCACATGTTCAAAGTTAATAAGAATAAATAGGCCTAAAGTGACTAAAGAGGATACTATTTACATGCTTTCCATTGATTTAAGAGTAAGTATTTCCATTATGGTAACAGACCCTTGCAGGGCTGGAAAAGTCTTCATAATTTCACTCATGCTGCTAGAGCAAGTGTGTAGATTTTGGAAAATTCCATAGGGAAGTGACAAAACTTTTACTTGTTTTCAAAAATTCACTCGCCATGGCGAGCAGACAAGTTGAATTTTCCAACCCTGCCATATGCTTAAATGGTGTCTATGATATCGCCAGAACAAGAATTTGTTTCGATGAAAATTTGTGAGATTTTTCTTATTTCCACTCAAAACAAAGGTTTGTGTGTGCTTGTTAGAACCACCTCAATGAGGCGGTTCTAACAAGTACCCACAACCTATCTCTTGGAACAGAAATAAGTCATTAAAGGTGTGGAAATTTATTATTCCGAGGGATAAGGGTCAAGTAATTTGTAGTTTTACCATGCATAGTACAGGGCCTGAAAAGGAACGATAACTGTGAGACAATTTTGAGGACCATTCAAATTGCCCTAGAATGAACACGTTAATAATGTAATCACCTGGCCTGGATAATCTGGGATGGCTTGCTGGAGAGTATGGTCCTTGTGATCCTAGGGGAGACAAAAACACCAGTTACCATGGTGACCACCTTACCCAGTGTCATGGCAACAAGTCATGTGATCTAGTTCACAGTCTAAATCTTAAAATATTCAATCTTATTTTAACCCATAAAATGCCAATCACGACAACTGTTGTCTGCTTTGTCATCTGCTGTTTACCTTAAAAGTCATTTTTGTAAAATGAGCAGTCTCATTTGGGTCCACAGTTTGCCTGTATGCAAATAATATTTTTAAAAGTTTGCAAAAAGATTCAGCAGACGGCACAAGACAACATTTTCAGATGTAGTTTTTCTCGGCATCTTAAGGGTTAAGTGTGTATGTTTTTTTCTGTTTTTGTGATTAACCAATTATTAGCGTTAACATAGCTAACTGCAATCATGATGAAGATTATCGCTTCATTTATTTTGATCACACCAGTTTTAGCTAGATCAACAGATAATGTCAATATGAATTCACTCAATCTGAACAATTAAGAGACTTTTTATACATGTGCAAGCTCTTAGATCACATGACCAGCATAGGCAATCAATGAAAACATTCAAATCAACCAATCAAAAATTCTTACTCACCTTCACCTACAAGAAAATCAAATGAAACAATCATATATCAAATAATCCAATATATTTCACTACAGGTATAAATTCCGGTTAATCAAACCTCATAACTTTGTCATATTATATGAAAACAACAACAGACAACAAAATGGAATTTCACTTCGCCAGATTAATGTGGAAAAAAATGTCTGGTGTTTGCAAGACAAATGTCTGTTTATCAGAAGGGATAAACAGAATATCATTGCTCATTGTCGTGCCTGCTTAAAGCATGGTGGGATATGAGTCTGGTTTTCCATACGTCCATTTGTCAAGCCGTCAACATTTGCGGCCATCCTAACTTTCGCCCTAATGCAAGAGTCCCCACGGGCGCGACTTAGCTTTTGGTGGAACTCTTGTTTTTCTAAATGCACTCACTAAAGAAATGCTCACCACCCAGTATAGTCTAAAATGATTTTCAGCAGTCAACACTGTTCAGTTAATTTATAGGAAAACAATGTTTCCCCACACACCATATAAGTAACTTAAGCACCTATTTGTCCTTGAACACTAGATTTATGTCACCAAAATGAAAGGAGCATACAAACCATATTTGGCCCAAAATTGAGCAGGTGTCCTTAAAATTAGGTCAAGGTCACCATAATCTAAGCAATTCTTTGGTAGGTTGTGATGATACATTGTTCTGAGGTTGACCAACATTCGTCAATTCTTTAATGAGATAGGTTGCAAGCAAGTCATTTTTGGCCCAAAACTGACAGTGAGGCAAGTATTTGAAGATCGAAGCAAAATTCGGGTCTCTAGAATGAACACATTTCAAACAAAATCTGAATGAGGTGTCTGATTCCATATGACCCACATTTGAATTTGACCAAGAAATTCAGATATCAATAATACCACAATCAGATGAAGTTTCGTTGAGACTAAAGTAAAACTGTGGACTCTGTTGAGCACAAGGTTTAAAGGAAATTTGATCTGATGACCTTGGTTTTTGATCCTTGGAGAGAGTGTTTGAGTTTTACATCCCACCAACAGCTAAGGTCATACGGAGACGGGACCTCGGTTAAAAGACTCATCCGAAAGTCCGAAGAAGCCCTGGATTGATCCTGCGATCCCTGGTTTTAAAGGCGAGTAGCGTAACCACTACACCACGGAGGCTTCTATTTTGATCCTTGGAACAGTGTCAACATATTATCATGAGGAACACCGGGTAATGATTCGTAACAAGTGAATTAAACTGTGACCTCTTGAGACATGTTGACAATGACGACCATACTCTAGTTGAGGTAAAATGCTCCAGTCATTTGTAAGGTGCATTAAGGGTTAAGTTTTTCTCTCCTTTTTGTACCACACCATGCTATAAAGGATCCTTTACGGCTTTCTGTTAGACTTACAACATACATTCCAATCACTGTTTGTTCTTCTAACACAATTCAAGCTTACACAAAACTAGCAAAATAATATGCGCTAAAGTATACGACTTCAACAAAACTAACAACTGAATACATCATAATGCAAAGAAGAAAGTAAGAACTGAGGAAACTTCAACTACATATTCAGGCATCACAGCTACCTTGCAATTGTCTTTTAACCCATAACATGCCAATCACGACAAGTGTCGTCTGCTTTGCCATCTGTCGGTTACCTTAAAAGTAATTTTTTGCAAACAGTGTCGATCCAGATCAGACTGCTCCTGTAGGAGCAGTCTGATCTGGGCTCACACTGATTGCCTGTGTGCAAAAATATTTTTAAAAAAGTTTGCAAGTAGATTCAGATGCCAACATAAGCAGACGACATCTTCTAAATTGAGAGTATTTTTGTTTAAGGCAAAAAGATAAGAAAAGAAACTAGAAATTTATTCAAGGGACCTGGGTCCCCCTGCAAAACTTAAACACAAATTGCTCAAGCCATCTTGGAAAAACTGCAACACAAATTGCTAACACCATCTCAGATGCACTTTGCGACAACACACTAGTGTAACATGGTAAACCGCTTTAGAGGATATCTAAGCCTGTCCAGGCAAAGCGGTGTGAGTAGGCCCATCTGTGCTTATAAACCCTATTGGTTTCAATGGGCTGCATGGCTTGAGATGTCATCTCATCTAAATGTTGGGTAAAAGTCCCACAAAATTGGAAACAATGTCTCCAAACTGACTTTTACCGTGTTGACGGGTACTTTAAACCTCAAATCAAACCAACAAAACATTGTGCATTTTTTTACTTCTCCAAATCGCTACTTTTCTGATGAAAATCTGTGATACTTCTCTTAATTATACAGCAAACATAGGTTGTGAGTGCTCTTTGGAACTGCCTCATTGAGGCAGTTCTAATGAGTACAAACAACCTGTATCGTGGCGCAGAAATAAGAAAAATAATGTTTACTATGGATTCTGATGACCCTTTCTGTATGATATAATTTAGAGATGACAAGAGGAGACACATAAGAGATTAATGTCTGTCTATAATAATGCACAAGAACACCACACTCTAACACAACTACACCCGTGGACACAAATCCGTTCAACCTTTGATGAGCATCATTTCATTTTGATCTGATGTTTTATTCAATATTTCCTTACATCCTGTCAGTCAACTGCAAGACAGTAATAAATTCAAAACACAAAGTGTTGTATATTTCATTGTAGACCCTGCACTGTCCAATCAAAATACATCTCGAATGTCAATCAGCTCTAAAAATGGAATGGAAACTAGTGCTTGCCATAATAAGACCCATCAATGTATACTTAGTCAAAAAAGTAACTATATCAACTTTCGGGTGAAACTCACTAGATATCTGGCAGCTATTGAGCTAAATTTGGCTGTATACATTTAAATCGGACGTTTAGCTAGAGAATGCTCAAACTTGCATTTGTCCATACCTTTCTACTCCAGAGTTGTCTTCCAATATGTGCCTAGAAAGATTTTGGTAGAAAATGGACAGCGCGCATGCGCAGAAAGTTCTTTTTTGTCTAAAAAGGAAGACAATATTCTCTGAACATCGGATAACACTTTACTTTTACAATATCTCATTATCTCGCATTAAAAGCGAGGTTTTAATTTGTGAAATTCTCAAATTATCTCCCCTGCAATTAAAAATATAGCAATTTTCGAACTGCTGTAATTTTTATTCCTGTCAATCAATTTTGGCCATTTTTTCAAAAAACGCTTTGTGTCCACCATTACTGTTCATCATGATGGTAAAAAATACAGAAAATTCATGTAACATGTAGCACTATCGATTGCGATTTTCTATGGAGTTCCCATTGAAAGCAGCATTTGCACACAACTTCTAAGAATTGGAGGTCAATATGTGAAACCCTGTTTCTCGTAGCTGATGCAACTAAAGTTCCAAATCTTTTGTGAATAGACGCTAAGGGTATCTAAAGAAATGTTACATGTATCAAATTTTAGAAATGAAGGGTACAGGGAAATTTTGTGATGTTAAATCATAGCATGTTTTAATGATTTTCTCTGCGAAAATGGCACAGTGACCCCTTGGGTGTTTAAAGCAGTAGTCTACGATGATGTGTTTACGAAAACAAAAACGAATGGTGCTTTTGCACGGAAAAATGAGTCTTCTTATCAAAACATAACAAACTTTGTGTAGTTTTTATCTGTAGTAGCTGTAGTAACAGAAGCAATTTTAGATATAGGAACTTTTTTGACTGAGTATATATTGCTTGATCCAGTTTTAGACTTCTCTGATGAATGACATTTGCTTGTCAAACTAACTTGATGCAAAGTGATTCATTGAAAGGTACTTGATCGGAGTTTGAACCTTTTGTGTCCACAGGTGTACCATAAAATACTCTTTGGAAATGGATACGCTTTCAAAGAAGTTATTCTATTCCTGATCAACTGGAGTTACTCTAAAAGGAAAGAAGTAGCACCTTACCTTTCAAAAACCAGGGGCCAGTTGTTAAAAAAGTAGTTGGACAATATATTCTTGCATAAATATCTATGCACATGGCTGTTTGAAGCCATTGTCAAATGGACCGAAAGCCGTGCTCAAACAGCAAAAACCATGTTCAAATCATGAATTTCGCATGCTGTTTGAACATGGATTTTGAGCTTTTGATATCACAAGACTGGCATTGCTTTGTTTACGTTACTTTGAGCGACGTAACGTTATCTCCCTGAACATAGCGTTTTTGGGTTCTATAATGAAGTCAGATGGTTACTGGGTAACGTCATTGTAAACAACATTCTGAACAGGCCGCCGTGTTGGTTTGCCGGCCCCATTTGAAGCGTTTATATGGAGCTTTTGTGCGTTTTCGTCAAAATTTTCTGTCGGAATCGTATGTTACCGGTATGCAAGAACAACGATCATCCATGGTTATTTAATTGCATTAACATTTGCCGTATCCCTCAGAAGATATTTGAACATTGGGCCTGGCGGCCTCATGTTCAAACAGCTTCCTCGGGACTCCATGAAAAAACATGGTTGATCCCTATATTAAAATGTATCCATTCTACTCAAAGAGTATTGTATTTACCGTATGTATTCAGACAGAGAAGCCTTAGCAAACACTGTAGAACCAGATAAGAGACCGCACAATGCGGCATCTCATCAGGATCTACACTGTTTGCCACTCATCTAGCTATATATAGACACAACATTGGGTAGTAAATTGTACTTGTTCAAATTTTACAACAGGTATGGTAAGGAGTTGAGGTGTCCAAATACTTAGGGTAAAATACGGTAGCTATGACATTAACCCTTGACCTGCTGAATATTCATATATGCCACACCCACTACCAATTATCAACCAATCAGATAACTTGATGCAAATTATTGCAACAAATTCACAATCTGAATGGCAAACAATGTAGATCCTGATCAGATGGCTTCATTAGAAGCCATCTGATCAGGATCTTCATTGTTTGGAAAATAAGGCATATCTGGGCTCAGCAGGACAAGGGTTAAGAACACAAAACATATGATAAACAGCAGACTCATACAAAGGTACATATATAGTTAATATAACATATTATACAAGATTGGAACCTACCTTGTGGACTGGGCATTATGGGAGTACCTGGAGGCCCTCCCCCTGTAGGTGGACCCTGAAATCATAGTATGAGATATTAACATAAAAATTCAAAATAAAAGATAAAGAAGATTCATTTAAGGTCACATATCAGAAACAAATAGCATAAGCAATGTACAGGTTTTATTGGGACAACAAAGTACCTTTAAACAAATACTTACCTGCCTAGGATGCGAGTGTCAGCCAAGGGAGCGCCTAGTACCATTTTTCACGCCTTTGGTATGGGGTGGCTGGGGATCAAACCCACAATCTCCCATTCCGAAAGCGGACACTCTAACACTGAGCTATCGGGGCCAGTGCTGAGCTATCGGGGCTGGTACTGAGCTATCAGGGCTCGTAACGGTGAATTTGTTGTAAATATAGCACAAGCTCTTCCAATATAAATTAAGGCTGCAAGATTTTTTGTCTGCTGAAGTTGAAACACTGGTACAAGATCACTCTAACATATCAGAGATACAGACTTAGCATTTTGCTTTAGGCGCCCAGACTGCAATAAATCCAAATTTTACATTAGAAGACTTTTTTATTCAAAACTTAGGTGCCCTGACCAAAATTTAGGCACTTTGGGCAACTGTTAATCTGTATCCCTGTATATCTATTATGCTTTTGTGATCGATTGATTGTTTTGAGTTTAATGACATGTCAACCCTTGCAGGTCAATTGTGTCATCGTCTAGAGAAAGGGAGAAAAAGAGAAAGAAGAGATAGTAGACTACATGAAAGTAAGGGACAGATGAGATAGAGGAAAATGAATGGAAGTGTACAAACAAAAGAAATAACATTCCACCCTCTACCCTTACATGCTGCAAGGACAGCAGGTCTTGCCCAACAGTTACTGTAAACCACTATCAGTTGGACGCCCCAGTGATGCAAGATACAGAATCTTTTTTGTACCAAATGGAATCTTCCTCCTTACATATAGCAGGATTCCATTTCAAAATTAAGGGGTGTGAGGTTGTTTTCTCCAAAATTTATTTGGAAAATGGCTTAACCCTGAAAACCCCACTTCATATATACAGTTAAATTGTGCCTTTAAGACTACCCAATATAATATTAATTCGTGATTTTTAAAAGCTTATTTAAAAGGTTTCTGCTATTTTTCTTTTGTTTTTTCTACACCCAGTGCCTTGAGAACACCTCTGGGACTGTTCAAAAGTGACAGACCACTTTTGAACAGTCCAAAAGGTGGTCTTAATATAGGAATTGTATTGTATATACCACGGTGGAGCCATGAAAGGCATTACAATGTCACACAGGTGTTATTCTCATCTATGCATTTCGACTGATTAGTGATCAAATAACAATGAAATAAAGTCTGTTATGCTGTGAGGTGGCATAAAAATGGAACTTACATTATAACTGCCGGGTGATGCTGAGGAATAATTTATCTGCAATACAGAAGAAAACAAGCCTGATTACTACAGCATAGTCTGGCACTATAATATAATAATGTCATTAATCAAGTAATTTCGTATTGGCCCAGTTACAGGTCGGAGTTCTGCTGTATTGGCCAATACATGAGACAAAGGACCTGTAACTGGGCCAATATAGAATTGCTTGATTTATGACAATTTTATTAATTGACACCATTAAAACATCATTATTGGCTTTTGACCTGTGTTAATATGGATGACCTCCAAGCAATACAGGAACAACGATTATTAATTGACTATCCTGTATTGATCAGAGGTCATACGTATTGACACGAGGTCAACCCACAGGTAAAGTGAGGTCAAAAAATTATAATCATGTTTTTTAATTGCGTCAATTAATAAAATTGTCATTAATTAAGTAATTTCATTATGACCCAGCTGGAAGGGTTACGAAGAATGAATACAACTTCAGGGGAAGCAACTGATTAAAAATATTCTGTCTCCCTTAGCAAAAGGAGTCTACCATTAAAGGAAAGGTTAAAAGGAAAGAATCAGCTCCTTTTGGGAAGAGCAAATTCTTACCTTTAAGTGGGGACCCCCTTTCTAGGTGGGGCTTACTTTATAACTAGTATACTAGCAAATAGGATGTTTTGAAAGTTGTCTCCTTTGCTTGAAAACAGCAAACCTCCCTAAGCCTTTTGAAAGTTTCTAATATTACATGTTTCTGTATTTACCCCAAGTAACACCACAACTCCTTACCATACTTCTTTTAAAATCTAACCAAGTGTAATTTACTGCCTGATATTGTGTCCAAATATGGCTGGATGAGTGGCAAACATTGCAGGCCCTGATGAGATGCTGCATTCTTTGGCGTTCATATTGATCTAAAATTGTTCCAGCCTTCTTGTTCCAATACTTAGCATAAATAGAGGATACCAGGTCGTGTCATTTGATATCACACTTATCAGGCAAGGCTTTGAGAATGCTTGTAGAATCGCGAGGATTGCCGAGCGATTCTACATGCGTTCTCCAAGCCGAGCCTGATAAACTTGATATCAAATGACACAAATCTGGTATTCTATTTATCAGTTAATCCCCTTGTACACGCTTATAGTTTTGCCATTTTTTTTTTCTCCAGTAGTCCAGTTCATAGAAGTGCAATATCCCCTTGACCTGATAAAGCTAGCATATCTTTATCAAGTCAGGTAGCTTTATCAGGTCAGTATGTTACAAATAAATATGATTCTTGTGATGGCTTTCATAAATTTCTAATGAAACTGATGCTCTTCTTCCTTGATGTGAACAGACACATCTCCCAAACAGGGAACTCTCATACAGAATGATTTAAGTCCCTTCTCACAGGGGTCTAATTTTCACATCAATAGTTTGCTCCCTTTGGGTGAATCTGCCCCTCAGGAAGCAGATTCTTTTCTTTCTGGAACAAAATTTAAGGGCCCAGTTGTTCAAAGTTCACAATGCTGTTAGTTAATAATATGCAAAGTCTTCAATCCTTCGATACAGCAAAAAATCTAATTTTCGCTAGAAAAAATGGAGTACAAAAGCTACTCACATTTTTCTAGCGAAAAATACCACTGTATTAGCTACTGGTAACAACCCATTGCATGCGAAAACCCCTAAAAGGGTACCTTGGCAAACAGTGCAAGCCCAGATCAGACACTGCAGAATGCGGCTTCTGATAGGAACTGCACTGTTTCCTAACAGAATTTTCCGTCAAAAATAGAATCAAAACTAGAGCTGTCAGAGGATCTGACTATAGCCCCGCTTCAGTGCTGTCAGAGAAGAAAGTTATTTAAGCTGCAGAGAAAACAGTTATGAACAAGAAATAACTGTTGAAAATTTTACATTATCTGGAAAAACTCTAAGAGTTGTGAGCCCTTGTCCCTCATTTCAATGAGCATGATACATTACCAGAATGTCCATGTTTATACTAAATTTCATCTTCCATTTTTCAATGTTCAAAGGGTAATAACTCCTAAAGTAGGCAAATCAGAGTCAGGGTTCCTGCGCTCTGCACATTGTCTCATGGTGCTTTACACTTGTGTGAAGTGTCATGAAAATATCTCAAATGGTTTGTGAGTTATGGAGCCGACACAGTCAAAATTGCCTTTTTAAATGTTCAAAGGGCAATAACTCCTAAAGTAGGCAAACCAGAGTTATGGTTCCTGCACTCTGCACATCATCTCAAGGTGCTTTTCATTTATTTGAAGTTTCATGAAAATATCAGAAACGGTTATGGAGCGGACATAGTTAAAATTGCCATTTTTTAATATTCAAAAGCCTATAACTGAAAAAGTAGACAATCCAGAGTTTGGGTTCCTGCGCTCTGCACACGTAATATGGTGCTTTACATTTGTGTGAAGTTTCATAAAATTATCTCAAACGGTTTTTGAGTTATCGAGCAAAGACGGCTAAAATTGATATTTTTCAATATTCAAAGGGAAATAACTCAAAAATTAGGCAATCCAGAGTTATGGTTCCTGCACTCTGCACACCATCTCATGGTGTTTAATGTTTGTGTGAAGTTTCATGAAAATATGTGAATGGGTTTTAAAGTTATGGAGCGGACACGAAAATTGTTAACAGACACAGACAGACACACAGACAGACACACAGAAAATACGAAAACCAGAGTTATGGTTCTTGCGCTCTGCACATTGTCTCATAGTGCTTAACATTTGTGTGAAGTTTCATGAAATTATCTCAAACGGTTTTCGAGTTATGAAGCGGACACTGTTAAAATTGCCATTTTTCAATGTTCAAAGGGCAATAACTCCAAAAATAAGCAATGCAGAGTTATGGTTCCTGCGCTCTGCACATCGTCTCATAGTGCTTAACATTTGTGTGAAGTTTCCTAAAAATATCTCAAACGGTTTTCGAGTTATGAAGCGGACACAATTAAAATTGCCATTTTTCAATGTTCAAAGGGCAATAACTCCAAAAGTAGGCAATCCACAGTTATAATTCCTTCGCTCTGCACATTGTCTTATGGTGTTTAACATTTGTGTGAAGTTTCATGAAAATATGTTAAGCAGATACAAAGTTATGGAGCCAACACAAATTAACGGAATCACGGAATTACGGAATTACGGAAAATGTTCAAAGGGCAATAACTCCAAAAGTAGGCAATCCACAGTTATAATTCCTTCGCTCTGCACATTGTCTTATGGTGTTTAACATTTGTGTGAAGTTTCATGAAAATATGTTAAGCAGATACAAAGTTATGGAGCCAACACAAATTAACGGAATCCAAAATTACGGAATGACAGAAGGACATGGCAAATCCAATATAGCCCCACTTTTTCAAAGCGGGGCTATAATAACAAAATAGGTCTGACACCCCTTATATGACAAATGGACTTGTCTAACATATATCAATGGAAGAGTCCACTAGCATACAATGGGTTAACTGGTACTTACTAAATCAGCTAACATTGTTACCATTTACGAGTTTGTTAAGTTAACGAGGCTTTGAACAACAGGACACAGATAACTAGAAAACAACTTCACACTGCATACATTTAAAATTAAAACTTTAGACCAAATTATTTTGTGTACCGTATTCGCCCTAATTACCGCACATGCTCCTATAAGCGCACACCAACGCTATTTTTGAAATGGAAATGCATAAGCGCACACTTTACAGTAACCTCCCCTTGAAGCTCTCACAGTAAATCATTAAAAACTTACCGTTATTTTTTAGACAGTGAAGGCAATGCTTAAGTATCCTTTTCCATCCAATTAAATATCAGTATGCAACATCTCGGAAGCCATTGTTTTCATATCAGGTGTGCGCTAATTAGGAAGATTTTACACTACGATTTCTTGACAAGATTTTGAAAAAACTAAGGGCACGGTGCGGTAATTAGGGCGAATACGGTATGTATAGTAGTCGCAGATAAGATTGAGTAGGTGGGGCTATCAGGTGATGTAAATATATGTCAAATTTGCTGAGTCCACCTGAAGATTCGGTAGAGTGCCTTCTGCATGATTTTTGCAAGCGAACCAAATGGCCATATACGCCGTAGCTGAATTCAGACAATCTGGTGACTTGGTTTACCTTTTTGATAATAGACCATTCCAAAGACAGTTCTCTCCAACTACTATAACTAATATCTTCTAATAATTTGCTGACATTCAGAAAACAAAACAATACAACATTCAAATTCTAAAGACAGCAGACATGGAAAAAAGCATTGTACATGTACATTCAAGCAAGAGGGCATACATTCAAACATAACCATAAATAAACTGGATAAAGGGAAAGTAACAATGATAGTAAAAGCTTTAAAATTCATGACATGCAATTTCATTTTTATTTTATTTTCTTTTTTGTTTTTTCCCCCCACTTTATGATGTTAACAGCACTGAAGCGTAGGATGTGCAAAATTGTAATCTGGTGAGCAAGGTGATTTGGTGTGCACTTTAATGATGGGTTCTGATAGTACATGAAGTGGCCATTTTGATGACAGAAATGGGACATGTTTTGGTGCAAAGCTGATGATATTTAAGGGGAATGGGAACACCTGGCACATTTCTCTGCCATTTTTCAAAGGGAGACAACATTCAGGACTTCCTCTCCACTTTTCTATAGGCTCAGTCCCACCCAAAAAGGGGTCTACTCTTTAAGGCAAGAATTTGCTCCTAAGGAGCAAATTCTTTCCTTTAAGAGTTGACTCTATTGACATGGGAGACAAAAACACTTTTGCAGGAGTTGCCTCCCCTGAAGGTGTACTCATTCCCCTAACTTAGGATTCCAAATGGTAATACAGTGGAACGTCAAATGATTCATTTGCCATGGCTGACTGATATTCGTTTTCGAGTCCCTATACCATAGTTTCTGTTTGTATTGGAGTTTAACGGCCCAGTCAACACTATTATAGGTCAGTTTTGAGCCAGTCAGTTTACCTATCCACACTTTCCTGGGCAGGTTTATACGTAAGCAGTTAACCAGTACAGTGCACATTCTATCGCCTGAAACTGACAACTGCCCTTCTTGAGTCAGCGGCAGGGAGAGAATGATCAATCTCCATGAAAGAATGTTGCCGGCCCCGGCAGGTATCGAACCCGCATCCTGATCACCTGTCAGATGCACATCCGACTGAGCGACGGAGGCCGGCACAGTTTCTGAGAAATATTTAGGGATAAGTTTTCTTAATTTCATCGTGAAAAGGTATGTTGTGTGTTTTCAATACAGTCGAACTTCAATGGCTCGAACTCGACGGGACCGCCCAAAAAAGTTAGAGCCATTGGAGTCCAACTCGGCAGGATCCATCTTTGTGAACTATGTTTTTTTATCATAGCTGCGGCGATATTGGTGACTTCCGGTACATTTATCGGTCCGTATTTTAAGGCAAAGACGGTAATTTTGGCAAGTCTTACTCAATGTCGGTGTGAAATTTTAATTTGTGAAAAATATTTTGCCAGCTTTAATTTCCTTATGCTGCTTCATTTCGAAGTTCGTCACTGAGGAGATTCAAACCCTTGCCCTTCTGAAGAAGACAGCCATTACCTTTGCAAACTGTGTAGATCCAGATCAGATGGCTTCTTCAAAAGCCATCTGATCAGGATCTACACTGTCAGTTTGTGAAAGGAATGAGTACTCGGACATTACAATAAGTAACTTGACTGGTTGATAGCAAGAAATAAGACCGGCATGATTAATCGAATGACCGATTATTCAATCGATAAATTCCTGAAAAATGATTATCATCACTGGTTTCTTGCAATCGATTATTTGTTAAGTACAATTTACTACCCCAAGTTGCGCCTAAAATAGCTGTATGAGTGGCAAACAGTGCAGACCAAGATGAGACGCCGCATTCTGCAGCGTCTCATCTGGGTCTACACTGTTAGCTCAGACCTGTCTGTTCAAATACACATCGCAAAGTACAGTATATGGTATGAGTCAGCCAGACAGGTAAAATTATGACCAAATCTTCAGTGATCACTAATCCATTATCGATCGCAAGGACAGAAATGATAACTATCTTTTCAGCTCCGGTTAGCCAGCCTTAGCCAGAAATGGGTTTGTCAAATTTAATTTATTCAGCAGGACATTGGGCTAACGAGAGCACACAACATCCCTGTATTTGACAGATACTAAGCTTAACCCGCAGTAACCCAAACTACCCCTTTCTAGAACAAATGACTGAATAATACAGTAAAATTCTGCTAAAATTGAGACTAAATATGCTTTTAAAAGCTTATTTAGTAGGATACATTTATTTTTTCCTTGTGTTTTCTGCATACCATGTCCTCTGGTCAGTGACCACCTTTGGGACTGTTCAAAAGTGGTCTTAAAGACCACTTTTGAACAGTCCCAAAGGTGGTCTTAATATAGGAATTTTACTGTACAGTGTACTAACACCATATTTACCCTAAGCATTAGAACACCTTACTTCTTACCATTCAATGATTCTTATTCTAAAATTTGAACAAGTACTCATACAATTTACACAACCTGATGCTGTGATTAAAAACAGCTGTACGAGTGGCAAACAGTGTTGACCCTGATGAGATGCATTCTGCAGCAGCATCTCATCAGGGTCAACACTGTTTGCTTAGGCCTGTCTGTCCAAATACATATGGTAAATTAAGTAAAATTCCACAACTAAAGGCGCGTTCACCAAGCCAAGATTTACATACGTGCAGATCTTTTTTAATTCAGACCCTATGTAAAGGATACACAGGTACCTGAGCAAATTATTAAAACCAACCATGAGTATATTTACATGCGTTCACCAGTATTTTAATGCCAGGTGTATTTCTTAATTTAAATCAGTCATTTCTTGAATTTTGTTGAGTCAAGATGTCAAGTTATATCTTTCTACGGCGGCAAAATAGCAAGAAACTCCTACAAAGAGTTCTTGTAGGGCTCACTTTGGGGCTTTCTAGAGAGAAGGAGGTGCTGAAAAGACCAAAAACATCTGAAACAACCCTCTCCAGACCCATTCAACTCCACTACATTAATACATATCTCCACCCAACCCTCCACCCCCGCCCATTGGGGCTTGAAGAAATAGATTGGGCTGCACGATGCTTCCACGCAGAGTTGATACCGACTGCACATTAGTACTGGTTATCTGCTTAGAAGGTCTAAGCCTGCCCAGGAAAACTGCTGCGAGTCAGCCCGTCCATGCTTATAAACTCGATTGGTTTCATTGGGCGGCAGGGATTGAGATGTCATTTCATCTCAATGTCGGGTAAAAGTCCCACAAAATTGGAAGCAATGTCTTCAAAATGACCTAAATAGTGTTGACAGGGACGTTAAACCTCAAATCAAACAAATCCACCCAACCCTTACCTACACTACCACAAACCATCCAAAAACACACACCCCAAGTCAGTCTCTAGTCTTCTCCTATCCCTCTCAACCCCATTTCAACCCACCCTACCCTATCACCAGTATCATGCTAATTGAAATACCCCCACCCAGTAAACAAAAAAACAAATACACAGGTACCTGTGCAAATAAAATTGCGTTCACCAGGCCATAAATACATAGGGTTTGTAGATCTAGACCCTGTGTAAATACGTTTGCACTTGGTCAGAACCAGGTGTATCTTTTTGACCTATGTATCCATTACTCAGGTACCTGTGCAAATAAAGGCGCGTTCACCAACGCCACAATACATAGGGTTTGTAGATCCAGACCCTAAGTATTGGATACACACGTGTGTATAATGGCGTTGGTGAACGCGCCTTAAGACCAGCTAATATTAAGACTTATCCCACTTTTAAAGTTAAAAGCACATTTCTTCTTTCATCAAGTTTTGGACACCCATTGTCCACTGGAAAGATACCATCTTTGGGACTGTTCAAAAGTGGTCTTAAAGACCAGTTTTGAACAGCCCCAATGGTGGTCTGAATGTAAGAATTCAACTATTCTTAGGTGAAAGGAATAAAAAGAAACAAGAAGGTTTTGAATAACTCTTTTTTTTATATAGGCACCCCAAAAGGGGTCCTTGGCAAACAGTGCAGGCCCAGATCAGATGCTGCAGGATGTGGCGTCTGATCAGGGCCTTCACTGCTTTCAGAAAGCTGAACCATTTTCTAAGCAACTCAATCCGACACCCCTAAATTTCAAAATGGACTCCTGCTACATATAAGGTGCTAGATCCCATTTGGTACAAAAAGGGGTTAAGGGTGGCATTAAATGATACACTTACAATTAAACTGCCGGGTGATGATGCGGAGTAATTTATCTGAAATAAACTTCAAAATATTATAAAACTACCGCACAAGCTTGGAAATTAAATTTTTTAAACAGATTTAAACTGAACTTTAGAAGATTTGAATTAAACTGAATTGAACAGGTTTAAATTTAACTAAATTAACCCATTCTGTACCGAAACCCCAAAACGGGTACTCTGGCAAACAGTGCAGGCCCAAATCAGACGCCGCAGAACGCGGCGTCTGATCAGGGCCTCCACTGTTTGCTAAAAGTTCAGCCAATTTCCAAATAAACTTTGATGAAAACACAACCTGACATCCCTAAATTTTGAAATGAACTCCTGCTATATATAAGGTGGAAGATTCCATTTGGTACAAAAAGGGTTAACAAAAGCTACTTTCTTTAGACAACAGAAAAAGCTGAATACATGTTATGATGTAGCTAATTTATGAAGAGCAAGATCAACACACAAACATTCACAAACAAGTTACAACATAAACACATTTAACATAGAAACATATGTTAAACCCTTATCCTGCTGAATAAATCATTTTGCCACACCCATCTCTGACTATCATTGAGCCAATCAATGTGCTTAATATATTGCACGTGTTTTCATCCAAATTTGCAAACTGAATGACAGTGTAGTTCCTGATCAGATGGCTTCAGAAGCCATCTGATCTGGATCTACACTGTTTGCAAAGGTAGGGATTGTCGTGATCAGCGGGATAAAGGTAAAGAAAATGATTTTTCTTCTGGTATATTGAGATATAATTCTCCATTCATTTTTATTGAGATATTCTCCATTATTAGTATTACTATTTTTTGTCTCTTTCTTTTATTATAAGCATATTTCCTTTTCTTAGATGCAAAATTTATGTAACCCTTTTAAAGCATGCATTTGAATTGAATGCAACAAAACTCGTGAAAACAAAGCTCAAATGTACTATCAAAACTACCCTTGCTACTGGGACAGTAATTTATGAGCAGAGTATATAAACTAATCAGACTGCTCCTTGAGTTTGAGAAGGCTCTGTGGTATAGTGGTTACGCAGACTTTTGGATGAGTCTTTATCTCCGTATGATCTTAGCTGTTGGTGGGACGTAAAACTAAAACACTCACTCCTTGAGTTTGTTTTTTTGCTACTCTAACAATCATTGTCCCAGTATTTCAAGTACTTATGGTCTTACAGTGTGATTTAACCCTTAAAACGCCGTGAAAATCTACATCTGAAAATGTCATCTGCTTATGTGGTCGGCTGAATCTTCTTGCAAACATTTAAAAACTATTTTTGCACACAGGCTAACAGTGTGAACCCAGATCAGAATGCTCCTAGAGGAGCAGTCTGATATGGGCCCACACTGTTTGCAAAAAAAGTGACTTTTAAAGTTACCAGCAGACGTAAAAGCAGACGACAATTGTCGTGATTGGCATATTCTGGGTTAAGGTACTGTCATGCAAACAAAACAAAACCCCATAACATGAAGGGATACACTATCTGTGGAAGCAATCAGGGGAAGCAACTCCTTCAGAAATTATAACAAATGAACAGGGATCTGGTCTTAAAGGAAAGAATTTTCTCCCTTGGAGAAAATTATTTCCTTTTAGTGAAGACCCCTTCTTCTGTGGGAATCAGTCTACCAGAGAGACAGGAAATCATGAATCTTGTTTCCCCTTGCAAAATGATAGAAACTGTCCATTTATTTTTATTTCATATACATGCACTCAAGTTTTTCAACTTACTTCCTGACAAAAAAAATATCAGTCAAGGAAGGTGACCAGGTTTGACTATGCATATATATTCCTCAATTTAAACCCATAAAATGCCAATCACGACAATTGTAGTCTGCTTTGCCGTCTGCCTGTTACCTTAAAAAGTAATTTTTTTGCAAACAGTGTGGACCCAGATCAGACTGCTCCTGTAGGAGCAGTCTGATCTGAGCCCACACTGTTTGCCTGTATGCAAAAATATTTCCAAAAATGTTTACAAAAAAAATCAGCAGACGACAAAGCAGACAACATTTTCAGAAGTAGTTTTTTTCCCGGCGTCTTAAGGGTTAAAGTTTCCAGAACTAGTGGGAGATCAAAAACCAAAGGCATCATGCAAAACGAGTATCAACAAGTGAAAATGATGAAAATGTGCCTTTCAACAGCTGGGTCGTTGTTCAAAGCTTAGTTAGCTTAACAAACACGTTAATGGTCAAAATGTTAAATGGTCAAACAACTACTATATATTTTCGATGAGAAAAATGTATGTAGCTTTAAATTTTGCAGCAGAAAAAGTTGCTCACATTTTTTTTATTTTATTTTTTTTTTTTTTTTTTTCAGAAAATATATCAGCATATGAGCCATATTCAACAATCAAAGTTTTACCCAATGTTTATTAACCCTTATCTTGCTCTTCTCGACAACCCCTATCTCTGCAAACAGTGTAGATCCAGATCAGATGGCTTCTGAAGGAGCCATCTGATCAGGATCTACACTGTTTGGTATTTAGTTTGTGAATTTGTAGCAATAAATTACATCAAGTAATTTGATTGATTTATAGACAGAAATGGGTGTGGCTTAAATGAATATTCAGCAAGATAAGGGTTAATGGTGTTGTTATTTTTAACACTGCCAGGGGCATGTTGTCCACAACTAAAGGTATCATTAGTTAATGCATCGTTAAAACTTTTGGTCATTTAACATGGCAAATATAGCTATATTTTTGCAGAAAAAAATGTGAGCAGCATTTGCAAATGCAACACCTGCTCACATTTTTGCAGTAAGATATCACTGTATTACTAGAACAATTAACGTTCTGATCACTTAACAAGCTCATTAACTATACTCTGAACAACTGGGCACTCAGAATTTAGTCTTGGCTGTGTGCTATATGAATGCTCAAAGACCCAAAAAATCTTCATTCAGGGCAGGGAAGGCTGTAATCTTTCCGGCTCAGTGTGTGCAGAGTTTGACCCAAGTCTTCCCAGAGTGCTTTTGTCCGAAGACACATTTTCATTGGCTCAAATAATTTTCTAATAAAAGAGAATGGCTACACCTTAAAGGATAATAAATCTTGTGCCAAAGCTTCTGATAAGTTTTTTTTTTTTTCACCCGAAAAGTACTATTACTTATTTTTCTTATTTCTGCATGAAAACATATATTGTGGGTATTCATTAGAAGCGACTTGCCCAGGCACTTCTAATGAGTACCCACAACAAATGTTTTCTTGCAGAAATAAGAAAAAGAGTATGTAGATACCCCCTCTTGTCTGGGACTATGTTTAAAGTGCTTTTCTGTCCGACAGCCTTTTAACCTTAAAGTGCTGCAGAAAATCCTAGAGCATATAACAATCTAATTATTTTTTTTTCTTCATTATTTTTCAGGAACATTGAAACAACAAAATTTTTTTGGTGTTTCCATTCTCAGACATAGCTCTGGAAGCCAACTTCTGTTTTCTCCAACATCAATGTTGCCATGCTCAAAAGGAATGAATAGATCTGACCTATTTCTGCCATTAAGCAAGGGCTACAACTCTTGGAGCTTCCTGCTTGTTTTCCTATAAACTCAGCCCCTCTGAAAAACTTTAACCCATTGTATACTAATGGACTCTTCCATTGTTATATGTTGGACAAGTCCATTTGTCATATAAGGGGTGCCAGGCCAATTTTTTTTTTTCATTTTTATCCTATTTTTGATGGAAAACTATGTGAGCAAATAGTTCAGGCCCTGATCAGACGCCCCATTCTGTGGCGTCTGATCTGGGCCTGCACTGTTTGCCAGGGTACCCCATTAGGGGTTTCCAACATGTAATGGGTTAATGTGGTCTGCTCCTTTAAAGAAAAGAAGTTACACGGAGCAAATGATTTGCTTTCTATCCTTTTAGAGTACACCCAATCCATGTGGGACAACAATTTTTGACAGCAGTAGTCACTCTTAATTCCCTGTCAATTTTAACTTAACCAGTAGCAAATAAACAAAGTTTTAAAACAAAAATATTTCTTCTGGCCTTCACCATCATGCTTTATAAAGGAATAAGTGCTATCCCTGCGTAAAATGCCAAATAAACTGTGATCTTCATGGAAAGCAAAGGCCTAATGTTTTTTGTGTGTGTCTGTCTAAATCAGATGGTGTATACATGTATACTGGGAATAAAATATGACATTTCCGGATATAATTTTTTTTTTTGCATCTAATATTTCTTTGGGTAAGAAATGTAAAGCTACATTTCTAAATTCTTGAAAACCTTGTATCAACCACTGAATTTTCTTCTTCCGAAAGCCAGTGACCAATAAAAGTGTGGCATCAGTTGCCACTTAACTTTAAGGTGCCAATCACACCAAATGTCGTCTGCTTTGTCGTCTGCTAGTTACTTAAGAAGCTATTCTTGCAAACAATGTGAACCCAGATCAGACGGCTACTTCAGGAGCAGTCTGATCAGGGTCCACACTTTTTGCTTGATGCAAAAATATGTTCGAGAGGTTTGCAAGAAGCTGTAGCAGACGACAAACAGCCAACAGTTTCAGATGCAGTTCTTCTTGACATTTTAAGAGTTAAGGGCTATGACTGGCACTGCACCTCTGTGGAAGTCAACTGTTTAAAAAGAATTCCTGTCTCCCTCCTTAACAGGGGGGTCTTCTCTTGAAGGGAAATAATTTCTGTCTTTTTAAAGGTATTCCAAGCAGTGGAAAGGATGGCAAACAGAAGTAGCAAGTTGTCTCCCCTGTATTAAGATTGCAGACAATATGCCAGTTGCATTTCCATCAAAGAAACCCAGACCCGTCTGCACATCCACAGAATAACAGGTGAAGAACCAAACAGAATGAATATCCGGAGATAATTATTCTTAGTTCTTAAAAGAAAGACAGATAAAAGAAAGATGGAATGTGATGATCACCTAGTTTAACCCTTAAGATGCCAATCACAACAACTGTCATCTGCTTTGTCATCTGCTACTTACTTTAAAAGCCAACAGTAGGAGCAGTCTGATCATGGTCCACAATGGTTGTCTGCGTGCAAAAATATGTTTGGAAAGTTTGCAAGAAGCTTCAGCAGACAAAATAATCTGACATTTTCAGATGCAGTTTTTCTGGGCTAAAGGGTTATCGTGAATGGAGACATTTTTCAGTTATACCCATGTTTTTTTTCTCACATCTTAACCTTTAAGACGCCGAGAAAAACTACATCTGAAAATGGCGTCTGCTACTAATTGCAAACTTTTAAAAACTATTTTTGTGTACAGGCAAACAGTGTGATCCCAAATCAGACTGCTCCTAGAGGAGCAGTCTGATTTGGGTCCAAAAATAACTTTTAAAGAAACCAGCAGACGTGAAAGCAGAAGACAATTATCATGATTGGCAATTTATGGGCTAAAAGGTGAAACAGTGGTAAATTTATACTTGCATTTTTTCTCTTTTTTTCATATCTAAATACACAGAAAGCTCACTGGCTAAGCTGATTCTGTGTTTGTGAACTTTGGTAAGATATTGAGAACATGCACATATGCAAAGTGTTCTTTATCCATACTATACCCATGCTAGGAAATTCAAACAGAATCAAAGCAGAAATTCAAACAGAATCAAAGCAGATAAACGAAATAGGACCGTTGTTTTTCTTCCCTGTCATTTGAGCTTCTCTTATAGGAAATATACAGGACCTTTGTTATAATGTCCGCCTAAAATTGGATGTAATAAAGAATTTGCTGCAATAAAGAATCCCAAAATAGCTATAGCGTTACAGCAGGCAATAAAAAACTTTTTTCCCTTAGCCCTTAAGACACCAAGAAAAACTGCATCTGAAAATGTCGTCTGCTTAATTCGTCTGCTTATATCGTCTACTGAATTTTTTTGCAAACTTTTAAAAAAAAAATTTTGCAGACAGGCAACAAGTGTGGGCCCAGATCAGACTGCTCCTATATGGGTCCACACTAACTGCAAAAGTTACTTTTAAGGTAACCGGCAGTCGGCAAAGCAGACGACAATTGTCATGATTGGCATTTTATGGGTTTATAAATAAGAAACAAATTTTGTAGACATTTGTTAGAATTGTTAGAATTGCCTTGATGTTTTGAACATTTATAAGAATCGCCCCGCTCAGGCGATTCTAACAAATGTCTACAACATGTTTCATGGAGTTTTAACTGTAATATTCTTGAGCTGTGGATTTGTTCCACGGAAATGAACATTGTTACAAGTTTGTTGTAATATCAGAGGGTAGACAGTAGATTTAATTTGTTCCCTACAATTGTGTGCAAATCTTTTCCTAGAAGAGTAGCTCTATATCAAGACCCCTACCATTTATGATGTGTGATGCTTAGGAATGCATTTTCGTTTCTTTCCAGAATGTTCCTTGTATATATTGTCAAATTTCAGGGCTGGATAATTCCACTCATGAACTCACAATGTCTAGTAAAAATTTGGAGGATAGGTGAAAATTTTGTTCCTCCCCTTTGAATTTTCCAAAATACACATGCCCTTGGTCATGCAGGACAAGTGAAATTTTAAAGAATTTTCCAGCCCTGATTTTGTACTCATCACATGAACAAGTCTGTGAAATAAAGACCCCCCTAAACTCCACTTTAAATAGAGAAAACTGGGGTTTATGTGGGTAAACATTGTTTTCTTTATTTCTGCTCTAAGACATAGGTTGTGGGTACTCGTTAGAACCGCCTCATTGAGGCGGTTCTAACAAGCACCCAAAACCTATGTTTGGAGTACAAATAAGAAATATACCACAAATTTTCATCATAAAATGACATTTACTGAGGTAAAAATAATGCATTATATCACACGGATGTGTTATCGTAATGTGGCTAAGCCCATGGTTTGGGCTGAAATGTGCAAAGTTGGTCTCAATGTGAAGCTATGCTGTAGCTTCAGCTTATACCCTGTCACCATGACAACGATTAGTACTTACAGATGATGATGATGTAGGTGGCCATGGTCTGTTTCCCTGTCCCCCAGGCCTGGAAAATACATAAAAGAGCTCCATCTTTGTATTTCTACTAAGGAAAATGAAAATACATACTTCCCTTTGACCACATAACTGTTTTTTTTCCTTCTTCTTCAGAAAAAAAAATCAAGCTTGACATATCACATGAAATGTCTGCTGGAGGATCATTCACATGAAATGCCAAATCAGTTTGTTTTTTTTTTTTAAATAAGAAAAAATATTTGCCTGCAGTCTGCTACATAATTTTGCATGGTCCTTGAAGTGTTTATACTTATGAAGAAACAATTTCAATGAATAACAAGCCTAGTTTACACAATATGAACTATGAGAAACCTAAGTTACTAACTGGGAATTAAGTTAGGTTTGGCTGCCTTTTAAGACCAAGGCATATTAACTGTGAATCAATTACGATGGGCACCAAATGTTCCAGCTCATATGTGATGTGAAAAGCATGAAGTCTTAAAGGCATTGCTGATGATCGTTTGTTAGTTGTAAAGTTGAATGGTTCGGTCAAAATTACAGCAGACCTTCGAAGACAACACCGATCGCTGAATCGAACCCTTTCTGGAGTCCCTAGAGAATTCCTCCTTATAAGAAATAGTGGAGGATGATTAAAGAGATTTTCGAAATTTATGCTGATGTATGCTGTGTGTATTCATTAGAATCGATCACCTCAATAAGGGGATTCTAATGAGTACACACAGCATACATTTTTATCACAGAACATCAAATATGTCCCAAAATTAACCCTGTTTTGCCTCCTGGCAGTAACGTTCAGTGGCTCAAACTACTCATGTGTTTGAGCAATATTGTATTAAGATCATGTCAAGCCATCCCTCAACCAAATCACTCTTTTCCTGGGCATGCCTCATCTACTACGTCTACATGTCAGTGGATATTCTACAGCAAGTACCTAACAGCTGTCCTACTTGCATCAGTGGCGGGGAGACCTCCTGGTCATCATTTTCACTCAAATCTGATCCACAAGCCCAGCTTGAAAGACTTGTTTTTTTTTATCATTATGGTTAACTCACTTTATATGGGAAACCTGAAAACATGTCACTGGCAAACAGTGCAGGCCCAGATCAGATGCTTCAGAATGTGTCGTCCAACCTGAGCCTTCACTGTTTGCAGAAAATCAACCATTTTCTAAATTTAAAAAAAATAACCTGACATTCATGAATTTTGAAATGGACAGTGGTACAAAATGGGTAAATGCTGTAGGCTGGAGGTATGGCATGGTCAGCCTGTATTCTTTTGTACACAGTCAGGGAAGTACTATTCCTCTTCACCTACCCTTTGTCTTTAGCTATCTTTCGCTGTACTTACATATATATACCTTATATATAGCATGAGTCCATTTAAAAATTTAGTGGTGTAAGGCTGTGTTTAGTTAAACTATTCGGAAAATAGCTTAACTTTTTGCAAATAGTGTAGGCCCTGATCAGACACCGCGTTCTGCGGCATCTGATCTGGGCCTGCACTGTTCGCCAGGGTACCCATTTTGGGGTTTCCGGTACAAAAATGGTTAAACTCTCTTTCACTGTACTTACATGGACAAAGGGGGCATTCCCCCTGGCCCTCCTGGTCCCATACTGTTTGGAGGTGGGCCCCGCATTCCGGGCCCATAATTGGATATTGAATCATATACCTGAAATATAGCGAGGAAAATAATCTTTATCAGGAATACTTCACGTATTTGAAACATTATGACAACAGCTCCTGTTCTGCTTTATATATTAACCCATAAAACATCAATCACTACAATTGTTGTCTGCTTTGCTGTCTGCCCTTTACGTTGAAAGTAATTTTTTGCAAACAGTGTGGACCCTGGTCAGACAGCTCCTGTAGGTGCAGTCTAATCTGGGCCCACACTGTTTGCCTGTATGCAAAAATATTCTTAAATTTTCTTTTTTTTAAAGTTTGCCAAAAAATTCAGCAGACGACATAAGCAGTCGACATTTACAGATGTAGTTTTTCCCACCGTTTTAAGGGTTAAAGATGTTAATCACCTCTGGCCTTTCCTCTAAGGAAATATCTCTGTATCCTGACCTACTTTTTCAATGCAATCATTATATTTAGATTCGGGCAAGTTTAATTCACATCACACATTGTTGATTTCATGTCAACGGCGTCTCAGAAGATGTCAAAAACATTCAGAATGCATGACTTTAGCTTGGAGGCAGCGTCGAAATATATATTACACTGACACAACCACTGAATACCGGTAAAGCTTAAGTAAGGTTAATGTACTTACGCATTTTTATTTGTTTTATCAGTATAATAATTTTAGTTCAGTACAATAGAAAGCGCTTTCGAGCTGGCATGTGGCGCCTTAGTATGCTTATGTGTCAATGCGCCCACTACCCTTTGCATGGACTAGAGTGAATTAGATGCACATTGATCCATTACTCTGTCAAAAATATATGTAATATACAGTTTAATGATATATTTATAGATCAGGAGGTAGAACATCCTATGAAGAAACAGATGCACAAGCGCACTCGTTTCTCTCTCGGATGGTCAACCTCCCTCGGTTTATAGATCTCACATATAAAATGGGCTGATTAATAAACTCTATATATCCAGTTTAGAAAAACAGTGTAGATCTAGATCAGCTAACAATGCTGTATGTATTCGAACAGACAGGCCTTAGCAAATGGTGTAGTCTCCTCAGGGTTTACCCTGTTTGCCGCTAATCCAGCTATCTTAAGACGCAACATCGCGCAGTAAATAGTATTTGTTAAATTTTTTTAATGAGTATGGGAAGGAGTTTAGGTGTCCACTTACTCAGGATAAATACGGTACTAGCTGGGGAACAGTTTACATTTTGTCCTCAACTACCAATTCTTAGAATAACTTGGACTAAATGTACTTACAGCTGGATTCATTGGACTAACTGGATTCATAGGCCCGGGCATCCGTGCCCCAGGGTGTGTCATTCTCTGCATGGGACCCATACCAGGATGACCTGAAAATACACAAAAAATCCACTAAAGCTGAATACCGGTAGATATACTTTCCTGCAAAAGTATTTTCGTCTCTCATGCCAATAAGTGTCAACTCTTAAAGGAAAGAATTTGCTCAAGAGGAGCAAATTCTTTCTTTAAAGGGTTGACCACCTTTTCCATGGGAGAGAATTTACAGAAAAGTGAACAGTAAGTCCTGAATGTTGTCTCTCTTTGAAAGATGGCAGAAAATCTGCCCCATTAAGGAGAATGGATATACCTCATATTTTCTGCCTCATATTTGTTGCAAGGGAAGCAACTATTGTAACACCCTGTTTGTTTTTCTGCACAGTAAGCCCCTCCAGAAATGGGATCGTACTCTTCAAGGCAAGAAGTTGGCAATGCTCATCTGAGTAAATTCTTTCCTTTAAGAGTCAACTTTTTTTTCTAGTTTTTTTGGTTTTGGTTTTATGGCCCTTCAAAGATTAATACACTTATTTTGAGCTGATCGTTAATCTGAGTTGGGAAAAAAAAACAGAGTTCTTGGAAACAAAACCGTCTGACAATCCATTGCAGAACTTGACATCTCAAATGTGGCACAAGCGAGGCTCGAACTACAGCAGACTGAGAGACCTAATGATTAAGAGTGCACTTTTATCCATCAGGCCATGGAGGCCTAAGAATAAACTGTAATTGAGACAGGGAATGGAAACTTTTGTAGAGTTACCTGCCTTGATTGTGTATGGTGCACTCAACATGAGCCTCTTTCTAGCCCTGGCCATTATAACATGTTTTTGGATATAACACAGTTTAAAGATGGATCCTAAAATACATAGACTACAAAGAAAAATGACCAAATGGCCATTTTTTTTTCTATCTATACAT
The DNA here is from genome assembly GCA_963580285.1 of Lucinisca nassula. Lineage (NCBI taxonomy): Eukaryota > Metazoa > Mollusca > Bivalvia > Lucinida > Lucinidae > Lucinisca > Lucinisca nassula. The sequence goes on along the minus strand of OY757014.1, from coordinate 126,943,479 downwards.
TTTTGGTTGGATACAACAGTGTTATTTAATTTTGATTTTGAATTCCGTGTACAGCCATACGAACAAGATGACAGAAACAAAACAAAGACACAGACTGCTGAACCAAGCGATCTGGTCACAGATCTGGTACAATTTACTACCCGATGTTGTGTCTATGAATAGCAGGGTGAGTGGCGCCCACAGTGTAGACCCTAATGAGACACCGCATTCTGCAGAATGCGGCATCTCATCAGGGTCTACACTAGTTGCTCTGGCCTATCTGTCCAAATACGTAAGGTAAATGTGGTAATCATACATAAGATCGAAACCTGCACTAAGGGAGAGAACCCCTCAGGGTATGTACAATTACATTACAAAATGAGATCGGAGTTTCTCTTTGAAGAGTAAAGATGCATGCAATAGGAGAATTAAGCCTATATATTGCATGAATATTAAGCCTGTCTCGTCCATTAAACCTTCAAGCACAGGAGAAAATTCTACAGCAGATGGCAATCTAATTGTTTTCTTCATTTTTTTCAGTGAAAATAAGGTTTGACATTTCATGTGAATCATCCGCCCAGCACCAGTATTTATATATAAAGAGTTTATGGTGATTGATTGATTGTGTTGGTGGGGGTGGGGGGTTGTGTGTGTGTGTGGGGAGGGGGGGGGGAAGAGAGCAAATTCTTTCCTTTAACCCTTATCTTGCTGTTCATGACAACCCATATCTTTGCAAACAGTGTAGATCCAGATCAGATGGCTTCTGAAGAAGCCATCTGATCAGTATCTATACTGTTTAGCATTCGATTTATGAATTTGTAGCAATAAATTACATCAAGGATAGACAGAAATGGGTGTGGCTTAAATAAATATTCAGCAAGATAAGGGCTAAGAGTGTCCCCCATTTTGAAAAGAATTCAATAATTGAGGTAATCCCCGAAGTGATCTCCCTTCCCACTGAACACAAGTGACTACTTGTCTCCCTTTGGTCATGTAACGGTGTGCCTGTTCACCTGAAGCTTCATAGTGTCTCCAACTCAATTACTATCTCCGGTTTGTCTGTAAAAACAAGAAAACGTGCCCCAAATGACTTTCACGCTATAGATGTTAACAGCTGAGAGAGAAGAAAATAATGTTCTCTCCAAGTTGATTTTCTGCTAGGGTGGAAAACGGATTAGAAAACATCCTTCCATTACATACTATGGTAATTATGCAAACACTTGAGTTGGCAATTAAGAGACTTAGGAATGTGCCCTAATGAGACCTCAGCACCTATAATTCTGTGTCAGAAAGCTTGGTTCTAATACAATACCAAATCCATCCCAGACAAGTTAGAAATTAAAGTTTATTTGTAGAATTTTCTGTTGGGTCAGAATCTTCTGCTAAAGTACTGTCCCTTTAAACAGCTACTATAGCAAAATACATTATCCCCTGTAATGATAGCAAAATACATTATCCCCTTTAATATCAAGACAAACTACACTTGAAAATGTTGTCTGCTGAATTTTTCTGCAAACTTTATAAAAATATTGTTGCATATAGGCAAACAGTGTGGACCAAGATCAGACTGCACCCAGAGGAGTGCAGTTTGATCTGGGTTCACACTGTCTGCAATTATGAGTTTTAAAGTAACCGGCAGATGACAACGAAGATGACAATTGTAGTGATTTGGCATCTTATGGGTTAACCCTTATCTTGCTGTTCACGACAACCCCTGTCTTTGCAAACAGTGTAGATCCAGATCAGATGGCTTCTGAAGAAGCCATCTGATCAGGATCTACACTGTTTGGTATTCAGTTTATAAATTTGTAGCAACAAATTACATCAAGTAATTTGATTGGTTGACAGACAGAGATGGGTGTGGCTTAAATGAATATTCAGCAAGATAAGGGTTAAACTTCCTATATTTATACATCTTGGGGAGTTTCAGTCCATTTTTGTTTGTCTGTTTGTTTAATTTGAGGTTTAACATCCCCCAACACTATATAGGTCATTTTGGAGAAGTTGGTTCCAATTTTGCGGGACTTTTAACCAACATAGAGATGACAAGACATCTCCAGCCCAACTGCCCATGAAACAAGCATGGATGGTCCGACTCCCACCACCTTGCGTGGGCAGGCTTAGACCCTCAAAGAGGTTTTTTACCATTACTCATGTGCAATGCGGGGACCACTTTTGACAGTCTTACTAGATGACAATGGGTGTAGAAAATCTAACTACGCTTTTAACCCTTATCTTGCTGTTCATGACAACCCCTGTCTTTGCAAACAGTGTAAATCCAGATCAGATGGCTTCTGAAGAAGCCATCTGATCAGGGATCTACACTGTTTGGCATTCAGTTTATGAATTTGTAGCAATAAATTACATCAAGTAATTTGATTGGTTGATAGACAGAAATGGGTGTGGCTTAAATGAATATTCAGCAAGATAAGGGTTAAAAGCAGAGTTAAGCCATAACCTGCCGAGGAAAACTACATCTGAAAATGTCGTCTGCTTATGTCATCTGCCAAATCTTCTTGCAAACTTTTTAAAAATATTTTTGCATACAGGCAATCAGCATGGGCCCAGATCAGATAGAAGCAGTCTGATCTGTTTTTGCCGGCTGCGGTTACTGCATGGAACAGACAGAAAACTGTAGTGGACTGCATCATTCCATTAAGGTCTGAATATATATGCTGTTACTATTGTCACTAAAGAAAATCTTGAAATGCAATTTGCCACCCTGCTACAATTATGTATACTGTTTTAGCGCTCTATAATTAAGAACACTGACATGCAACAGCTTGGCCACATCATGCAGTAACAATCCTTAAAGAACCTCTGCCAACACACGAGTCAAAAACTGCCTTGGACCATTTCTGAATCTTCCAGTTGGTCTATAGCAAGTTTACGAGTAGCAAAGACTCTGGTTAGACTGCAAGTATGTGCAGTCTAGCCAGAGCCTTTGCTATTCGTATACATGTATGTACCAAGCAACCTTCAAGCCTGCCGTGGCTCATTCTTCTTCCTCAATCATTGCTTCACAGACACAACCCCTTGATGTTTATTTTTTCTACCAAATAGAATTCCACATGAGACAAAGCTAATTTATCAGCCTGGTTGAAAATAATTAATTAAGCTCAGATAACTGCTACCCACAATCTTCTCTAGTGCAGCAGCAGCCCTTTGATTTCGCTTTGTACATTTTCCTTTGTACTGAATAACTTCTATAAAACCTCAAAGAACCACAGACATTTAAGAGCAGACATCAATTTTATTTTTCGAACTATTTTTCAGGGGAAATTATTCGTGCCATTACATGTGCAGAGCATAAACGTCATGTCAAGCCTGAATCATTTTTTCTGAAAAACAAAACAGAAGTTCTAACCGGCAATCCATTGTTTTAAAGTTATTGTCTGACTTTAATGTATGAAAGCGTATTATGATATTTCCATTTCAAGGGAGATAACAACACTTTCCTTGATTCAGAAAGTATTTCCTCATTGTCTATGCCCATGCCCATGGGTATAGACATTTTTGATGTAGGGTTAAACATGGATGTACCCACAATGCAGGTTGACCTTTATAGTTGTATGTAACAACAAGGATAAGCTTTCTCAAGAAGAGAAAGCAGCCCATAACAAGTATAAGCTTTCACACAAAGAAGAGGCCCATGGGCAGAGCTCTGGCACAGAACTGCTATTGTACAAGCCCATATTTGCTGTCATATTTGTGCAGGCTGATATAAAATATACCGGTACATCTACAAACTCTCAACCGTGATGGACCATTGCCTATTCCATAAGCTCCCCAGGAGCCTTTGGCTCTGGTGAGCTATTGTTTGGGTTAATATTCAAATAGTCTTCTATTGACTGTAGGAAAATTGTCTACTTAACTTCTCCAACAGTTTTCAAGCATTCCATTTGGTAAGATGTAACAAGCATATTGCATAGGTGCCTTTTTAAAGATGAAAAAGTACTTTTTGACAAAATTACAGCTGGCCTCTGAGAAGCCAATTTAACTGATCATGATCTAAACTGCATGCTTTCCGTTCTACGGCTGTAGTAAAAATTGAAACTAGAAGGGAGTATTCGATAGAATACAGATATCTCCCCTTACCTACCCACCCCCACCCCATACTTTGGCAATTCATGTTAAATCTAGCTCTTACACTGTAAATAAAGAATAAAAGGAGTATCCCTTAAGAACAATGAACGTATTCTAAAGACCAGAAGTGGGTCAGACTACGCAGTTTCGGTTACTAAAGCCTCATCAGTAACCTACCATTTTTACATTAGTAATAAAACTTAATTTTTAAAAAAAATCTCTTAATCTTAAGGAGGGGAGTGTTGCGCCTGCCCGGGCTTAAGTCCAGAGATGTGTCCTCATTTCAAGAGCACATGACCTGAAGTATATGCACATGACCATTATAGCTCTTATGATTTACGAGTTATGGAAACAAATTCTTGGCTTGACACAATGCTGGACTCAAAGAGTTAATCTGTTAACTTATATATATTCTTATCAGCACAAAGCACTTGCAACATAATTGCATGCTCACTTGATTCTATATTTATACTCCGTAAATCATTCGACCGCGCCCGCCGTCAACCGGACGCAGACGGAAGGAATCGAAACCTCTACGACTAGCCTAACGGAAAGTAGGGAACATGAACGAAGCAAGACTCGTGAGCTATTTATAGATCTGAGTCAATTGGGAAACCGATGGTTTGGTTCCCACCTACTAATACAATCCGCAGCAATTTCACCGGCTCAATGTTAATTAAATGAAGCAGTTAATTGTTAATTACTGGATAATTATCCACAAAGTGAAACATTTTGTTGTAATCGGTTCTATTCCAGATCAATACTCACAATTTGATATAAGTGAGTGAGTGTTTGAGTTTTACGTCCCACCAACAGCTAAGGTCATACGGAGACGGGACCTCGGTTTAAAGACTCATCCGAAAGTCTGGAGAAGCCCGGGATCGATCCTGCGATCCCTGGTTTACAAGGCGAGTAGCGTAACCACTGCACCACGGAGGCTTCTCAATTTGATATAAGCATTATATGGATAGGTATAGCAGTTCGGCTCAATTTTGAGCTCAAAAAAACGTCTTATAACAGAAAATGGCAAAGTGAAAACAATATAGCTCCCCTTACATATATGTAAAGGGAGATATAATCATGCAACACTGGCTAGAAATCAGGGAGGAGTGTAGTATTTAGCATGGTGAGTGTTAAGACTTTGGAAAGAGTTCTAAACCCAAGGGAGAAATTCTTTCCTTCATGTCTTACTACAAATCCAGTGTTCACAAGTATGACCCCCACTGGCCCAGCTCAGCTTCATCTCTCATTCCACTCAAGGTCACAATGAAGAAATTTAAGTACTTAGTTTTTTTTTTGTTTTTTTAAGATTAATTTACATTTGACCCACTTTCAAAATGGTATAAATGCGATTTTTCTATTTTAGGAATCAACAGATTGTTTACAGAAAAAGCTATAAAAAGTTGCTAGAACTTACAAGATTTTTTCTAGCATTTTAAATTCAATGATGCTATATAAAGATGAATTTTCTAGGTTTTGTGTTTGATTACTAAAAGATTAGTATTCATTTCGGACTAAATGCTCATTCAGGAACTAAAAACTGCGGGTTCATATCAGAGAACTTATAATTAAACAGACATAATTAGGACTATATTTAGCAGAAACAGTGAAGGTATAGTTTATTTCTTAAATCAAAAAGACTGACTTTACATTTTGTAAATATAAATTTTGTAAAATCTTTTAACCCTAAGATGCCAAGAAAAACTACATCAGATTCTGAAAATGCTGTCTGCTTATGTCTTTTGCTATTTTTTTTTTTCAAACTTTTTAAAAATATTTTTGCATATAGGCAAACAGTATGCAACGGCCCGTCCATATTTTTGCATATAGGCAAACACTATTTGCAACGGCCCGTCCATGCTTATAAACCCTATTGGTTGCATTGGGCGACAGGGCTTGAGATGTCATTTCATCTCAATGTCGGGTAAAAGTCCCACAAAATTGGAAGCAATGTCTCCAAAATGACCTATATACAGTGTTGACGGGGACGTTAAAACCCAAATCAAACAAAACACTGTTTGCAAAAAAGGCTTTTAAAGTAACAAGCAGATGTCAAAGCAGACGACAATTGTCGTGACTGGCATGATATGGGTTAAATCTTGTTGCTGTGCTATGCTTTAATCATAATGCAATCTTCATTATCCCAAGCTCAAATTACCTGAACTTCAACACAGTATGTTTTAAATTAAATAATTTAAACATGAATGAAATTATTTTCTACAAAAATAAATGTTATATCTCCAGTAGAAAATCATATTAAAGATTAAACTAACTTCAAAGGAGAAATATGAATTACACCAACTTTTGCTATTAATACATTTGCAATGCAAAATTAAAAGTTCTATCTCACACCGGTGTGACATAGTGCATTCTTTCATATCTCCAGAATGACTGCTTTTCTGATGGAAATCTGTGATATTTTTCTTGCATAGGTTTTGGGGTGCTCGTTAGAACTGCCTCACTGAGGTGTTCAATTGAGTACCCACAACCTATGTCAGCCTCGATACCGCAGTGGTTAACACGTTGGACTTATGATCGAGAGGTTGTGCGTTCAAATCTGGCCACCGGTATCGAGGAGTGTCCTTGGGCAAGACACGTAATGACACTGCCCCACTCCACCTAGGTGTAAATTGGTAGCACTGGTGTAAAAGACACTGCCTCTCTCTCTCGCACGGAGGAAAACACCAGGAATGAGTGTTTGAGATTCAATAAGCTTGAAGCTTTCACCACCATCGAACTAAAATTAATTAGTATAAACTAAACTAACCTATGTCTGGGAGCAGAAATTAGAAAAATAATGTATATACCCTATATAAACTTGGGTTTAGAGGGGTGTTCATTTCACGGACTTGTTCCCATTATGGATTTGCAAGCTACACTGATAATAGATAAAAGACCGACTTTTTGGGGGTACTGATTTTTTTTTTTCCCAATCAACACCATTTAGATCATGCTGAGCCAATAAATTAACCTAACTATACTTTTCCATAACACACTGACATAATTCTTCTTCTAAGCACCAGTCCTAGAGTTCCACAGTTCTTTCACGTTCTTGAGAGAATCAATGTCTGCCAAAAAGTGTTTCTGAACCCACCTGAGTGATGAAATTACCACCAACAGTGGATACTTAAAGGGTCTTCAAATAAAGCAGAAGAGAGAAATCAAAGCACTGGTTGACCGCACTGATTGGTTGCAATTTCTTTCCTTTATATAAGAGTAGATCCATTTTTAGTTGGAAAGCAAACAGGAAGTCCCGAAAGTTGTCTCACTTTGAAAAATGGCAGAAAAATGTGCTAGGTGTTCCCATTCCCCTTAAGACTAGCTAAAATATGGACTACTTTTGCTTTTCAAAGCATATTTATGAGGTTTCAGCAGTTCTTTCTTAACATTTACTACATCCAGTGTCCTCCAGCAATAGACCATCTTTGGAGCTGTTCAAAAGTGGTCTTAAGACCACTTTTGAACAGTCCCAAAGGTGGTCTTAATATAGGTATTTTACTGTATTGAAACATGTAACAGTTATTTAGAGACAAAACATCAGATAGTCAACAGTACATCTTTGAATGTGAAGTGTCCGAATAATTGGGATAAATACGGTATCACCAATTATATCATATTTATAAATGAATTTAAGCATCTTTTCTGCCATGTTTTGGATTTCAGAATCTTATCTGCCCTTCAAGTGAAAGGAATTTATTATCCTTTATCAGTACAAAAACCATGCAATTGAATTTAAATCATTGTAAAAAGAGAATGCATTAACGCTTGAAGTATCACAAAAATATTTCGAGCAAACAACATTGTACATTTTTTCTTTGTTATTTCTCACAGATAAACAGACTTGAAAATTTCTAGTGGATTGTCAGCTGCCAACAGACGATCCACATGAACTGTCAAGGATGAATTTCTATGAAAAAAAATAAAAAAAAAAAATTTGATGATGTCTGCAAAAGTCATGATTGGTGGCTGAAGCGTTGAAATACTGAAATACCTCAGCAGTACGGATTTGATCATTTAAGAAATCTCAGGTGCCTTGTTATTCTGTCTTCCACTTAAACTGTCAGGCATTTTCAGGGAAACAAGGACCCAACTAAGGCTGGCAACTCTTTTCAAAAAATTCATTTTGATGCAATTATTCTACTGTCCTTTGGCAAGAAAAAGCCTAACCTGAACTAGAGCTGTCATTTGAGAATGACTAAAATACACCCCCACCCCATGACAATAAATTCAATTGCAATCATGCATTTTGAACATATAAAACAAGATGTGTTTGTGAAACATGAACATGTTCCCGGGCATGGTCATTTTTTTTCAAAGTTGGTCACAGTTCAAGGTCAAAGTCACTGGTCAAGATTTTTTGTTTGAGTGGGAAGCCCCTGACACAAGGAACCTACAGGGTATTACGGTTCAAAACTTATGAACAATGTTTTTTTTTCTTTTAAATAGGTGATAGGTCAAGGTCACAGGGCAAAACATTTTGTATGAATGTAAAGCTCTTGTCTAAAGGAACCTACATGCCAAATATGAAGGCTGTATCTTAAACGGTTCAAAAGTTATGAACAATCTTATTTTTTCTTTAAAGTAGGTCAAAGGTCAAGATCACGGTCAAAATATTTTGCGTGAGCACAGGAAACCTACATGCTAAATATGAAGGCTCTATCCCAAACAGTTCGAAGTTATGACCAAAATGTTATTTTTTTTTCTTTCAATTTGATCAAAGTTGAAGGTCACAGGGCAATTTTTTTAATGAATGTAAAGAAAGCTCTTGTCACAAGGAACCTACATGCCAAATATGAAGCCTCTAACTCTAAAGGTTCAAAAGTTATGAACAATGCTAACTTTTTCTTTTAAGTAGGTCAAAGGTCAAGGTCAATTTTTTTGCGTGAATGTAAAGCTCTTGTCACAAGGCACCTACATGCAAAATATAAGGCTCTATCTCAAACAGTTCAAAAGTTATGACCAAAATGTTATTTTTTATTTTAAGTAGGTCAAAGGTCCAAAATTTTTAATGAATGTAAAGCTTTTGTCACAAGGAACATACAAACCATATATGAAGGCTGTATCTCAAGTGGTTCAAAAGTTATGGCCAATGTTATTTTTTCTTTTAAATAGGCCGAAGGACAAGGTCATAGGTCAAATCTTTTTGCATGAATGTGAAGCTCTTGTCACAAGGAACCTACATGCCAAATATGAATGCTCTATCTCAAATGGTTCAAAAAGTTATGACCAATGTTAAAGTTGTCCATGTTCAAACCAACAAACCAACATGGCAAAAACAATATGTCCCCACTATCGCTACAAGGAACATAAAAAAAAATATGTAAAAAGGGCTGTAACTCCCGTGATATGCGTTGGATTTTGACAATGTATGTTTAATACACAGAGCACAATGAAAATACTTGCACAATGAAAATACTTGCAAGTCGGAATACTGAAATGTCTGGGTACAGTTCAAAACTGTTTCAGAGGCAATCAACCTATCAGTACTGTCAATGCTTTGATTTTCTAAATATCGATGTAAATATCATCAAGTACCATCAGCCACTGCTGATTTTGGTAAATTACAATGCTTCCACATCAGACAATTTGGGTATTGAAGGCTCCGATGATAATGTAGCTTTTGGCTTGATAAAATTTCTAATATACTTTTCCTTCTCTGACTCAATATAATCAGGAAAAAAATCCATCAAACAGATTTTTATCCAAATTGCTTTTCTAAAGAAGCCAGATCAAATGAAGAGGGATTCTTTGCTGCTTTTTATCCCTACAAGAAAAACCTGTCTTTCAGGCCTCATACTAACCAAGCTTTTGCATGCCTGAAAAGGTCCGATTTTGCAGCCATCGGATCAGGATACCACTGTAATATAATGCAGTTTCTGCATTGAATATATAAAGCAATTTGACTGGCTCAGAAATGGGTGTAGCTAAATAAAATGTTAAACCTCATTTCAAACAAAATCAAAATATCTTCTAAGCTTAACAAATTCGTAAGTGGTGAGAACCTTAAAACATTATCTGATACAGTGGTAGTCTCGCTGAAAAAAATTGTGTGTACCGGTAGCTAGATTTGCCATTTGTAAAAGACAATTTTTTTTTTTCAGCAAAAATATTTGAATCTTTGCCATATATAAATCAAAGCAATGACAGCACTGGTGTGTCTCTAGAGCATTAGCTGGAAAATAGTCTTGAACCAGGACTTGGACCTTCATTTGAACCAGGACTTGGACTTTCATTTAAGTAGGCAACAGTACAGACCCTGGTCAGATGCCGCAGAATGTTTCTACACTGTTTCCCAAACTCTCAACACATGATTGAAGTCGTTTCTATAGAAAACCCTCTTATGCAACACTGATCTCACAGCAATAAAAATAACGCAGCTATTTTCTACAAGTAACTGTAATACCAATTTCCTACAAATCAGTGCTAGTCACATGGACATCAACAATGAAAAGCTTCTGTGCTTAGTGACTTAAGCCAGACTGACAAACAATCCACCCGAAAATGATGAAAGCTTTAGCCATAGTAATATGTTAACCACACGGGTCTTTTCATGGTAGATGCAATTTCGGATTCCCAACTGCATTCTACACTAATCATTAGCCAACAATCTGAACAATCTGGCAGAACCATAGATTCAAGGCATTGTGGAATCTGCAGTCAACCAGACAGCAATTTGTGATGTTAGAAAAGATGGCAGTTTTTATCTAAATACAGATTCATATCAGCAATCCCAATACCAAACTCACCAGCAGAAATATTATTTTTGGTGAAAAATGACAGAACTTGAGGGGACAGGGGAGGCAAGTCCTCCAAACGTATTTTTGACTCCCATGTCAATAGGGGTCAACTCTTAAAGGAAAGAATATGCTCCTTAGGAGCAAATTCTTTCCTTTAAGAGTGGACTCCTTTTTTGGTGGGAATGATCCTACAGAAAAGTGAACAGGAAGTCCCCAAAGTTGTCTCCCTTTGAAAAATGGCGGAAAACTTTGCTTGGTGTTCCCATTCCCCATAACAGGAATGGATACGCCTGGCTCATTTTCCATCATTGTTGCAAGGGAAACAACCTTTGACTTCTTGTTAACTTTCCGATAAAAAAGAAACCCTTTCGAAAAGGGGTCCACTCTTGATGGAAAGAATTTGCTCCTGCAAATTCTTTCCTTCAAGAGTAGACCTTTATATTGACATGGAGAGGAAAGTAATTCTGAAAGAGTTGTCTCCCCTGAAGGTGATCCATTTCCTTTAATGTCATCCGGGAGGCAAACAAAATGACAATCTGCAAACCATAACATAGAAAGAATTTCTGGGCTGATCCTACAAAGTGGTACCTTGGCAAACAGTACAGGCCCAGATCAGATGCCGCATAATATTTCTAAGTCTGTGACCTTGGCTTCAAGGTCAACAATGAGGAGGGTGGGGCTGGTACTGTGCAAAACTTTAGACCAATATGTAACATGTAACATCAGTCCAAGTAGAAAGTAAATACATCAAGTGGTTTTAAAGCTAAAAGACCAATAGAAAACTTATACCAAAAACTTCAACATAAAATTTCTAAGTCTGTGACCTTGCCCACAAGGTCCATGAGTGGGTGTGGCTGGTACTGTGCAAAACTTAAGACCAATATGTAACATCAGTCCAAGAAGTATGTATGACTACAAAACTGACCTTAATGACCATATCATGCACTAGTTTCTAATAACTAGGAATATTGTATACATTGGCAAGACAACACAGTAACTAGGTAATAATGAGCTGGCTAAAATTCTGTCACATTAACCAAGAGAATTATGAAGTTTCACAATGTGCATATGATACATGAAATTCCAATTAGAGTTCCATCATGAAGATAATACCATCCATCTGATGGCCATTACAAAGTACAACAGGAGCAACAATCAGATCAATGCACAATCAAGTTCTGCCATGAGAAAATTAGCCTGGCAATATTGTCCTGCTTTTGAGTCATTATAATATTAATTAACCCTTCTCTTGCTGAATATTCAGTTTAGCCACACCCATTTCTCACTTTGAACCAATCAGATTACTTGATGAAATTTATTCCTACAAATTCATTAAGTGAATGTCAAACAGTGCAGATCCTGATCAGATGGCTTCTTAAGAAGCCAAAGAAGCCATCTGATCTGGATATACACTGTTTGCAAAGAAAAGGGTTGTTGTGAACAGCAGGATAAGAGTTAACTATGTAAACCTATAGAAATATCTATTCTTATTTGCCCCTTTGATCCTTCTCTTGCTGAATATTCTGTTTAGCCACACCCATTTCTGACTTTGAACCAATCAGATTACTTGATGTTGTTTATTCCTACAAATTCATAAATTGAATGTCAAACAGTTGTCGTGAACAGCAGGATAAGAGTTAATATCTAGAACATTTTATCAGAGTAGATCCAGATCAGATGGCTTCTAAATAATAGTTTCCCTTTTTAGTAGGGGCATACCCTAAAAGGAAAGAATTTGCTTTCACCTCGAGAGCAAATTCTTTCCTTTAAGAGTATGCCCTACAGAAAAGCTAAACAAGAGGGCCATGATGGCCCTGGATCGCTCACCTGATCCATAGTGTAACAAGTGGGCCCCAGAGAGGGCCATTATTGGCCCCAGGGTTTTAATGTGCATAATGTTGAGGGAGGTCTTAAAGGTGAAGCTTCATACCAAACATCAACAAAGGCTATAATTAGAACAATCTTGGCAAAGGTCCACTAGATAAAGCTACACATCAAATTTCAAAGACCTGGGCCTTGCAGTTTCAGAGAAGAAGATTTTTTTTAAAGATATTCCCTACATAAGCCTATGCAAAACCAAATGGCCCCAGGGCTATATAAATCTATGTAAAAACAAAGGGCCCCGGCCCGGGGTGGGGGCATTTGTGGCCCCAGGGCTATAATTTGAACAATCTTGGTAGAGGTCCACTAGATAAAGCTCCATACTAAATATCAAAGGCCTTGGCCTTGCAGTTTCAGAGAAGATTTTTAAAGATTTCCCTATATAAGTCTATGCAAAACCAAAGGGCCCCGGAGCGGGGACATTTTTGGTACCAGGGCTATAATTTGAATAATTTTGATAGAGGTCCACTAGATGCAGCTTCATACCAAATATCAAAGACCCAGGCCTTGTGGTTTCAGAGAAGAAGATTTTTGAAGATTTTCCCCATGTAAGTCTATGTAAAACCATAGGGCCCCAGAGTGGGGGCATTTTTGGCCCCAGGGCTATAATTTTAACAATCTTGGTAGAGGTCCATTAGATGCAACTTCATACCAAATTTCAAAGTCCTGGGCCTTGTGGTTTCAGAGAAGATTTTTAAAGATTATCCCTATATAAGTCTATGTAAAACCAAAGGGCCCCGGGACGGGGCCACTTTTGGCCCCAGCACTATAATTTGAATCATCTTGGTAGGGGTCCTTTAGAAGAAGCTTCATACCAAATATAAAAGACCTAGGCCTTGTGGTTTCAGAGAAGAAGATTTTTAAAGATTTTCCCTATATAAGTCTATGTAAAACCAAAGGGCCCCTGAGCGGGGGCATTTTTGGCCCAAGGGCTATAATTTGAACAATCTTGGTAGGGGTCCACTAGATGAAGCTTCATACAAAATATCAAAGTCCTGGGCCTTGCGGTTTCAGAGAAGAAGATTTTTAAAGATTTTCCCTATATAAGGCCATGTAAAACCAAAGGGTCCCAGTCGGAGGCTTTTTTTGCCCCAGCACTATAATTTGAACAATCTTGGTAGGGGTCCACTAGATAAAGCTTAATTCCAAATATCAAAGTCCTGGGCCTTGCAGTTTCAGAGCAGAAGATTTTTAAAGATTTTCCCTATATAAGCCTATGTAAAACCAAAGGGCCCGGCGGCGGGGACATTTTTGGCCTCAGCACTATCATTTGAATAATCTTGTTAGGGGTCTTTTAGATGAAGCTTCATACCAAATATAAAAGACCTAGGCCTTGTGGTTTCAGAGAAAAGGATTTTTAAAGATTTTCCCTATATAAGTCTATGTAAAAACAAAGGGCCCCTGAGCGGGGGCATTTTTGGCCCAAGGGCGATAGTTTGAACAATCTTGGTAGAGGTCCATTGGATGAAGCTTCATTCTAAATATCAAAGTCCTGGACCTTGCGGTTTCAGAGAAGAAGATTTTTAAAGATTTTCCCTATATAAGTCTATGTAAAACCAAAGGGCCCCTGAGCAGGGGGATTTTTGGCCCAAGGGCTATAATTTGAACAATCTTGGTAGGGGTCCACTAGATGAAGCTTCATACAAAATATCAAAGTCCTGGGCCTTGCGGTTTCAGAGAAGAAGATTTTTAAAGATTTTCCCTATATAAGCCTATGTAAAACCAAAGGGCCCCAGGTGGAGGCTTTTTTTGCCCCAGCACTATAATTTGAACAATCTTGGTAGGGGTCCACTAGATAAAGCTTAATACCAAATATCAAAGTCCTGGGCCTTGCAGTTTCAGAGCAGAAGATTTTTAAAGATTTTCCCTATATAAGCCTATGTAAAACCAAAGGGCCCGGGGGTGGGGACATTTTTGGCCTCAGCACTATCATTTGAATAATCTTGTTAGGGGTCTTTTAGATGAAGCTTCATACCAAATATAAAAGACCTAGGCCTTGTGGTTTCAGAGAAAAGGATTTTTAAAGATTTTCCCTATATAAGTCTATGTAAAAACAAAGGGCCCCTGAGCGGGGGCATTTTTGGCCCAAGGGCGATAATTTGAACAATCTTGGTAGAGGTCCAATGGATGAAGCTTCATTCTAAATATCAAAGTCCTGGACCTTGCGGTTTCAGAGAAGAAGATTTTTAAAGATTTTCCCTATATAAGGCCATGTAAAACCAAAGGGCCCCGAAACGGGGGCATTTTTTGCCCCAGCACTATAATTTGAACAATCTTGGTAGGGGTCCACTAGATAAAGCTTAATACCAAATATCAAAGTCCTGGGCCTTGCAGCTTCAGAGCAGAAGATTTTTAAAGATTTTCCCTATATAAGCCTATGTAAAACCAAAGGGCCCGGGGGCGGGGACATTTTTGGCCTCAGCACTATCATTTGAATAATCTTGTTAGGGGTCTTTTAGATGAAGCTTCATACCAAATATAAAAGACCTAGGCCTTGTGGTTTCAGAGAAAAGGATTTTTAAAGATTTTCCCTATATAAGTCTATGTAAAACTAGAGTGTTCACAAGTTTTTTCTTTAATTTGACCTACTGACCTACTTTTTGACCCGAAAAGACCTTTATTCAAACTTAGCCAAGATATTGTCACAATGACCATTCTGAGCAAGATTAATGATTTAACCAAACTTGTGGCCTCCTGAGTATTCACAAGGTTTTTCTATGATTTGACCTACTGACCTACTTTTCAACCGGACATGACCCATATTCAAACTTGACCGAGATATTGTCATGATGATCATTCTGAGCAAGTTTGATTATGATTGGACCAAAATTGTGGCCCCTAGGGTGTTCACAAGGTTTTTCTATGATTTGACCTACTGACCTACTTTTTGACCCAACATGACCCATATTCAAACTTGACTGAGATATTGTCAGGATGATTATTCTGAGCAAGTTTGATATGATTGGACCATAACTGTGCCCTCTAGAGTGTTCACAAGGTTTTTCTATGAATTGACCTACTGACCTACTTTTTGACCCGACATGACCCATATTCAAACTTGACCGAGATATTGTCACAATGATCATTCTGAGCAAGTTTGATGATAATTGAACCATAACTGTGCCCTCTAGAGTGTTCACAAGGACTATCTATGGTTTGACCTACTGACCTACTTTTTGACCCTACATGATCCATATTCGAACCTGACCGAGATATTGTCATGATAATTATTCTGAGCAAGTTTGATGATGGTTGGACCAAAACTGTGCCCTCTAGAGTGTTCACAAGGTTTTTCTATGATTTGACCTACTGACCTACTTTTTCACCCGACATGACCCATATTCGAACTTGACCGAGATATTGTCATGATGATCATTCTGAGCAAGTTTGATGATGATTGGACCAAAACTGTGGCCTCTAGTTTGTTCACAAGAAAAAGTTTACGCACGACGGACGACGGACGACGGACGACGCACGACGACGCCGGACATCTTACGGTCACAAAAGCTCACCATGACCTTCGGTCAGGTGAGCTAAAAAGCCAATAGGGTGCTACAAAAGTGGTCTCCCTAGTAAACAAGAGTTGTCTAAAGACAACATAGCCCACCTTTGGGGCCTAAGTTGGATGAAGGCAAGTTATCAACAAGAGCACCGCATGGGGGTGCCAACGCTCGGCTGCACCCGACTTTCATAATGAACAACAAGTTCGAGTTTCAAGTAAATATGATCAGTAATGAAAGAGATATTACAAAATGTCCAAGTTTTTGCATGAAATTGCAGACAACGCCAGAGCTATGACAATACCTCGTTGTTTTCTTCGAAAACAGCTGAGCTAAAAATGAAATTTTCTTCTATAGAGCAATAGGAAACTTTAACCAAAAACTTCAACATAATATTTCTAAGTCCATGACCTTGACCTCAAGGTCACTGAGGAGGGTGGGGCTAGTACTGTGCGAAACTTAAGACCAATATGCAACATCAGTCCAAGTAGAAAGTAAATCCATCAAGTGGTTTTAGAGATATAGAGCTACACAAAAATTTAAGCAAAAACTTCAACTTTGAGTGATGTACAGGGTTACGACGACACCGAGGCCAGCTCTTCTGTACTTTTGTACAGGCGAGCTCAAAAGATGGCAAGGGGAGAAAAGATGTTATATCAACTGTATCTATCCTGCCTTTAGTAATGTATTAATAATGCAATAATAAAGAAATGAGTACATTAAGAAAGAAATTCAATTTGAGCCACTATAATTATTTCTAATTCAAGCTGTGTTGGTATCAAGTAATTTCCTAATGGTTCACTTGGATCTAGTTATATTCAATGCAATCAGTCGGGCCGGGCTGGCAGAATACTGATGAAATCTCCATACAGTTTTATTTTATGCACAGGTTTTAGAAACACTTTGTTAGTTTGCATTGTGTTTCTGCAAGAAAATAACAACTTAGCAGTGCAAAGGAACTTTATCTGAATCAGTTGTCTGCTGAAGAATTTTGAATATAATTTAACCCTTTTAGTACCAAATGGAATCTTCCACCTTATATATAGCAGGAGTCCATTTCAAAATTTAGGGGTGTCAGGTTGTGTTTTCTTCAAAAACTATTTGGAAATTGGCTGAAAATTTTGCAAACAGTGAAGGCCCTGATCGGACGCCGCGTTCTGCGGCGTCTGATCTGGGTCTGCACTGTTTGCCAGGGTACCCGTTTTGGGGTTTCTGGTACTAAATGGGTTAACCCAAAAAATGCCAATCTGAATCAAGACAATAGTTGTCTGCTTTGCCATCTGCCTGTTAACTTAGTAATTTTTTGCAAACAGTGAAGGCCAAGATCAGACTGCTCCTATAGGAGCAGTCTGATCTGGGCCCACACTGTTTGTAAGCAAAAGTTTAAAAAGTTTGCAAGAATATTCAGCAGACAACATTTTCAAATGTTGTTTTCTCGGCAGCTTAAGGGTTAGGAGATTCCACTTATATCAACTTTTTTGTAGTTGTTTATTTCAGGACATTTAAATGAGCTAAAACCATAGAATTCCAAACAGGAGTAGCTTTCAAAGGTAAGCTACACACAGCAACAAATAAGATGGTTATTTTGTGATCTTCTTATAAACCTTCCCTCGATTCTCCATATAAATAGTGTGGGTATTCATTACTCGGCAAGGCAGTTCTGATGAATACCCACAATGAAACTCTCCAATTATTATAAAATATCAACTTTGTTCATTATGACTTTGTATGACAGTCACTATGACTTGTTGCAAAAATAAGCAAAATATATGTAGTGCATACCCTTGTTAAGCCAACTTTCCTCTATATAATATAAAGTGGGGTTAAGAGGGGTGTTCATTACACCAACATATTTAACGTCACTACAGCTGGTGTCTGGGAATGTGTGGCGGTCGTAAAGAGTCTCCCTGCCCTACATCATAGTGTAGTTTATATTTTCTTGTCGTTTGGGATCATTGATTCCATTGTGGAATTCTGAAAATATTTGAGGGTCACTGATGAGGCCTAATTGGCCGAAACTAGCTATTCTGGCCCAGAAAACATGTACACTTCATATTTTCCAGTTCTGTGGTGTATTTCTTGCTTCCAAAGGATAACCCTTTTATAGAACATTGTTAACCCAAAGCCTTGCTGGATACACCCAGGTTAATTTTCAACAGAATCTTAATGTTCTTTGAGCATTAATTACATGTTGAAACCATGTTTGCTTCAGTCTTTTATTTCTAGAGATTACGTAAATTTTTAATCGCTATAGGTATTTGCCATTCAGAAATGATCAAAATTGTACACAAAAACAAGACTGGTGTCTCCAACATGGTGGATCAAGGGAGATCAATCTTACAAAACTGCTTGGTGTACATTGCAACCAGTGAATTGTGCAAAATGATTTTTTTCATGTTGAAAAATCAACTGTGTCAATAGTGGAACAGGTCATGACCATCTCTTGACTATCTGACTGTAGAATGACATGCGAGTCTGTATGTAAATCAGTTTTGAACACTCCTACAGTTTCCTGAATCAATTCAATATCAATCAGGGAAATTGAATGGTTGTCTGGTACAAGATGAAACTTTTTTTAACTCCTATCTTGCTGTTCACGACAACCCCTATCTTTGGAAACACTGTAGATCTAGATCAGATGGTTTCTGAAGAAGCCATCTGATCAGGATCTACACTGTTTGACATTCAGTTTTTTTTAATTTGTAGGAATAAATTACATAAGGTAATTTGATTGGTTGAAAGTCAGAAATGGGGGTGGCCAAAATGAATATTGAGCAGGATAAGTGTTAACTCAACAGACAACTCAACTGACAAATTTGTGAGCTCTCCATGGCTGCAGATCAGGATGTTTAGAGTTTGACAGCCTAGTCAACACTATTTAGGTCATATCAAGCTGTGGTCAGTTTACCTATAAACCATACTTTTTCCTGGGCAGGCTAATACCTAAGTGGTTTACCAGTACAGTGCACATTCTTTTACCAGAAAATGACGACTACCGTAAGATAATTATTTTCCCATAGAACCATGCGCTGTGGGTACATGTTGGAATATTGCCTTGGTGAGGCAATTGTAGCAAATACCCACAGAATATACCATATGGCCTTGACCTCCAGGTCAAACAAAAGTAGACATTAACAAAACGAGGCAATACTAAAACATTGTGAATTTTATTGGAAAAAACGAAAATTTTAAGATGAAAAATTGTGATAATTTTCTTATTTCTGCTCAAAATATAGACTGTGGGTACTTGTTGGAACTGCCTCATTGAGGCGGTTCTAACGCATACCCACAATCTATATTTTAGAGCAGAAATAAGAAAAATAAGGTTTACCCCTGTAGATCCCAGTTTTACTATATAAAAGTGGGGTTCAAGGGGGTCAAAATTATATAGGCGTGTTTTCGTACCGGGTTGGAAAAGTGCTAAACAAAACCGGTCCAATATCATGCCATCGCCCAATTCACCTAAAATAGTATTCGGCAACTATGAGCACTAACCCATATCCTGCGGAATAAATTTCTGACTATCAACCAATCAAATTACTTGATATAATGCATTAAAATTTGCAAACTCATGACAGACAGTGTAGATCCTGATCAGATTGCTTCTGAAACAGACAGTGTAGATCCTGATAAGATGGCTTCTGAAACAGACAGTATAGATCCTGATCAGATGGCTTCTGAAACAGTGTAGATCCTGATCAGATGGCTTCTTCAGAATCTGGATCTACACTGTTTGCAAAGGTTCAGCAGAATAAGGGCTAAATAATTTTATAGCAAAACGTGAAAAATATACTGTGGATGTCAACGTGGGCGTTGCCAGACAGGGGTCAAACAAAAGCTCTTCAAGTATTTTTTAGTGATCTGACAAAAATGGCTCATGTTAACCCTTCTCTTGTTGAATATTCATTTAAGCCACAACCATTTCTGTCTATCAACCAATCAAATTACTTTATGTAATTTATTGCTACAAATTCACAAACTGAATGCCAAACAGTGTAGATCCTGATCAGATGGCTTCTTTTAGAAGCCTTCTGATCTGGATCTACTCTGTTTCCAAAGATAGGGGTTGTCGTGAACAGCATGATAAGAGTTAAGGTGTCACGCTGAAATGCCAGAATAATGCACTGATCTCCGAAATTACAGATTTTTGCGCTATAAAAAGTCCAATCTCATGCATATTTCAACTGTCGGAATCATGTTTAGGTTTTTGAAGCAGAAAATAAAACCTAAGGTATAAAGATTAATAAGAGTTTTATCATTAAAATGCCTTCCAATACAGATGTATTCATATGGCAGGTGGTTTTGGGTGATGATGAATTTCTATCTTATGCCTATGAAATATAATAAATCATCAGTTATGAATTATACCAGATGCATGATAAGACAAAATGCAAAACACACAATAAGTTTTTCCTCACTTTGTGCAGCTGTGTCTCTCAATCTGTTCAAAACTTAAGTTAATTAACGTATCATTAAAACTTTGATAACTTAATTTGGCAAATATGCTAGTAGTTTTGCTGAAACAATGTGAGCAGCTTTTGCAGATGCAAAAGCTGCTCACATTTTTTCAGCAAAAATGCCAAAATTTTAGATATTGTACTTGCTAGAACAGTTAACAGTATGACCACCAATGCGCTCGTAAAGGTAACAAGGCTTTGAACAACTGGCCCCTGAAGTACTGTACATATGCTAAATAATGTGGGCCAAGTTGTTTGGAGCAAAGTAAGCTTACAACCATGCAACCAGCAGTTTAGCAATACAACTCCTCCCCGTGGCACATTTGCTGCTGTTTGCAAAGAAAATCAAAGGCGCACTGAAAGCTTTGCAGCAACATCTTGAACTGTCTGTCATGTGCTTCTGAACAGGTTTTAGAGATGACTGAAAATGTGGCATTGGGGGGACTATGATTGTGTGGCTAATCCTTAATTGATAAGCCGAAACTTTTAGACAACTGATGAAATGTTAATGACATTTTTGAATATGCAGCGCAAATCTGAAGAAGGTGGGGTTGCCATGGTTTAGATTTTTTGACAATCACTAAGCTCCACCCCCAATGTCTTTGTTAGGTGGAATTAGGCTAAATATGGATTACTGTTTCTTTGTACTTTGACAAACGTGTCACTTGTGATGCAAATTCTTGTTCAGCATATCATTTTGACACATCTGCACTTTAATGAACTGACAACAGAATTTGATATCGTATTTCTAAACTACAGTACTGGTTGTGTGGTTGTAACAACCTTGTTAGCGGTCAAGTGGTTACTGTTCTGGCAGTGCAATAACACTTGTATTTTTGCTGAAAAAAGATTGGAGTAGCTTTTGCAAAATTTGCCAGTTCAAAATGGGCTAATGCATGAAAAAACCTGTTCTGGAAAGGCAGTGCATTCTGACTGACAATATTATACGGTTGAATCACTCTTCAAATGGATTCCAAATTAAACCTACAAACCTTGGTAAAGCCAGACAGAATTGACAAATTTCGAAGAATACATCTGCCCACTTTCTTGTTGTTCATCAGTTAATCTGTTTTGTACCAGAAACCCCAAAAGGGATTATAGGCAAACAGAGCAGGCCCAGATCTGATCACTCTTTGCACTCTTTGCAAAACATTCAGCCATTTCCCGAATAAATTTTACAGAAAACAAAACCTGACAACCATAAATTTTGAAAAGGACTCCTGCTAAATATAAGGAGGCAGATTCCATTGGGTACAAAGTTAACCGACCTCAAAACGGCATACTGTCAAACAGTGCAGGCCAAGATCCGACACTGAATTTTGCATTCTGCTGCATGTGATTAAGGGAGGTGTGGGGCTGTGCTTGATTTTAGAAATTTCTTCAGAAAATAGCTTTATTTCTTTTCTGCAATTTGTGAAACGGACTAATGCTATATATGATGCAGAAGCTTCTATTCACAGCAAAATCGCTTCAAGAAAACTGTTCACCTTTAGGTGACTGGTTTCCAGCAGCAGTCACAAGACTGTTAGGGTTCATTATTACACAGAAGCTGAGTGGAATCTTAATGGCAACTTTGTGAAATCCAAGCCAGAGCATTAAAGCCTTTGAGGATCTTTTGATGAGGCTGTATTATTATGATTGCTTTATTGATCTCACATCCCAATAAATGACTTGATAACTGCATGTAATGATGCTGAAATTATCTACATTGATGAGGGCTAGGCTTTCATCAATCACAACTCAAACACAATCAATGGTAGAAAGGCCGGTACAGAACTAACTTTTTTAAGTAAAGAAAACAGGCCAGTTGTTCAAAACTAACGATGTCGTTAGCTAAGGTATTGTTAAAACTTTGATCAGTCAATATGGTGAAAAAACTAATATTTTTGCTGAAAAAATGTGAGCAGCTTTCGCAAATGCAAAAGCTGCTCACATTTTTTCAAAAAAGATAACAAAATTTTAGGTATTAAACTTGCCAGAACGGTTAACAATATGACCACCAACGAGCTTGTTAAACTAACTATGCTTTGAACAACTGGGCCCTGATTTTTATGCTCAATTCAACTGAGCTGCACACCTCTCTGAGGATGGTGGCAAGTATAATTTATGGAAATTTTTTCTTATTTCACCAATAAAACCTATGTTGTAGGTACTTGTTAGAATCGCCTTGTTGAGGCGACTCTAACAGGTATCCACAATATATGTTTCCAACAATATGGAAAATGATTCCTTAACTACGTACCTCTGTTACCCATCCTTAACTGCAGACATGTGAGCCTAAAATTTGACCTGCTCATAAATTCTAAAATTTCTGAAATTTATGAAGACTCAAATGTCTATCAATAATGTCCTTTAGCTGAAACCTTTGCATCTAGATTTCTATTTCTGTACTTATGTTCTGTTCCACAGTCAATTGGAATAAGCTTTTCTTAGTAAAATGCTTAAGAGTTTCTATTTTGTATCAGAAACCCCAAAATGGGTACCCTGGCAAACAGTGAAGGCCCATATCAGACGCCTCAGAATGCAGTGATGGCAGTGCACTTGCTTCTGCTTGCAGTGATGGCGGTGGACTTGCTTCTGCTTGCAGTGATGGCGGTGGGCTTGCTTCTGCTTGCAGTGATGGCGTGCACTTGCGTGATGGCGGTGGACTTGCTTCTGCTTGCAGTGATGGCGTGCACTTGCTATTGCTTGCAGTGATTGGGGTGCACTTACTTCTGCTTGCAGTGATGGCAGTGCACCTGCTTCTGCTTGCAGTGATGGCGGTGGACTTGCTTCTGCTGACAGTGATGGTGGCTCATTTGCTTCTGCTTGCAGTGATGGCGTGCATTTGCTTCTGCTTGCAGTGATGGCGTGCACTTGCTTCTGCTTGCAGTGATGGCGTGCACTTGCTTCTGCTTGCACTGATGGCGTGCACTTGCTTCTGCTTGCACTGATGGCGTGCACTTGCTTCTGCTTGCAGTGATTGGGGTGCACTTACTTCTGCTTGCAGTGATGGCGGTGGACTTGCTCAGGGTGTCCACAATTCGAGTAAAGCAAAATTCCCTGACTTTTTCCTGACTTCTCCCTGACTAAAATCAAATTTCCCTGACCAACGTTTTTGATATTTTGTGCATTAAGTTCTAACATCTGTTGGCCTCCTCCTCCCCTACAGCCAACCCTTTCCTTCTTTTACAATACCAGCTGTAATTGTCTTATTCTTTAAATATGTTTTTGTTTGCTATGTTTTTTATGTTAGTATTTTCCCTTTGAATTTATTTTGCTATTTTTCTTTTTTCTAAACACATACATGTACATGTATTTACATAAGTCATTTGTATTGTTGGATGACATCCTTGAAACAAGAGGCTCAATGAGCCTAACCGCTCACCTGAGGAACATTTTAGAAAGCTGTTTGTCTCATGGCTTCAGAGCAGAAGATTTTTGGAAGTTCTTCCGATTATAAATCATTGGGAGATAATGAGCCAAGGGTAGTGGCCAATTTGGATGCCATAGGGCTGGCGGGATTTATGCTGATGACCAACTGATGTTGCAACAATACTAAATATCTAATCTCTGGGCCTTATAGATTCAGAAGAAGATTTCTCAATTTTTCATATTAGTCTACAGGAGCTATGAAATATCCAAGCTCAGAGCCTTATGGTTTCAGAGAAGAATTTTGAAGTTTTTTCCATTACATGTCCATGGGAGCTAATGAGCCCTGGAGCATGGCTATGTTGGACCCCAGGGGCATGAATGGCAGGATTTATGTTGGTGAGCACTTGACGTTGCTATATACTAAATATCTAAGATCTAGGTCTTATGATCTCAAAGTGTTTACTATTTTTAATTTATTGGAGCTAATGAGCCCCGGAGCGTGGCCACTTTTGACCCCAGAGGCATGGTTGGCAGGATTTATGTAGCTGACCATTTCACGTGGCTACATAGTAAATATCTAAGCTATGGGCTTTATGGTATCAGAGAAGAATTTTTTAGGCTTTTTCCTTTATAAATCTATGAGAGCTAAGGAGCCCCGGGGCGTGGCCAATTTGGACCCCCAGGGACATGATCGGCAGGATTTATGTGAGGGACCACCTGGCCTTGCTACATTCTACATTCACTCTGGGCCTTGGGGATTCAGAGAAGAATTTTAAATGTTTTTCAATTGTAAATCTATGGAAGCTTCTGAGCCCTGGGGTGTGGCCAATTCTGACCCCAGGGGCATGATTGGCAGGATTTATGCAGGTGATCATTTTACGCTGCTACATACTAAATATCTTAGCTATGGGTTGTATGGTTTCAGAGAAGAAGATTTTTGAAGTTTTTTAGTCTATGGAAGCTAAAGAGCCCCAGGGTGTGGCCAATTTGGACCACAGGGCTATGATTGGCAGGATTTATGTAGGGGACCACTTGACGTTGCTACATACTAAATATCTAAGCTCTGGGCCTTGTGGTTTCAGAGAAGAAGATTTTTTTATGTTTTTCCCATTGTAAGTCTATGGGAGATATGGCCATGACAACAAGAGTTTCCATCTGATCTGCCCCAAAACATTTTGCTCTTTTCACCCAACCTGTTAAAGCTTCACATGAAATTTAATCATGATTGGACAACTGGCTTTATACTTATTTGAAAATTGGGAGCTTAGGAGCCCCGGGGCCTGGCCAACTTGGACCCCAGGGGCATGATTGGCAGGATTTATGAAGTGACCACTTGACTTTGTTACATACTAAATATCTAAGCTTTAGGCCTTGAGGATTCAGAGAAGAAGATTTTTAAAAGTTTTTCCATTGTAAGTCTATAGGAGCTTATGAGCACCAGGGCCTGGCCAATTCTGATCTCAGGGGCATGATTGGTACAAATGTTGGGATTCAGGTAGGTGACCATTTTACGTTGCTACATAGTAAAGATCTTAGCTATGGGCATTATGGTTTTGGAGAAGAACTTTTTTTTCAGCTTTTTATCCATTATAAGTCTATGGAAGCTAAGGAGCCCCAGGGTGCGGCCAATTAGGATCCCAGGGGCAAGATTGGTAGGATTTATGTAGGGGACAACTTGACATTGCTATTTACTAAATATCTAAGCTTTGGGCCTTGTGGATTCAGAAGATCATTTTTAAAGTTTTTTCCATTGTTGGACTAAGGGAGCTTATGAGCCTCAGGGCCTGGACAATTCTGACCCCAGGGGCATGATTGGCAGGATTTATGTAGGTGACTATTTTACGTTGCTACATACTAAATATCTTAGCTATGGGCTTTATGGTTTCGGAGAAGATTTTTGAATTTTTTTTGTTCCATTATAAGTCTATGGAAGCTAAGGAGCCCTGGGACATGGCCAATTTGGACCCCAGGGGCATGATTGGCAGGATTTATGTAGGGGACAACAGTGGTCATGACTTTGAAGTACACTAAATTTCTTAGCTTTGGGCCTTGTGGATTCAGACAAGAAGATTTTTAAAGTTTTTTCAATTGTAAGTCTATGGGAGCTAATGAGCCCCGGGGTGAGGCCAATACTAACCCCAGGTGCGTGATTGTCAGGATTTATGTAGGTGACCATCTTGCATTGCTACATACTAAATATCTGAGGTATGGGCTTTATGCTTTCGGAGAAGAAGATTTTTAAGCTTTTTTTCCATTATAAGTGGAAGCTAAGGAGCCCCGGGGCGTGGCAATATCCCAGGGGCACGATTGACAGGATTTATGTAGAGGACCACTTGACGTTGCTTCATAATAAATATCTAAGCTCTGGGCCTTGTGATTTCAGAGAAGAAGATTTTTTAAGTGTTTCCCATTGTTAGTCTATGGGAGCTTTATGTTGCCAACAAGAGTTTCTATCTGATCTGCCCCAAAACATTATGCATCTTTTCCCCCTACCTGATAATGCTTCACATGAAATTTAATCATGACTGACCTATTTGCTTTAAAGATATACTTATTTGAAAATGTGAACGGACGACGGAGCATTGGCAAACATACACCTCACATGAGCCTTCGGCTCAGGTGAGCTAATGAAATGCATGTCCAAATACAGAGATCTGTTGGCCTCCTCCTTCCCTATAGCCAAACCTTACTACCCTTTAGTTTCTTCTCAAAGAATAATTTACCAAATGCAATACTTAAGAAGATGACAAGACATTATTGTTATTATAATTATTATTATTATAATTATTGTTATCGAGGTAAAAGCCAAACATGAAGAAACTGTCTTAGCCTTTATTTTTGATGTTTTTTATCACTCATGGACAAATTTGTCAAAATTCCCTGACTTTTCCCTGACTTTTGCTAAAATTTCAAAATTCCCTGACCAATTTCAAAATTCCCTGACAATTCCCTGACCTTGAAAAAATATTTTTTTCCCTGACTTTTTCCCTGACTGTGGACACCCTGTTGCTTCTGCTGGCAGTGATGGGGTGCACTTCTGCTTGCAGTGATGACGGCGCACTTGCTTCTGCTTGCAGTGATGGCGTGCACTTGCTTCTGCTTGCAGTGATTGGGGTGCACTTACTTCTGCTTGCAGTGATGGCGGTGCACTTGCTTCTGCTTGCAGTGATGGCGGTGGACTTGCTTCTGCTGACAGTGATGGTGGTGCATTTGCTTCTTCTTGCAGTGATGGCGTGCACTTGCTTCTGCTTGCAGTGATTGGGGTGCACTTACTTCTGCTTGCAGTGATGGCGGTGCACTTGCTTCTGCTTGCAGTGATGGCGGTGGACTTGCTTCTCCTGGCAGTGATGGCGGTGGACTTGCTTCTGCTTGCAGTGATGGCGTGCACTTGCTTCTGCTTGCAGTGATTGGGGTGCACTTACTTCTGCTTGCAGTGATGGCAGTGGACTTGCTTCTGCTTGCAGTGATGGCGGTGGACTTGCTTCTGCTGACAGTGATGGTGTTGCATTTGCTTCTGCTTGCAGTGATGGCGTGCACTTGCTTCTGCTTGCAGTGATTGGGGTGCACTTGCTTCTGCTTGCAGTGATGGCGTGCACTTGCTTCTGCTTGCAGTGATTGGGGTGCACTTACTTCTGCTTGCAGTGATGGCGGTGCACTTGCTTCTGCTTGCAGTGATGGCGGTGGACTTGCTTCTGCTGGCAGTGATGGCGTGCACTTCTGCTTGCAGTGATGACGGTGCACTTGCTTCTGCTTGCAGTGATGACGGTGCAATGCTTCTGCTTGCAGTGATGGCGGTGGACTTGCTTCTGCTTGCGGTGATGGCGTGCACTTGCTTATGCTTTTGGTGATGGCGGTGCACTTGGTTCTGCTTGAGGTGATGGCGGTGCACTTGCAGTGATGGTGGCTCATTTGCTTCTGCTTGCAGTGATGGCGGTGCACTTCCTTCTGCTTGCAGTGATGGCGGTGGACTTGCTCCTGCTTGCGGTGATGGCGGTGGACTTGCTTCTGTTTGGGGTTATGGTGGTGCACTTGCTTCTGCTTGCTTTGATTGCGGTGCACTTGCTTCTGCTTGCGGAGATGGCAGTGCACTTGGGTTGACGGCGGTGCATTTGCTTCTGCTTGCAGTGATGGTGATGCACTTGCTTCTGCTTGCAGTGATGGCGGTGGACTTGCTTCTGCTTGCAGTGATTGGGGTGGACTTGCTTCTGCTTACAGTGATGGCGGTGGACTTGCTTCTGCTTGCGGTGATGGCGGTGGACTTGCTTCTGCTTGCAGTGATGGCGGTACACTTGCTTCTGCTTGCAGTGATGGCGGTGGACTTGCTTCTGCTTGCCATGGACAATTTTGTTTCAATGCCTTTTTTTTTTTTTTAACTTTTTACCTCTTTTTAACTGTAGGACTGATGAAGATGTGTGTATACACTTTGCTATATAATGCAAACAAACATCTTGGTCTAGGTGGCTATAAGGACGCCATGACAGGTCCATTTTCAGGAAAAATATCAAATATTTCTTGCGAGCTAATGGCCTTCTAGGAAATTAAACAACCCCGTTCCATCGCAGTGGAAATGCGGCATAGTGTGAAAGGGCCTTTAGTTCTAACTTTATCTCAAACAAATTTTCCTGTTCCGAAAAGTATTTGGGCTATTGATGTTTGACTGTATATAAAACCATTTTAGAGCATTTTTTTCTCTTTCCGTGGACTGAAACGGTTGTTATCATTTATTGTGTTTTTCCCCCGAGTAACCTTTTCTTTCTACCTTTTCTTTCTATTGTGTTTATGCCATGTATGGATATAAGAATCTTTTCACATTTCTCGGCTCATACAGTTCAAGCAGCTATCCTGCAAGCAGTTTTTTTATTATTATAACCAGATATATATCATGTTTGATGGTAAGGATAAATTACTGTTATATATTTCAAAATTGCCAAAAATGTACAAAACTAAAACATTTTAAGGGGAATGGATTTACCTTGGATATTTTCTCTGGTTTTCTTGAACCAAAATAACCACCCTCTGGGCTAATTCAGCAGACAATATTTTGCTGATATTTTTCTTATTTTTCCCAGAAAACAGGACTTGACATCTCATGCAAATTGTCTCTATAGGAGATAATTTGCATGAGATGTCAAATCCTGTTTTCTGGTAAAATTTCAAAAATATTTCAAAATGTCGTCTGCTGCAGGAAAAAAAAATTACCCAGCATGCAGAGTGTTAAATATTAGCAGGATAAGCTGGATGTTTAAGGTAACAAAAAAAAAGATTAATCTCAAAAGCGTTTGTATTCTTCTTTCAAAGCATTTGAACGACAAAACATTTCTTTTGCTATTCAAACCTGATACTTAATTTTGACTATTACAATATTTTTTTTTATAAAAAAAAAGCAATATATGTATGCAGTTTATTTTGTTTGGGAATAGAGTTATTACCTGTATTTGTAAGAAGAAAATTCAAGAAATTGAAGTTTTTTTTTTATTAACATTTATATATTCATTTTATAGGCAAAGATATTGCATGGAAAGAAAGATAATAAGTTTTGTGTGATAAGGCTTATTTTTATGATTGCTTCTGAGGTTTTTATTTCTCTAAAGAATTCTTTCTAAGCAAGATTGTATCTTATAAATGGAATGGAAAATTGTTGTTTACATGAAGTTTGATTGAGGAGTCTAGGGAGCACTGAGTTTTTTTTCTTTTTAGTAAAATCAGATATGTTCCAGAAACTACAATTCTGATAAGAAAGAAGCTTGGAACAGCTTCCATCTTTAAATTAATGACATCTCATGAATACAGACAAAAAAGAGATCTGAAGTCTTGAAAAAGACAAGGGGCATCTGTGGGCCCCCGCCCATCGGGGCTTGAAGAAATATATGGTCTGCATGATGCTTCCACGGAGAGCTGAAACCGACCCGCACACAAGTACTGGTAAACCGCTTAGAGGATCTAAGCCTGCTCAGGCAAAGCAGTGCGAGTTGGCCCGTCCATGCTTATAAACCCCATTGGTTTCATTGGGCGACAGGGCTTGAGATGTCATTTCATCTAAATGTTGGGTAAAAGTCCCACAAAATTGGAAGCAACGTCTCCAAAATGACTTTTACAGTGTTGACAGGGACTAAACTTCAAATCAAACCAAACAAGGAGCATCTGTGAAGTTCTGACAGAAAATGACCATGAAAGTTACTTTATTAAGTATCAGGTTTACAAGACTGTACATGGCACCTGCCCATCAGGGCTTGAAGAAATAGATAGGCTGCATGATGCTTCCTCACAGAGCTGAAACCGATCGCACACAAGAACTGGTAAACCGTTTAGAAGATTAAGCCTGCCCAGGCAAAGAGGTGCAAGTTGGACCGTTCATGCTTATAAACCCTATTGTTTCATTGGGTGTCAGGGCTTGAGGTGTCATTTAATTTCAATGTTGGGTAAAAGTCCCACAAAATTTGGAAGCAACGTCTCCAAAAAGACCTATACAGTGTTGACAGGGAGGTTAAACCTCAAATCAAACAAGTATGTATAATGTCGACAAGGGTATTTATAATGTTTCCTTCTCTTTCTAGAACATATTCTTCTCACAGACCTAGACTGTGGGCAGTCATTAACACCATCTTTATGGGTGTGCATGTGGGGTGGGGAAAGGGTTCTTACTAGCACCCACAATCTATATTCAGAGAAATAGTAAGAAAAACATCACAAAAGGCCATTTACCACAAAATGATCGTAAGGGGAATGGATACACCTGGAAGAGATTTTTCTGTCATTTTTCAAAGGGAGACAACTTTCAGGACTTCCTCTTTGCTTTTCTTTAACAAAAATACGTTTGCAGGAGTTGCCTCCCCTGAAGGTGTTCCTATTCCCCTTAAGTGGGTCTGTTTCCTAATGAGCACATAAAAAGCTGTATTTTTCCTGAACCAAGAAGCCATTTGTAAAATGTGCATGAAAATTACACATACTACAGTCCTTCTAAACAAGAACAGGTACTACCTTTTGTATACAGTGTAGATACTGATCAGATGGTTTCTTCAGAAGTAGCGCCAGAAGCTGTCTGATCAGTATCTACAGTTTGACCTAGAAATCATGAATAAGAATAAATTACATAATGTAATCTGAGTGAAAGAATGGGTGTGGCTATGTTAATTTATTCAGCAGGGCAGGAATTGACATAGTCTCCGATGTCAAGAGCTTGTAACAGTAGAAACTACAAACTTACCCGGCCGAGGTTCCATACTGTTAGGCATAGGCATCTGACCAGCAGCACTGCCCGGTGGACCCTGAAATAAATTTACCATACTGCAGTGCTAACATGAATTTTTGCAAAAACTAACAAATCTTAATTTTGGTGATTTGGTGTTAGTTAGTCAACTTAACCTTGTACTAATACATTTAGAGTATTTTGGATATAGTTTTAGGGGCATAAGTTAGGTATGAACATAAAATATCTGATTGAACTTTTAATGAAAATGTAACATGCCTGTCATTAATCAGAGGTGGACAAAAACCTGAGTACCCACAGAAAAACCATCTGACCTTCCGTTGAGTTGAAGAACATGGCTTCTCACATGTGACCTGAGCGAGACTCGAACCGGGCAATGGATATACCCAAGAGATCTTTCTTTTTTTTTCCAGATCAAAGGGAGAAAACTTTCATTCTTCCCTTAATTTTCTGTACCCTTGGCCCCTTTGAAAATAGGGTCTACTTTTACTGGGAAGAATTTGCTCCTGAGGAGCGAGTGCTTTCCTTTAACCCATTTCAGGGGGAGGGGGGAGGAATCCCTAAAGGGGTACCTTGGCATACAGTGTCATAAGGGGTTTCTTGGAAAACAGTGCCATAAAGGGGTATCATGGCAAACAATGCAGGCCCAGACTAGACGCCGCAGAATGCGGCGTCTGATCAGGGCCTGCACTATTTGCAAATAGAATAGAATAAGAGCGAAAAAAAAAATGGGCCTGCCTGCCTGCCACCCCTTATATGACTAATGGACTCATCCAAAATACAGCAATGGATGAGTCCACTAGAATACAATAGGCTTATGATAAGGGAGACAATAATATTTTTGAAAGTGTTGCCCGCCCTGAAAGTGCATCGTTCTTTTAATCAGATGCAACAGCAGTTCCTACAAGAAATGTAAGATCTCTGTGATGCCATGGGCTTCTGTTACAGAACAGAACATCCTTCAAGAACTCCCAATATCCTGTAATATTTCATCAAGATATTAATATAACCACCACCTGTCGCTAAAATGAGGCTGAAAAACTTGAAAAGATGGTGTTTATTGCTTCAAAAGCTGATAATTATACCAGGGATAAAACAGCTGAATAAATACTTCAGAAACTGAATGTAAATTTTAGATATTAATATTAGATATTTGAGAAATGGAGAGATTTTATTTGTATCAACCCAAGATAAGCTTATATTGCTAATGGGCTTTCTTACAGTTTCTGTATGTAGATAAAAATCTTTTCATGAAGAAAATCTGTATGAAATTCACTTACAGACCTATTAACTTCTCCTGATGGGCAAACTCCGGTAACTTGATTTTTTAGACGCCAAAATTTAAGCTGGAGAATAGTCCAATTTTTTCATGTAAACTTGGTAGGGCCTAAGTGACATTGCCTGCCATTGTCAAATTAGATTTTATATTGATACATTTGGTACAGAAGGACAACTGCAATTCTCTTGTTGGTAAACCAACTGTATGCTAGTGGACTCTAAAACCATTGCTATTTGTCATATAAGGGGAGTCAGGCCTCTTTTTTTATTCTATTTTTGATGGAAAATTCTGTTAGCAAATAGTGCAGGCTCTGATCAGACGGCGTCTGATCTGGGCCTGCACTGTTTGGGAAGGTACCCCCCACCCCCTGCCCCGCCGCATACAATGAGTTAATTGATTGTCGAAGAATTTGGAATGGAACTGACTGGTAGTTTGTAGCACTGACAAATTATACCAAGCCACAAGCAAGTCCAACAAGACAGTCTTGATTTGTACAATGTTCTGAACTTACATTAAAACTAACTTGATCTGGCATCCGTACCCCTGGCCCTCGAGGTCCACCTGGATATCGTGGTGACATAAAAGGCTGGAAATAGATAAAGAAATCGGGCATTGTAATTATGTACCACAAAACGCAGCTCTTTCTAAGTTGGCATTTTCACCATATCAAGAGCGTGTATTCCTAGCAAAAGATTCAGTTCAGCCTGGGCATCTGTCTTCCTCAGCAGAATGGCTTTCCCAATTTCATTCTTATTTTTCAGCAAAAATACGGGTTGATATTACATGTCCAGCAGATGATTCACATGAAATGTCAATAAGGCTTCACATTACATTTGAATTGTCAGCCCAGATGATTCACATCAGTTGTCAAACCTTATTTTTGCTGAAAAATAATTTTTGAAAAATTAGACTGCTGTATGCTCTTGAATTTTCTGCAGTGACTGAAAGGGTTAATTCAGACCGGGAAGACTGTAATTCGACTCAGATTGGATATCTGGTGGAGACCCTGGTGGATCTGAGTAACACCCAAGCACATGTCTGAAGATTAATTTTTGCTTGATGCCTCACACATCCGAAGTATACATATACAGGCAAACACACTAGCATATCAATATGTCGAGATAACGAGGACCAACAAGGATAAATAAGGAATATTTTCCTTCTTTTTTGCTACAAATATAGTGTGATTCTAACAAAGTACCCACAAAAAAGGTACAAGTAGAATTCACCCTTGTGCTGCCAAAACAGAGTATGCACCACTGTTTGCAAACAAACTAGACATAGATCAGATGGCCTCAGAAGAAGTCATTAGATCCGTATCTAAAATGTTTGACACTCAGTTGGAATAAATTTCAACAAGTAATCTGATTGGTTGAAAACAGTCTGTATATAATGTAATTTTCTTTGCTTCCAGTATCATTGCAAACAGTCGGTATATAATGTAATTTTCTTTGCTTTCAGTTGCTTCAGTACCTACAAGCCTTTGATTAGTGCTGAGCTCTAATCAAAGACTTGTAGATACTGAAAGCAAAGAAAACTGCTGGATTTTAATACTGTGACAGACAAGCTGCAGACCCAGATAAGATTGGTCATGGCTGTGTGCCATTCAGTCTGCACCTTTTGGACTCCTTGGTGGATCATGGAACAAATTTGTTAATTTTTTAGGAGAATTACAGCGAGTCCAGTTCAAAGAGTCGCAATTTTTAGGGTTTTTATGGTACCTTCATGGAAAACAATTCTTTTAGAATTATATTTGTCTAAAATTGCCCAAATTTCCTCCTTTTGAGCCAAATTCTTTACATGTAGATCCCTCTTCAGAAGGGCAGCATAGTTCATAAAAGAGTGATCAGAGAGTCCCTATAATGCAGAATACCATTCCCCTTAACCCTTATCTTGCTGAATATTCATTTAAGCCACACCCATTTCAGTCTATCAGCCAATCAAATTACTTGATGTAATTTATTGCCACAAATTCATGAACTAAATGCCAAACAGTGTAGATCCTGATCAGATGGCTTCTTCAGAAGCCATCTGATCTGGATCTACACTGTTTGCAAAGATAGGGGTTGTCGTGAACAGCAGGATAGAGTTAAAATAAAACATTCCAGGGTTGTCTCAGCAGCCTGCTTATGTAACATTCTTGAAAGAATTTGAAGCTGAATAGTATCTTCAGTAAGGTACATTTCAAAATTTAAGGATATAAGGCTGATATTTAGAGAATGGCTTTACATTTTGCAAACTGTGGAGGCTCTGATCAGATGCCAGATGCGGCATCTGGTCTGTGCCTGCTCTATTTGCCAATGTCCCATTTTGGAGTTCCCTGTCTCAAATGACAACTGGCAACCATGTTGCCAGATTCAAACACCCTCTGACTGTTTCATGTAATAAAGCTGCCACATGCACCTAAACAATGGGTTAACAGAAACTTGGCTACTTAATTTGTTATAACTACACCACCTCTTTATAGCACTGTTTATTATAACACTATTTTGGATATATAACACTGTTTAAAGATGGATCCCAAAAATGTATAGATTATACAGAAAAATGACCATAAATAGTCGTTTTTCTGTATAATCTATATATATTTGTTTGTATATTAACACAGTGACTGGCCTGGACTCTAACGACAGTATTATAAAGAGTACGAATAAGAACAACAAAATTTAATCTACAGTTCTAACAAGCATACAATACTTTTCAAAGGGAATTGTTTTAACCCTTATCTTGCTGAATATTCATTTAAGCCACACCCATTTCTGTCTATCAACCAATCAAATTACTTGATGTAATTTATTGCTACAAATTCATACAATGAATGCCAAATAGTGTATATACTGATCAGATGGCTTCTTCAGAAGCCATCTGATCTGGATCTACACTGTTTGCAAAGATAGGGGTTGTCATGAACAGCAAGATAAGGGTTAAACCAAAAATATTACAGTTAATTATCAAAATATTACAGTTAATTATTATCAATTTTCATCTAAAATACAAGTTATTCTTAGGGCTTTAGAAAACACCACTATTGACTGATTTATTTCGGTATCACAGATAACTATATCACTATATTATATAGGTACCGGTACACTATTTTAATGGTTCATTTTTAGATGTAGTCTTTATCAGTGACCCAAAGTTATTTCCTGTTGCTTTTGCCCACATGACCATCATTGGCCACACCTTTTCCATAATTAACAAATACAGTTATTTATAGCCATATTATTCTTGTTGTTGTGATGTCGAAAAAAAAAACGGATTATCTATAAACATGTTCTGGGGCATTTGCAAAAAGTACAGACCCAAATTAGACACCACAGAACACGGCATCTGTTCAGTGCCTTCACTGTTCGATTAAATACAGATATTATCCCTTTTGGTACTGGAAACCCCAAAAGGGGTAGGTGGCAAACAGTGCAGGCTCAGATCAGACACCGCAGAATGCGGCGTCTGATCAGGGCCTACACTGCAAAAAGTTTAGCCATTTTTCAAATAGATTTTGATGAAAACACAACCTGACACCCCTAAATTTTGACATGTCCTCTTATTATATATAGGAGGAGGGGAGATTCCATGTAAAATTAACAAGCCAGTGAAAAAATGCAGTGCAGAACGAGTTTGCATAGGTATGTTGAACTTCAGATAATGATTTGCTTCTCATTCTTCTAACACACACACACAGATCAATTACTCTAAATAGTTCCCCCATTAGGAGTATGGATCAATTAGGGTTTATAAACACTTGGATTATTGTCCACCCATCTACCCAAAAATCTCATAATGGCTCATTAAGATCCTAGCAGTCTGGGAAAGCCATTAAAAGCTTAAAGCAGTTGTATACAAGAAGAACATGAAAGCTTTCCTTGCTAAAGTCATTAGGAAACAAGATACAGTAGGGGAATATATAGACAAACTTGCAGCACAGGATTGAAGCAGATTGTGGATTGATCTCACAGGGAACAGACGTATCAGTTATTATTCGGAGGATTTCTAGAAAAAAAAGTGCTTTTTAACCCTTATCTTGCTGAATATTCATCTAAGCCACACCCATTTCATTATATCAACCAATTAAATTACTTGATGTAATTTATTGCTACAAATTCATAAACTGAATCCCAAACAGTGTAGATCCTGATCAGATGGCTTCTTCAGAAGCCATCTGATCTGGATCTACACTGTTTGCAATGATAGGGGTTGTCATGCAGCAAGATAAGAGTTAACCCTTATTTAAGCATCACAGAAATTTTTAAAACAGACAAGAATCTTATTTCTCTTTATTTTAATTATGTTTCAGACAAAATAAGGTTTGTCATT
Source organism: Lucinisca nassula (assembly GCA_963580285.1). Lineage (NCBI taxonomy): Eukaryota > Metazoa > Mollusca > Bivalvia > Lucinida > Lucinidae > Lucinisca > Lucinisca nassula. Next base: position 126,906,685 of record OY757014.1, on the reverse strand, counting down.
TCATGTGAATTGTCTGCCCAGCAGACAATTCACATGAAATGTCAAGCCTTATTTTCTCTGAAAACTATGTCTCCAAATGTCCTGTTTGGTAATGTAAAGGTTAACAAATTATACATGTATATTGTGGGTACTCCTTGGAACCTCTTCTAAGAGGGTACCCACAACTTAAAAAGCAGACTGGCCATACTATATAATACATATAAAGCCAGTATTTGACAAGTATTCAGAGCAAATGTGAGTACTCATTAGAATTCCCTTAATTTGTTTGTTTGATTTGAGGTTTAACGTCCCCGTCAACACTGTAAAGGTCATTTTGGAGACGTTGCTTCCAATTTTGTGGGACTTTTACCCGACATTGAGATGAAATGACATCTCAAGCCCTGTCGCCCAATGAAACCAATAGGGTTTATTAGCATGGACTGCCCCCCTCGCATCGCGGTTCCAGGACAGGCTTAGATCCACTAAGCAGTTTACCAGTACTAGTGTGCGGACCGGATTCAGCTCTGCGTGGAAGCATCATGCAGCCCATATATTTCTTCAAGCCCCTATGGGCGGGGGCCGTAGAATTCCCTTAAAGAAGGATTGCTAATGGTTACCCACATCCATTTTTTTAAAATGTTTTGGAACAATTTATTTTGTGACCAGTGTTTAATATCAGTTTCACAATGCTGGAATAGCGTGTAACCACAGCTCTACTTAGGATATCAAGGGAATAATTTTCTTATATCTCCATTTAAACATAAGTATATTGTGGGTACTTATTGTGGCCATTCTAACATGTACCCATTAAATATGTTTCAAAACCAGAAATAAGGAAAACAAAATCCTTCAAGTTAATGCCTCCTTATTTTGGGCTATAGGTGTTATCAAAATATTCAACCGGAATTATCACATCTATTGTTATTATTCTTTCACGTTGGAATTATAACTGGAGTTATTTGAAAGGATAAATATTAAAATGGTAAGTTTCAACTTTAACTCTTATCCTGCTGTTTATATTCACCACAAACCCTATCTTTGCAAACAGTGTAGATCCAGATCAGAAGCCATCTGATCAGGATCTACACTGTTTGACATTAATTCAGTTTATGAATTTGTAGGAATAAATTACATCAAGTAATCTGATTGGTTCAAAGTCAGAAATGGGTGTGGCTAAACTGAATATTCAGCAAGAGAAGGGTTAAGACTGCTGTACATAAATGAAAAAGTTTTCAGTCCTCATTTTCATACAAATGCCACAAAGTATGTCAAAAAGAATTCTGGAATGTATATAAAGTACTTATACCAATTTTCCCATTTTATACCAGGATACTCAGTGAAACAGAGCAGACCCAGATCAGACATCGCAGCATGAGGCATCTGATCAGGGCCCTCAACGATGCAAAACTTAGAAGTTCAGCCACTTTCAGTAAATTTCTAAAAATATCTCAACCTGTCACCCCTGAATTTCGAAATGGACTCCTGCTGTAGATTCCATTCAGTACAAAATGGGTTAAATTGGTTAAAATGTGATATAATTCTTTGTTTTTTGCATTTAATGACCCAATGAACACTGCTATGATCATATCCAGCTGGTCAATTAACCTAACCACCCTTTTCCTGAGGAGGCTTATACATAAATTTAACCCTTGTCCTGCTGAATATTCATATATGCCACACCCACTACCGATTATCAACCAATCAGATTACTTGATGCAAATTATTGCAACAAATTCACAATCTGAATGGCAAACAATGTAGATCCTGATCAGATGGCTTCTTCAGAAGCCATCTGATCTGGATCTACATTGTTTCAAAGAAAAGGCATATCCGGGATTAGCAGGACAAGGGTTAAAAGAATGAATGTCCAATATTCAAAAAGTTCACTTCTGAAATTCAAATCTGAAAGAGTTAAACACAGCTGTTCAAGGGAAACAACTCGCCCCCACCCATCAGGGCTTGAAGAAATATATGGGTTGCATGATGCTTCCACGCAGAGCTGAAATCGACCCGCACACGAGTACTGGTAAACCGCTTAGAGGATCTAAGCCTGCCCAGGCAAAGCGGTGCGAGTCGGCCCGTCCATGCTTATAAACCCTATTGGTTTCATTGGGCGGCAGGGCTTGAGAAGTCATTTCATCTCAATGTCGGGTAAAAGTCACACAAAATTTGAAGCAGCATCTCCAAAATGACCTTTATAGTGTTGACAGGGATGTTAAACCTCAAATCAAACAAACAAATCAAGAGAAACAAATACACCACTAGGGGAAGAAACTCATTTCAACTCAGGTTGTCTTCCTTATCAACAGGGGTTTACTCTTGTAAAGGAAAGAATCTGCTTCTGAGGAGCAAAGCCTTTTTTTAACCCCTTTTGTACCAAATGGAATCTTCCTCCTTATACATGTATATAGCATGAGTCCATTTCAAAATTTAGGGGTGTCAGGTTGTTTTCATCAAAGTTTATGTGGAAAATGACTGAACTTTTAGCAAAATCAGACGCCGGGTTCTTTGGCATCTGATCTAGTCCTGCACTGTTTGCCAAGGTACCCGTTTTGTGGTTTCCGGTACAAAATGGGTTAAGAACAGAACCCACTTTTGGAGGGGCAAAGTGCATGGGACAACACACACTAAGCCCAATAAGGTGTCTCCCCTTTAAAATGACAGAAAATATATTTGTTGTACCCATTTTCCATTTTAAGCCATGGTGTTGGTGTACATATGGGTCTGCATTGAGCTGAATAAACATTGCATTTGGTGAAATGGAAACCTTACATCCTTTCAGCTGCAATATTTAAACAATAATTCTTGTTCTACCAGAATTTAATTCATCCTGAATAGCTTTGCAAACAATACAAAATGTGCATACAAATTAAAATCATTTGAAGCTAGAGTTTCTCCAGCCTTTCCAAAGCAAAGAAATTAAATGGGCCCCGTCAAGAGATTTTGGTGGTTATTGCCTATGCGAGCAGCGAAGGTTCAGGCGAGCCTGCACATCCGTGCAGTCTCGCCAGAACCTTCGCTGCTCCCTCATACAAGCAGTGAATCAAGAGGAACCTTCAGACAGAAAGCCATATCCCTGGCCCCTTCTGAATGGCTGGGCATGAGCAGTTAAAATTTGTCATGACGGAATGCTCGAAGACACAAATTCGCTTGGCGGGGCTCAAACGAAATTCATATGAAACTTCTCCAGGCTTTCAAGAGGATCTGCTTTAATAAGTTTTATTAAATTTATCAAAAAGCTATTTATTATTAATTTTGCTGAGGCAGACTGTGCCATGAAATAACATTCTAAGGCTAAGTCAATAAATGTAAATTACAGTGAATCAGACTACATGAGGGAGTCATATTCATTAGGTAGCTTTTTATTATTAATTTTAGTGTAGTTTTGATATCACATATTCAATCTATTTTTATGTTCAAAGAATTGACATTTTCTTCCATTTGGTATATTACCTACCGGTATTTTAACACTTAAAGAGCTAAGCAAGATTGTCATGGGAGCAGCAGATGACATGTTCATGTTTTCTCATTATCATTTTCATTTTTGCTAAGCACATCAAGGGCAAATGCATAAAGTCTTGTGGATTAACCCATAAAATGCCAATCACGACAATTTTCGCCTGTTTTGTCGTCTGCCGGTTACGTTAAAAGTCATTTCTGCAAAAAGTGTGGACCCAGATCAGAGAGCAGTCTGATCTGGGTCCATTCTGTTTGCCTGTTTGCAAAACTATTTAAAAAAAGTTTGCAAAAACATAAGCAGATGACATTTTCACGTGTCTTAAGGATTAATATTCAGCCCATTTCTATTCCAATTACTAGGCTGGAATAAATCAACAGAGAAGGGAAGAACTATTAAAAGTTTGACATAGAGTATAAGCTTTCAAATGAAATTGTTTGCTCAAGTGTTCAGACAGAGAGAGAATACGGAAAGCTAATTTATTGTGGATAAATTGGATATCTGAAAAGGGAAGCCCTTCTTCACTCTACTGTCACTCACACAAAATGTTCTACGATCTCCATTACTAATCGGGAATATTAAACAGATACGTTCGCTGATCAACAGACTTGTAATGAAATTTTCTTTCACAAAAAGAAAATGATATTTGTATGTGCAGATTGGCTAAGAACCCCTGGCGGTGCAGGTAAATGGACAGTGAAATAATGACTATCAGATCAGAAAATTGGTAAATAAGGCTATAATTGATTTTGACAGCGCTTTTAATAAAACTGGTATTATTCTAAATATTGGTTTTCTGCCGAATCATGTGACTAGACATTCTGATATCAAGACTGGAAGTGTTACACTGTGGAGCATCCTCTGAAGGTGATGAAATATACCTGACATGCTGTAATGATGCTAAGTATTGGGACAGGCAGGCCTAAGCAAACAGTGCAGACCCAGATCAGACTGCTCCTGAAGGAGCAGTCTGATCAGGGTCTACACTGTTTGCCATTCCATCTGCTTGTTTACGACTCCTTGCTGGATCATGAAACAAATTTGTTAAAATTTTAGGAGAATTACAGCAAGTCCTCAAGGTGTTCAAAATTTTTGAATTCTTGAATTTTTATGGTATTTTCTACAATTTTCTTAAGGGAGACAACTTTTGTGACTTGTACTTTGAAAAAATCCTTACAAAACGGGCTGTCCATTCTAAAAGGAAAGTGCTCCTTTAAGAATAGACACGCTAATGATAAGCGAGACAAAGCTTTTCATTTCCTCTCCTTGTTTTTTATAACATACGAAGTGGACATAATTTGTTCATTAATATTTATTTCAATCTGAGTTGTTTCTTCTTTTATAGAGGATCAAAAGAACAGGAATGGAAGCTAATTGTGAGAATTATAATAGTTGGAAGTTTTTGGGAAGTATCCAGTGGATGTACGGTAGGTTTTTATTTTCCCAACCAGTATGTTTTATTAGCCTAATATCCAAGCATAGTCGCAGATTTTTGGTTCTGTTTGAGGATTTTGTTTGATTTGAAGTTTAACATCTCCGTCAACACTGT
>OY757014.1:126145401-126301677 GCA_963580285.1 Lucinisca nassula | reverse complement strand
TGCAAGATGAAAGCCTACACAGTTATCATTTAATTAGGGTAGGGATCTTGAACCTGCAATGGGGATGTTTGGTCCTGTACAACGGGCCTCCAGTTAATGTCCCGATCCGAAGGACAGTGTACTTGTGGCATTCATCCCTGCAAATGGTGCCAGTGGAGTATGTTTGGACATTTTATTATGACATAAAATAAATACGATGAAATACGATGCCATAAGTTGTCATAAGCTTAACTCTTTTTGTACCAAATAGAATCTTCCTCATTATATGTAACAGGAGTCCATTTCGAAATTTAGGGGTGTCAGCTTATGTTTTCTTCAAATTTTATTCGGAAAATGGCTTAACTTTTTGCAAACAGTGTAGGCCCTGATCAGACGTTGCGTTATGCGGCGTCTGATCTGGGCCTGCACTGTTTGCCAAGGTACTCCTTTAGGAGTTTCTGGTACTGAATGGGTTAATGCATTCAAACATTTTGTGCATGCATGCCAACATATTTTGCATATATGTTAGTCATAAGTTAGATGTATGTGGAAGTAGGTTACACACAAGTTCATGCACATTACACCTTAGTTACTCATAGGTTGAAATGCGTCGAAATACGACTTGGCAACCAGCTGCTTACCCTCAACGTATTTCTAGCTTACAGGCAACATACTTTTATACCGTAATAAGGCATCCTAGTATCCTAATAAGGGGGGTCGAATAACTTCACGCTATAATCGGTAGTGACCTATAATACCTTCTACTGACCTATAATACGTCTGGTGACCGTTTATAGACCGGACCTACTTTTCAGGGCCCTATTTTACAAGTATAAACAATAACATGCAACCTGTTATACATGGGAAAACAACAAAACTGTAAGTTAATATCATTGCAATATTTATTTAAACAGATTTTCAGAAATTTCAGCTAAATTCTTACCTTCTCGGCCTTTCCTGGTTTGAATGGCCCGTTGGAATAACTGCTCACTGCTACTGCAGTTGCGTCTCAACCTTGAAAATAATTTTTAAAGCTAAAATAAACTATTTATTTACAGATTTTCATACAAAATGTAAAGCCCTGAGAAACTTTTATTTGAGCGTCCATGTTGTTGCCAATGTCTTTGTGGCGCGGTGACGTCAGAAACTTTGCCCTCGTTGACGTCACATTATACTACGTGTGCGCGTCATGGCACTGAATGTCGTTTAATAGGCCACACTGTCTGCTGTAATTTTTGCTTAAATTTGCTAAATTATTGCAAAACCCCTTGATTGTTTTGAATTGCGGTATAAACTAAATACATGATTAGTGTCTTTAATAAAATATAATTGGTTTGCCGCGACAATTTTATAGGGGCTCGCTGAAGCTGGCCCCTATAAAATTGTCTAAGGCTCATTGATTATATTTTATTACTAAAGATACTAACCATGTATTTACTATATAATATATCTGTAACTGATATCGGACATTGCCACAACATATTAAACATGTTTAGACAGATAGTACATCTGCCAGCATTTTGATGTCGGAACCCCTTCCTGGGGTCAGTGCGTTCTTGCAACTTCTTGCTTGGGTGGTTTTGGGATCAGTCCTTTCCAGGTACCAAAGAGCAGTGAGGATAAGTAAACTGACCAGCTCAAAAATGACATAAATAGTGTTGACTGGGCCATTAAACCCCAATACAAACAAACAAAGCACACATTTGTTGTAGTTATGTACATGTACTCACCAGGAAGGAATAAGTTATGAACAAGTTGCTCATAAGTAGAACATAGGTTCAGCTCATTAGCAGTATGCTATGTGTATGTCCAAAATGAGGTTTCCACTTGAATTTTGTCATTCAACTTCAGCTCTTGTCAGCGCATTAGCAATTTTTTATATGTCGGAATACTTTCGTCTAGAACATTATAGTGTGACAGAGCCTTAAACCTTGTCCTGCTGAATATGATGACAACCCTTACCTTTACAGACAGTGTAGATCGAGATCAGATGGCAGTTCTAATGAGTACCTACAATCTATATTTGCAGTATAAATAAGAGAAATATCAAGGGTTGTCATCAGAAAAGTAAGTATTTTTGAGATGTGAAAAAAAAAACACTATATTGCACAGGTGGGTTATTGTAATTAATTGGCTTAAATGTTTATGCAGTCTGATGAATACTTTGCTCATGTTTGTTGTGTTAATAATATATTTCTAGTTTCTACATTTAAAATTTACAACAAAATCTTGCCAGCCATGTACCTTAGCAGGTCAGCTTGTGTCTTACTTGACTGAAAACCCTGCAGATGGGTTGGCTTGGGATTCCTCTCCATTACGTGTGACATAGTGCTTTTTTGTGTCTCCAAAACAGTCCTTCTGATAAAAATTTGCGATATTTTTCTTATTCATTACGATAAAACACCCATGTGACATATTGCATTTTTTTCACCTCTCCAAAATGGCTACTTTTCTGATGAAAATCTGTTATATTTTTCTTATTTATACAGCAAACATAGATTGTGGGTGCTTGTTAGAACCGCCTCATTGAGGCGGTTCTAACGAGTACAGACAACTTATGTTCTGGATAGATTTAGGGTGCTTGTTAGAACCGGCTCATTGAGGTGGTTCTAACGAGTACCCACAACCCATGTTTTGGAGCAGAAATAAGAACAGTAATGTATACCCGTAAACCCCAGTTTTCACTATATAAAGTGGGGTTTATGGGGGTGTTCATTGCACAGTCTTGATCGTTCACGTGATAACACTCAAAACATAGGTTGTGGATGCTCATTGACACTGACACGGTTTTAATGAGTACCCACAACCTATGTGTTGGAGCAGAAGTAAGAAAATAAAGGAACACCACTGTAAACCCCAGTTTTTTCTATATAATATAAAGTGGGGTTTAGAGGGGTTTCATTTCATGGGCTTGTTTATATGATGTCTATATGACACAACACTTGGGGATCTAGTGGGAAATCCATTTTGCATCAACAACTTATGTCTTGATTGATTGTTTGTTTTGAGGTTTAACGACACGTCAACCATTGTTGGTCATTTGGTGTTGTCTATCAGACAAAAGGAGAAAAGTGATAGAACAGTTAGTAGAAGTGATGAAAGTCAGGGACAGGGCAGAAAGAGGAAAATACAGTCAAACCTGCCATAGTGGCCACCTCTATTTAGCAAGCAACCTGTCTTAAGCAAGCATGCATTTAGTTCCAGAAAAAGGCAAATGAGCCGGCGCATGACAAAATCTACAATAAGATGTGCGCTTAACGAAGACTCAGATCAGCCTGCGCATCCGCACAGTCTGCTCAGGGTCTTCATTGTGCGCTTGAAGGATAGCCAAGGGCTCAATGCTCATTCATGGTTAGGCTTTATGGATGCGCAGGCTGTTCTGAGTCTTCGGTGGGCACATGTCTTATTGTATGTTTTGTTGTGCGCTGACTCAAATGCATTAATATTCACCTGTATTAAGCAAGTACCTGTCTTAAGCAAGCACATTTTAATCATCCCTGAGGTGCTTGCTTAACACAGGTTGGACTCTAAATAGAAGTGTAGAGACATACTATACATACAATACTAACATTCCTCCTGTTCCCATACCTGTTGCAAAGGCAGCAGGCCTAGGCCTTACCCAGCTTTATGCCAATATCAGTTGGATGCCCCATTGCTAATTTCTAGACAAATGAATGCATGTTATATTGAAAATGATTATTTATGATGTAATGTTTTTTTAAACAAGCTGTTTATATGTTATTTTTCTAGTTTATTTATTTGCACTTTCATGTTTTTAACCACATCTTTTGAAAATCATTTTATAATAAAACAGTTCAGAGAAGGTTCATTGTATACCAAATTTATCTTAAATCAGTGGACACTTCAACATATATTTTTAGGTAAAATATCATTTTACATTGTTCTGATATAATAAACAAAAGCAGGCAACATGTAAAAAAGTCTGTGAAATGAACACCCCTCTAAACCCAACTTTATATGGAGAAAAGTGTAACCTTTATCGCCGCAAAAATGAAAATTTTAAGATGAAAAATTGTGATATTTTTCTTATTTCTGCTCAAAATCTAGAGTGTGGGTACTCGTTAGAACCGCCTCGATGAGGCGGTTCTAACGAGTACCCACACTCTAGATTTTACTCTATATTTTAGAGCAGAAATAAGAATAAATAAGGTTTACCCCTGTAAACCCCAGTTTCACTATATAAAAGTGGGGTTCGAGGGGGTCACAATTATATAGGCATATTTTCGTGATGTTATGGGGGTTTACATATTGTTGCTCCATTACATAGATTGCAGGTACTTGTTAGAACCACATCAATGAGGCCGTTCTGATGAGCACCCACAGCCCATGTTTTGAATATAAATAAGAAAATTAACAAAGTTTTTCATCAGAAAAGTAATCCTTTTGCAGTTATGAATGAATGTATTATGCGGCATGGATGTGTTATTGCGAAAACATGCCTATAAAATTCTGACCCCCTTGAACCCCACTTTTATATAGTAAAACTGGGGTTTACAGGGGTAAACCTTATTTCTTTTATATCAGCTCTAAAATATAGAGTGTGGGTACTCTTTAGAACCGCCTCGTTGAGGCGGTTCTAACGAGTACCCACAACCTATATTTTGAGCAGAAATAAGAAAAATATTACTATTTTTCATCTTAAAATTCTTGTTTTTTTTTGTTTTTTTTGTTGGTAAAGTTTACAATGAATTTGTATAGGCGTGTTTTCATAATGTATTGCAATCTAAAAATCCTTTAACCCTTTTCCTGCAGAACACAACAACCCCTACCTTAGCAAACAGTGTAGATCCAGTTCAGATGGCTTCTGAAGAAGTCATCTGATCTGGATCTACAGTTTGTCCTGCAGTTTATGAATTAAATTCATTACATGTATATCAAGTAATTTGATTGGTTGAAAGCCAGAAATGGGTGTGGCTGAATTAATTTATTCAGCAGGATATGGGTTAAACAGCTCTAATTTATTAAAGACCAGGTTGTTCAGAACTAATAGCATTGTATTATTACAGCTCTAGATCTGATCTTTTGATATGGCAAATATACTTCTATTTTGCCTCATTAAGAAAATACACCCGTGTATATAGTGCATTCTTTCGTATCTCCAAAATGGTTACTTTTCTGTCAGATGAAAATTCATGTATTTTACTTATTAATGCTCCAAACAAAGGCTGTGGGTGCTCCTTTGAACCACCTTGTTGTGGCAGTTCTGACAAGTACCCACAATCTATGTCTTGGAGCAGAAATAAGAATTTTTTAAAATGATCTGTACCCCCATAAACCCCAGTTTTCCCTGTATAAAATGGGGTTTAGGGGGTGGTTATTTCACAGACTAGTTCACACTACAGTGAAAGCTACTCTCATTTTTGTGCCTTTTCTCTTCTAAGAACTTTGGAAGGGGCATAAAGTCTTACCCCTGCCCCTCCAACTGCTGCTGTCTACATCCAGCATAAGCAATTTGTGTTTAACTCTAATCCTGCTGTTCACGACAACCCTTTTCTTTGCAAACAGTGTAGATTCAGATCAGATGGCTTCTGAAGAAGCCATCTGATCAGGATCTACACTGTTTGACATTTAGTTTATGAATTTGTAGGTATAAATTACAGCAAGTAATCTGATTGGTTCAAAGTCAGAAATGGGTGTGGCTGAACTGACTGGTCAGCAAGAGAAGTGTTAAAATTTTCCAAGGTGGTGTTATAATTAGCAATTTTATGTTTCTCATCAGTGTCACAACTGCCGGGTGTGATTATCGGTGTCCTTTGGATACATTCCTGGTTATGTCAATTTCATAGTAATTCATTACAATAACACACCCGTGCAATATAGTGTATTTTTTCATATCTCGAAAAAAAGTTCGTTTTCCGATGAAAATTTGTGATATTTTTCTTACTTATACAGCAAACATAGGTTGTGGGTGCTCGTTAGAACCGCCTCATTGAGACGGTTCTAACGAGTACCCACAACCTATATCTTGGAGCAGAAATAAGAAAAATAATGAATACCCCCATAAACCCCATTTTTCGCTATATAAAGTGGGGTTTAGGGGGGTCTTCATTTCACGGACTTGTTTACGTAATTAGCAGTTTATGTTTTTCATCAGTGTAACAGCTGCCAGGTGTGGTCATCTGTGTCCTTTGGACACGTTCCTAGTTATGTCAATTTCATTGTTATTGTTCACGTGATGGTTGGTGTCTACACTGCTGTGTCTAGGCATTTAGTATTTCACCTCAGTTTTGACATTGGAATCTTCATTGAGGGGTTTATAATCTATTTTAAACAAACACAAAAACAAATACAGTAAAATTCCTATATTAAGACCACCTTTGGGACTGTTCAAAAGTGGTCTTTTAGACCACTTTTGAACAGTCCCACAGGTGGTCCCTGAGCAGAAGACACAGTGTGCAGAAAGCACAAAGCAAGAATAGCTGCACCCTTCTAAATAAGCTTTTCTAAGCAGAATTAGTCCCAATTTCAGGTGGTCTTAATAGCGAAATTTTATTGTAATTTTGTTTGTTTGTTTGATTTGCGGTTTAACATCCCTGTCAACACTGTCATTTTGGAGACGTTGCTTCCAATTTTGTGGGACTTTTACCCAATATTGAGATGAAATGACATCTCAAGCCCTGCCATCCAATGAAACCAATAGGGTTTATAAGCATGGGCGGGCCGACTCGCACCACTTTGCCTGAGCAAGCTTAGATCCTCTAAGCAGTTTACCAGTACTTGTGTGTTATCGGTTTTAGCTCTGCGCGGAAGCATCATGCAGCCCATCTATTTCTTCAAGCGCCGATGGGCGGGGGAAAATTTTATTGTAATACATTGCTTGCAGTAAACCCTGCCAAACCCTATCTTCTCTGATTTAACGGAAGTTTTATTATACAGAGTTGTTGATATGTAATGATCAGCCTCATCCAGGCGAGCATTTTCTGACCAACTTGGGCCTCTATAAAATACTAGCGGCCCATGTGGGGCAGAAATCTCTCAACTGGATAATTTTGGTAGTTTTTGCCATTCATTATCCCCACATTTTTAAAAAAAAGTGGGGATATTGTTATCGCCTCCGTCCGTCTGTCTGTCCGGCTATCTCCTCCTAAACCGTTTGCCAGAATTCAACCAAATTTGGTATGCGAGTTGCTTACATGAATGGCTTGCGCAAGAGCACATTTTTTTTGTCCCCGCCCCCAGGGGCCCTGGGGAGGGGTCAAAAGGTCAAATATCAATAAAATTCAATTACAAAGTCAATTTTGAAGATTTTGATGCCAAACTTTGCACATGTACTTAGTTATGAAAAAAGTAAAACATATTGAACGGGATTTTGGCTGTGACCCCTAGGTCACGCCCTGGGGGTCGGACTTGGGGGGGTCGGGGGTCAAAATTAAAGTTTTTCAGAACATAGTCATGTTGCATATCTATGCGAAGGGGATAATGGGTAGAATAAACTACAAGTAAAATTTTGACCCTGGGGTCAGATTGGGGCCCTGGGAGAGGGGTCAAAGGGTCAAAATTTAAGTTTTTTGGAACATAGTCATGTGGCATATGAAATTGAAGGGCATGATTAGTAGAATATAATACAGGTAATATTTTGACCATGGAGTCAAATTAGGGCCCAGGGTGAGGGGTTTTTGGTACTTGGCCCCTCTGTAGAAAACGTGGGGATTTGCGATGGCGCGCCATCGACAGTATTCTAGTTTCATTTTACAGTCAACAATCAAAGCGTAGTGGGATATTTTATTTATTTTTACTGCAAACATAGGTTGTGGGTGCTCGTTAGAACTGTCTCATAGAGGCAGTTCTAACGAGTACACACACCCTATTTCTTGGAATAGAAATAAAAAAAATTGATGTTTACCCAGCCATATACCCCAATTTTCTCTGTATAAAGTGGGGTTTAGGGGTGGTACTCATTTCACAAACTTGTTCATGTGATGAATGACTACATTCTGCATACAAATTGTTGTTGGTCTAGTAGCGCTTACCTTAAAAATCCAAAAAACATTTGACAACTTGCTATAATTCATCAAAATTTTAACAAATTTGTTTCATGGTCCAGCAAGGTGTCCAAAAAGTGCCGACAGTATGGCAAACAGTGTAGACCCTGATCAGACTGCATCACGAAAACAAGTCTATATAATTTTGACCCCCTTGAACCCCACTTTCATATAGTAAAACTGGGGTTTACAGGGATTATGGGTACTCGTTGGAACCGCCTCAAGGAGGCGATTCTAAAGAGTACGCAGAACCTATATTTTGAGCGGAAATAAGAAAAATATCACAATTTTTCATCTGAAAATTTCCCTTTTTTGGCAGTTAAGTTTACGAAGTATTTGCTTTCATAATGCACCTTCACCTTTTCATAATGTTTTCATAATGCACAAGTACCCACAAGCTATATTTTGAGCAGAAATAAGAAAAATATCACAATTTTTCTTCATAAAATTTCGTTTTTTTGGTGGTAAAATTTACAATGTATTTGTATAGGCATGTTTTCGTAATGTGCCCCATTACTAAGGTTCATTACTATATTGCAATATGTATTTGTTTACTGCCATTGAACACTCTTACCTCCGAGTTCTCTTGTGGTCTCTTCTTTAGTTCAGTTTGGACCATTTTGAACCATCTCATCTTGATCTACATTGTTTGCATTGCTATATACACAGAGGATCTTACATGAGTGTTAACCCTTATCTTGCTGAATATTCATTTAAGCCACACCCATTTCTGTCTGTCAACCAATCAAATGACTTGATGTAATTTATTGCTACAAATTCATAAATTGAATGTCAAACAGTGTAGATCCTGATCAGATGGCTTCTTCAGAAGCCATCTGATCAGGATCTACACTGTTTGCAAAGATAGGGGTTGTCGTGAACAGCAAGATAAGGGTTATTGTATTAATGAATTTATTCAACCAGTTGAGGAAAAGGGATAAAATGTGAGTCTCAATGAGTTTAATAAATTTAATTATAACACATGAACACAAATGCAAGATTCTTTTTATCATATGATATTTAAAACACATTTTATTCACGATTTTTTAACAAAAATGTCAATATTCCGCCATTACTAAATGCGACGTTGTTAATGATGCCATACATGTAACGTTACGGAGCGTATCTACCTAATTTGGATATTTAATACAATAGTGGATTATCAAATTTATTACATGTCGTTATATTGCCCCTGTCCATCGGGGCTTGAAGAAATAGATGTGCTGCATGATGCTTCCACGCAGAGGTGAAGCCAAAGGCACACGAGTACTGGTAAACCACTTAGAGGATCTAAGCCTGTCCGAGCAAAGCAGTGCAACTCGGACCGTCCATGCTTGTAAACCCTATTGATTTCATTGGGCGACAGGGCTTGAGATGTCATTTCATCTCAATGTCCGGTAAAAGTCCCACAATATTGGAAGCAACATCTCCAAATACTGGTTTTATTACACTCTGAGATGCGACGTCAGATGATAAATGTATTTATCATATGACGTCACGTCTGAGAGTGTAATAATGCGATGTTATAAATTCGATAATTCACTAGTGGATAAAATATGCAAATTAGTTAGATACATCCCGTAACGTTACATGTATGACGTTCTTAACAACTTCGTGTTTACTACTGGTGGAATATTGACAATTTTGTTAAACAATCGTTAATAAAATGCGTTTTAAATGTCATATGATAAATAGAATCTTGCATTCGTACTCATGTATTGTTGAATTTATTAAACTCGTTGAAGAAATAGGATTAAATGCTCGGCAAAGCCTCGCATTTTATCCCTTTTCCTCAACTCGTTTAATAAATTCAATAATAAATAAGCTGAAGAAATGGGATATAATGCTCGGCAATACCTCGCATTTTATCCCTTTTCCTTAACTCATTTAATAAATTCAACAATACATAAGCACTCATGTAAGATCCTCTATTTACATTCTCAGCGCATTGACAGAAAACCCCAATCATCAACTATTGAAATGCAATGTTGTTCTTACCTCAATGAATACATTGACTCATGTGACATCACATCATCATTAAGTTCAATAAACCATGGTTCTCTCTAATATGATTGGACGATCAACTATTGAAATGCAATGTCGTTCTTACCTCAATGAATACATTGACTCAGGTGACATCACATGATCACTAAGTTCAATAAACCATGGTTCTCTCTAATATGATTGGACGATCAACTATTGAAATGCAATGTTGTTCCCACCTCAATGAGTACATTGAATCATGTGACATCACATGATCACTAAGTGAAGTAAACCATGATTCTCTCTAATATGATTGGATGATGCTTATGTTATGAAGTCAGGGAAGCTGTTCTACTGTTAACCCATTCTATACTAGTGGTCTTATTCCATTGCTATATGATGGACAAGAGCATTTGTCTTATAAGGGGTGTCAGGCCTATTTTTTTTTTTTTTTTTCGTTTTTAGCTCGGCTGTTTTCGAAGAAAACGAAGAGATATTGTCATAGCATTAGCGTCGTCGTCGTGCAAAAACTTGGACATTTTCGTCTGCGTCGTGCAAAAACTGGGACATTTTGTAATATCTCTGTCATTACTGAACATATTTACTTGAAACTCAGACTAGTTGTTCATTATGAAGAGGGGCTGCAGCCGAGCGTTGGCACCCGCATGTGGTGCTCTTGTTATTCTACTTTTGTTGGAAAGTTCTGTTAGCAAATAGTGCAGGCCCTGATCAGACGCCACGTTCTGCGGCGTCTGATTTGGGTCTGCACTGTTTGCCAAGATTTGCCAAGGTACCCCTTTAGGGGTTTCCCCACCTGCAATGGGTTAATAGGGAAACTGCTTGCATTAGTTATCTTCTTCAATTTTAGTCCGCAAACCAGAAATTTTCATCACAGAATGGATGGAAAATAATGTACATGTACAGTAGATATAGATAATAAAGGTAATTTATTTAACGCTTGTTGAAGTATGATTAAGATCTGGTCAGGAGTAAAGTTTAAGTTTTTTTTTTTTCTTGGTTTGGGTTTTACGGCCCTTTCAAGATTATTTCACTCATATCGAGCCGATCGTTAATCATAGGTGGGCGAAAACCGGAGTACCCGGAGAAAAACCACCTGACCTTCCGTTGCAGAACGTGGCGTCTCACACGTGAACCGAGCGAGGCTCGAACCCACGGCGGTGAGAGACCTAATGACTAAGAGTCAGCGCTCTTATCCATTAGGCCACGGAGGCCCGTTGTAAAGTTTAAGTGTACCTTATTTTGTTTATGACTCAGTGTTATTCATTCACCATATTTGCATTTATTTGCTGGCTCCCAGCTTGCACATTGTCAGTATTGGAAAAACAGGTAACCAGACCCTTCATTAGTGATAATTGGTACAAGCTTGCATCTAGGAATGGCAATTTTTATGGAAGCATCAATGTTTGACCTTGGCTGGGATTTCATGGTTTGGTGACTTTGTGCTCCCACAGGCACGACATAGCCTTCGGCGGAATTCTTGTCTTTGGAATGATATCAATTTCAAAGTCATGAAATATAACACTGCGTGACATGATTATGGTAATGGGTAAGGGGGTAGAATACCATAATAAGTTGTGTCTTTCATTTACATATCCAGTATATTCTAGCCAAGCTCAAATTCTTATGTATTTATTAGTAGCATTTAGAGTTAATATATATCTCTGTTTTGTAGTAAATATAAGTTTTGTGTATCAAATGAATATTTAGGGAGTGCTTAGCTCAAGACTGTACTGTCTTTCTTATTTTTACTTATATAATCCTAACCCATAGCCTGCTGAACATGACAACCCCTACCTTTGCTGGTTTACATGACAACATAAAGCCATCTGAACTGGATCTACACTGTTTGTCTACACTGTTTGACATGCAGTTTGTGAACTGAAAAACTACATTAAATCAAGTAATTTAACCCATTGTATGCTAGTGGACTTTTCTGTTGCTGTATGTTGGACAAGTCCATTTGTCATATTATGGTGTCTGGCCTATTTTTTTGTTTTTATTCTATTTTTTACGGAAACTTCTGTTAGCAAATAGTGCAGGCCCTGATCAGACAACACATTCTGCAGCGTCTGATCTGGGTCTGCACTGTTTGCCAAGGTACCCCTTTAGGGATCTCCCACATACAATAATTCTTAATTAAATCAATACACTAATTAATTAAATCACCTAAATATTGTTGACGGGCCGATAAACCCCAAATCAATCCAAATGCTAGGAACATCATCAAAATCAAATTTAAAAAAAAATCATTTTAATGAAAGACTTTGCATGCCCCAACTGGTCCGCAACAAAGTACAGAGTAGGCCTTTTCGTATATAAAAAAAAGTCCTTTTCGCATTTTAGGGTAAGTCCTTTTCACGCTTTAGGGTAACCGTGGTTAATTGGTCGATAGTTAGCAATGGGTGTGGCGAAATTAATTTATTCAGCAGGGTAAGGGTTTCAATCCCTTGATTTCTTAACACTTGTCCTGTGGAACAGGAATATGCAGTACCTTTTGAAATCAGTGTAGATACAGATCAGATAGCTTTTCAAGAGGCCTTCTTCACATGAACAAGTCAATGAGGCGGTTGTATCGAGCACACACAACCTATGTTTGCAGTATAGATAAGAAAAATATCAGATTTCCATCAGAAAACATCACCTATACATGCCTATATAGTTTCGACACCCTTGAATCCCACTTTTATATATACATGGGTAAACCTTAAGAAAAATATTACAATTTTTCAGCTTAAAATTTTAGTTTTTTTCGGCGGTAAAGTTTACAATGTATTTGTATAGGCTTGTTTTCATAATGGTAGCCATTTTGGAGATATGAAAAAATGCACTATGTCACATGGATGTGTAATCGCAATGCTTATAAGTATCTAAAGTTTTAGAATTTGTTAAAATAAACTATACCAATTAATCTGATTGGTTGAAAGTGAGGTATTGGTATAGGTAAATTAATTTATTCAGCAGAGTTTATATACCCTGGTGGCCTCCACATCCTGGTGGCTGCCCCTTATTATATTTGACCATGGTTTAATTTCATCACATGATCAAGTCCGTGAAATGAAGACCCCTCTATACCCCACTTTATATTGAGAAAATTGGGGTTTACGGAGATATACATTATTAGGGCCCCGCACTGAAAGTGTGGGTGCCCTATAGTAATCACTCTGTCCATCCGTCTGTCTGTCTGTCCATCTGTCCGTCCACAAATTTCTGATAGTACTGCCGGGGCCCTAGTCAGTTTCACTGACAGCTCTAGTTTTTCTTATTTTTGCTCCAAGACAAAGGTTGTAGGTACTCGTTAGAACCACCTCAATGAGGCGGTTCTAATGAGCACCCACATTCTACCTTAACATGAGTCTTACCCTTAAAGATTAAAAATTTCACAGTCCATGGCCTTGACCTTGAGGCGATGGATACGGGTGAGGGTATTGCTGAATAAAATGTTGGACCTATATCTATCATTATACCAAATATGAACTGAAACCATTAAATGATTTGGAAGATTTAAGCTGTTAAAATAAGGTTAAACCTGGTACAAATACCTTAACCTGAGGCTTTAAGATTTAAAAAATTCTAAGTCCTTGACCTTGAGGTCGTGGGCATAGGTGGGGGTATACTGCTGATAAAGCTTTGCACCTATATCTATCATCATACCGAATATGAACAAAATCAAGCACATGCTTTGGAAAATATGAGATCCGGTTCAACCTGGTACAAATGCCTTAAACTGAGTCTAACAGGATTACTAACACACATGCATACAGACGGACGTACATTCGTATGGACTTACATTCGTATGGACTTACATTCGTACGCACGTACCCAATTGTAATGTCTTGAAATACTATGCTTATAACTGACTCAAGCTGGAACGGCCCCCGCCCATCAGGGCTTGAAAAAATAGATGGGCTGGATGGTGCTTCCAGGCAGAGCTGAATCCGACCACACGCGAGTACTGGTAAACCGCTTAGAGAATCAAAGCCTGCCCAGGAAAAGCGGTGCGAGCCGGACCGTCCATGGGTGCTGGTAAACGCTTATGACTAAGCCTGCCCAGGCAAAACTGTGGGAGTCGGACCGTCCAATGCATATAAGCCTTATTGGTTTTATTTGGCGACAGAGCTTGAGATATCACTTCATCTCTATGTCAGGCGGCCCCCGCCCATCAGGGCTTGAAGAAATACATGGGCTGATTGATACTTCCACGCAGAGCTTAAATCCGACCCCCACACGAGTACTGGTAAACCGCTTAGAGGAGCTAAGCCTGCCCAGGTAAAGCGGTGCGAGTCGGACCGTCCATGCATATAAACCCTATTGGTTTCATTGTGCGACAGGGCTGGAGATGTCATTTCATCTCAATGTCGTGTAAAAGTCCCACAAAATTGGAAGCAACGTCTCCAAAATGACATATACAGTGTTGACGGGGACGTTAAACCTTTAAACAAACAAACAAATCTCTATGTCGTAAAAATCCCACAAAATTGGAACCACGTCTCCAAAAATAACCTAAATAGTATTGACGGGGACGTTAAACCTCAAAAGAAACAAAAACATAACATAAATAAATAAAGCATTACAAATTTCACAAGAAAATTATGTATTTTGAGGTATTCAAGGGGAATGGGAACACCTGGCAGATTTTTCCTGCCGTTTGTAAAAGGGAGACAACTTTTGGGACTTCCTTGTTCGCTTTTCTATAAGACCTGTCCCACTGAAAAAAGGCTCTACTCTTAAAGGAAAGAATTTGCTCCTGAGGAGCAAATTCTTTCCTTTAGGAGTTGACCCCTCTTGACATGGGAGACAAGAATACTTTTGCAGGAGTTGTCTCCCCTGTAGGTGTATCCATTCCCCTTAATACAGCATTATCTTGCACGGGAACATTATCATTAAGAAAGTATGAAAATTGCAAAAGCAAACTCAATATCAAACGGTCTTTTGCCGTCGACGAGTCTCATACCTTCATGAACAATGACCACAAGTGAGATTTTTATCACATTGCTGTTGTTCCTTTATACATGTATGCAATACAATACTTTGTCACGGACGACGAAACAATGTTTCCTGCTGTTACTGTTGTCGGAAAATAAGTTGACAGTGATGTAAAAGAGTAAACCATCACAGGTACAGTAGTCGGAGGATAAGTTGAAAGTGACGTTTTAGACTATACCACCATTAATAGGTGAGACAGGGTTTTACCGTTATTACCAGCCTCGATAGCGCAGTGGTTAACGCGTTCGACTTATGGTCGAGAGGTTGTGCGTTCGAACCGACCACCGGTATCGAGGTGTGTCCTTGGGCAAGACACGTAATGACACTGCTCCACTCCACCCAGGTGTAAATGGGTAGCAGTGGTGTAAAAGCTACTGGCTCTCTCACGCGCGTGTGAAAACACCTGGAATGGGTGTTCGAGAGCGATTCAATAAGCTTGAAGCTTTCATCGCAATCGAACTAAAATAAATTAGTATAAACTAAAAATCGAATAACCACCCGACAAAGTGAAAAGAATTAAGACCTTTTACAAGTCAAAATGAAACGGCTCAAATGGTTAGTGTTGGTGTTCTTTAAATTATAACCTGATCTTTCGTGGTTCGATTCCTACCAGTGTTTTTTTCCATCGCGAATAGAGTTCTGCCTTTTGTTTGATGTCCTTTTAAATCGAAAGTTATATTTCATGTACTCTTTTTAGGTCAAAGTTTTTATGTCCCGGCCATTCGAAGAATGGTGAAAGGGCATATAGCCTTGCCTTTCCGTCCGCCCGCCCGTCCGTTCGAAACTTAAACGCAGTCAATAACTTTCTTATTTCTGGATGGATTTTAAAATTACTTTGTAGAAATGTTAACCATCATGACACGATGTGTCACGTGCAAAACCCAGGTCCGTACCTCCAAGGTCAAGGTCATACTTAGAAGTCAAAGGTACAAAAAGGGTCCGAAACTTAAACATTGTCAAAAGCTTTCGTATTTCTGAATGGATTTTGAAATTACTAGGCAGAAATGTTAGCCATCAGGAGACAATCTGCCTCACACAAAACCATGTCCTTAACTCCAAGGTCAAGGTCATACTTAGAGGTAAGAGATTCAAAAAAGGTCCAAATCTTAAACAAGTCAATAACTCATTTATTTCTGGATGGATTTTGAAATTACTTGGCAGAAATGTTAACCTTCATGAGACGATGTGTCGTGCCTAAGACCCAGGTTGGTACCTCCAACGTCAATGTCATACTCAGACGTAAAAGGTAAAGAAAAATGTCTTTTTCTTGTGTCCGGTTATTCTGAATGGATTTGGAAATTTCTTGGTAGAAATTTTAACCATCATGAGTCAGTGTGTCATACGCAAGACCATGTTGGTACATTCAATGTCAAGGTCATACTTAGAGGTCAAAGGTAAAGAAAAGTGTTTTTTTTCTTGTGTCCGCTCAATATCTTTGTTGTTCATGGGTGGATTTTTCCAGGCGGGGGCATCCGTGTCCTATGGACGCATTTCTAGTTTATTATATTTTTAATGTGTTTTTTTCCTTCTGATTTTATAATGGCGACGCAGGTTCGATATGTACTTGTGTTTGGCAACATTCTTTAGTTGAAATTGATCTTGAAATCTTTTCTACGGCCATTCTCCCCTTCCATTGATTCAAGACGGGCAGTTGTCAGTTTCTGTACAGGTTATCCGCTTATGTTGGGAAAGTGTGGATATGTAAACTGACCGGCTCAAAAAATGACCTAAATATTTTTGACGTCGGTTGCTTTCAGCTGTGTCCTGGAAGGAGTCTCAAGAAATTATATCATGAGACGTGACGTTTATAGCTTTGTGAGAATGTCAAATGGAATCCTGCATGAAACAATTGAAATCCGTGAAAGAAGTTCGTATAGTAGCTCGTCAACAGTTTCGTGTCATTGTTTTGTGTTTCTTCTTCCTAGCACATAACAATCAGCAGAAAAAGGGCATTGCAATGTTTTAAACGATAAAAAGTATAAACTAATATTTTAAGCAGGAAAAAGAAAAATGTAATAGTGAGGCTCGAACCCACAACTATAAAGTACAAAACTTTGACGGGCTATCAGTCAGCCGTCTTTCCACTGCGCCAGGTTGATTGTCTAACAAGCAGCGACAAAATCGCATTATATTGAATATCACCGACGCTTGCTTACCTTTCGACAACAGTGGACTATGCACAAAAACATTCGCTGACGTCACTGTCAACTTATCCTCCGACGACAGTATAGTTTATCAACGACCTTTGAGAGTTCATAGTTCAAGCGTGACAAAACCATTCCTTGTTTTAGGGGAAACCGGTTTCGGATATCTTTTCAAAATATATATTTTAAAAATATATATAAGATTTTTGACAACGGCATTATGTAGGCCTAGAAGTCGTGGTCAAGTGGTTAATGTGGTGCACTAAGAATTCCACAAAAACTATATCGCCCCTTGAACGTAAAATCCCAACTAAAGGCGATTTACCTAAAACACGGACGTGTCCAAAATTAAAAGTGTTGTCACGTTTCACTGCATTTTGAAAGACTATAGGTTTGACAGGTTGTACTGTTATCATTAGCACACCCTTCCTTGGTTGGCAAAACAAATTGTACCGTTATAATTATGGTATATAACCGAAACGTCGTTATAGTCTTTCAAAATGCAGTGAGACGTGACTGCCCTTTTAATTTTGGACTCGTTCGTGTTTGTGTGAGTCGCCTTTGGCGGGTATTTTTGACACTGGGCGATAGTTATCGTCCTGTTCTTAATATAATGCTTCGTGTTACCAGATTGGCCTCTAGTCGAGATAGTCTAGTAACGCGTCTTCCGGCTTGGGAATCTAGGTTGTTGAGATTTTTATTTTGTTACATTCGCTAAACATTTTTTTCGTACTTGTGTTATTTCTTTAATCATGCTATTTCGGCGAAAGGTCTTCATTCGTACACCTTTACATTTGGATCACATTCCCAATGAAACCAATACGGTTTATAAGCATGGACGGTCCGACTGGGCAGGGTTAGATCCTCTAAGCAGTTTACCAGTACTCGTGCGCGTGTCGGTTTCAGCTATGCGCGAAAGCATCATGACCGCCACACGTTGCCCGCTGGATAACACTGACTGCATTTCTTCGCATTTTTAGAAGAAACTTTATACAGAAAAAATATTTTTCTCAATCAAGTTCTGTTCCACCTGTTCCAATCACAGGACGGCCCCGCCCATCGGGGCTTGAAGAAATAGATGAGCTGCATGATGCTTCCACGCAGAGCTGAAACCGACCTGCACACGAGTACTGGTAAACGACTAAGAGGATCTAAGCCTGCCCAGGCAATGCGGTGCGAGTCGGCCCGTCCATGCTTATAAACCCTATCGGTTTCATTGGGCGGCAGGGTTTGAGATGTCATTTCATCTCCATGTCGGGTAAAAGTCCCACAAAACTGGAAGCAACGTCTCCAAAATGACCTATACAGTGTTGACGGGGACGATAAACATCAAATCAAACAAACAAACAAAAAAAAAAAAAACAATCACAGGAATTTAAGGTACATTTTTGCTTGATTATAAACAAATAAAAACAAACTGTATACACATGTAAGTGTTGTGTCCATGGGCAGAGGGGGCTTACACATGGCTGCAGGTTGGTGCACTTCGTCTAAATTTTTTCCACTTTCGTATTCTTTGGAGGCTAACGCTCCATTACAGTAACATATCCGTTAATTTTCTGATAAATAAATTCACATGATTCTTATTTTTACTCAAAACATAAATTGTGTGTGCTCGTTAGACCCGCCTTGTTCAGGCGGTTCTAACAAGAATAGAAGCGACAAACTTTGCCTTGGAGCTGAAATATAAAAAAAAATATGAATACCCCAGTTTTCTCTATAAAATATGGAGTTTAAAGAGGTAAAATGGTAAAGCGTTTACATGGACTTTTTAATATGCTAAAAGGTGTTACTACATGGACTGTTTAACGCACTGCCTGAGTAACCTTTCTCATTACCGACCATATCAACCCGATACATTACGATAACACACCCGTGGAACTTAGTGCAGTTTTCACATCTCCAAAATGGCTACTTTTCTGATGAAAATCCGTGATATTTTTCTTATTTATACTGCAAACATAGTTTGCGGGTGCTCGATAGAACCGCCTCATTGAGGCGGTTCTAACGAGTACCCACAACCCATGTCTTGGAGCAGAAATCAGTACAGTACAATTCCTATTAATAAGACCACCTTTGGGACTGTTCAAAAGTGGTCATAGAGACCACTTTTGAGCAGGCCTAAAGGTGGTCTTTTTCTAGAAGATCCTTTGTGTAGACAACGTAAAGATAGAACAGCTTAAACATTTCCAATACAGTTTTAATATCATAATTAGGACGAATATTAGCTGGTCTAAATAGCGGAATTTTAATGTAATGTATACCCTTCCCCAATCCCCACCCCCTAAGCCCCATTTTATCTATATAAAGTAGGCTTTAGTGGGGTGTTTATTTCACAAAATTGTTAACCTGATGAGATCGGTTAGATACCTAGGCAAACTGTGTAGATCGGTTCATAACTAAATTGTTTATCATTCTAGAAATGTTTTGGACTTAACCCTCTGCTAAAAAGACTAGGCGTGTCCAAATTCAAAGATGGTTTAATTTAGAAAATGCAGGGAGGTTAGCCATAAAGAACCGTGTGATCAAATTTCCTGGGAAATGACATCAGTTACTATCATACATAGGTCTAAATAAGGATGCGTACATGTAATTAGGATACTTTTGGAATGCTTTTCCTTATTTCTTATATGAAACATATCTATGCACCAATCCATCTTAGTCTGACTTCTCAAATGTGATTTGTCTTAGTATTAAGCGACCTCATCACGACAACAAGTCCGTGAAACGAAGACCCCTCTAAACCCTAAGTTATATACAGATAAATTGGGTTTACAGGGAAATACACTATATGCCTTATTTTATCTCAAAATCATACATTTTGGGTACTCGTTAGAACCACCTCGTTTATGCGGTTCTAATGAGCACCCACAAAATCTATTGAAATGAGAAATAAGAAAGACGTTACAGTTTGTACCTATGTTTTGTCATTTTTCACACCATTTCGGACGCCATTATTGCACATGGATATGTTTTCCTAATGCATATTTTAATCCAATATCTCCGTGTAAGGAACATCATTGTATACCCCATTTACTAATTTAAAAGGTATTCTGATTCTTGCTCCAAGCTCTAGACTTGGTCCCCAATAATCTATCTTTTACCCACATATACCTCGCATTCCATTACAGAAACACTAGCAAACATTGAGACCCCTGGCCGGAGACACAAGAATGGGGGATCTGATCAGGGTCTGCATACGTTCGTAAGAATTTAGTTACGAAACAAACCAGACACCCTACATTTCGACATGGTTCTACCCAAAGCTTCTAGCTGAAGTATTTTGTTTATCTTATATAGGTTAGAGTATATCTAAAATGGTCATCAAAAGATGCCATTTTTAGAGCATATCGGAAATGTTCTTGAAAAGATGGCATGTTTTAGAAAGCTGAAGCTATTGTACCTTCCGAGAACACCTATTGGATGCAATTTGGATTGAGCTTTCAAATGAATGTTCTCTTGATATGCAATTCGCATGACTATTCTCGTAATCTATATGAATAGCCCAATTGCTCAAGCGAAGTTATTAAATATTTCTTCTCATTCTTGATCCAAATTCTAGACTGGGTACACATCATCTATATGGCCAGCATTCCATGAAAGAGACACTAGCAAACATTGAGACTCTTTACCAGAGACCCAAGAATGCGGGGTCTGATCAGGGTCTGCATAAGGTTACGGGCTTTTGTTATCCATAAAACAAATGAAACAAACCACACAATCCTAAAATTCGACATGGTTCTACCAAAAGTTGCATATGCCAGTTTAGAGGATATCAGAAATGTTCATAAAAAGGTGTCATTTTTAGAGCAAGATGCCATTTTCACCCATGACGTAAAGCTATGAAAGTTGCCTTTGTAACTAAAGAATGCATACACATGAACAAAAATCAAGAATCCAAGTTTTCTGGACCTGGCTAGCTAGTGTCAGCCAGTTAGGCCTCGACAGTGATATTCGTTATAAAATGGGCTTGATGAAAGAATGTTTTATGCCACATGGGTATGTTAGCCTAATATTTGCACTGAACGTCAGATTAACAAGTCAGTGTAATGAACACCAGTCTAAACCCCATTTTATTTAGAGAAATATGGGATTTACGGGGTATTCATTATTTTCCTTATTATTGCTTAAACACAGATTATGGCTGGTCGTTAGAACCGGCTCTATGAGGCAGTCCTAAAGAGTACAACAATCTATGTTTGGCTAGAATATGGGAATCTTATATGGGTGTGAGGGGTTGATGGAAAAATCCGTCCCGAGGGTCACTGTCCGGCATCACGAGGCTTGCCGAGTGATGCCGGACAGTGATCCCGAGGGACGGATTTTTCTATCCACCCCTCACACCCATATTGGATTCTTTTTCTTGCAGACCTTCCATTTCTTAAAGCGGATTTTTAATTCTGCAGTCACTTCGGTTACCAACGTCCGCCATATTGTGTTGGCACTGCAGGAATGTTTAGTGACGTTACTGTGACGTCAAACTTAACGACGGCCCATACGAGGTCGTAATCAACCAGTGCATTTATCAAACACGCGATTATATTCGATTTTGGGTCGGAACACCAGGGTCAGATCATAAATTTCTATCCCAGGGTAAAATCACGGATTTCCTTGTCTGGTGTGCAAGAAATAAGACAAAATGACAAACACTTCCATCTGAAAAATGCTGGTTCCAGAGATAAGAAAGACGCCGTGTTCACAAATGGTTGTATTATCGTTTATCCGCAGCTTTATATTTATCACCTCCGTCGTGGATGTCCGAACATGCCAAAGTATCATACAGTGATCTTGCCCCTTGCGAGATAATTTGTAGCTCCTCGTAAGGAGCTGATGTGTTTGGCCTTTCTTCTAATGTTATATCTGTTGTTGTGACCCCTTTCTCATCCTTCCGTTTACCACAAGGAACCAACCGCCATATGATCAACCCTAACAGCAATAGGATCACGCCACCCAATGTCGCTCCAGTAATTACAACTGTTGATGTCGAAGATTGTGTTGATAATGCACAGTCACACTCAACTGACGGTGCATGTATTTGGAAGGTGGAATCTCTCACGTAGACGGGCGCGGATTCACCATGTCTGTTTCTAGCAATAAGTCTGGCTTGATAGTCGCCAGCTGTTAAGTTACTTATGTGAGCGAAATATTCTGGTAATGCCTCGTCATCTCCATTCAGCTTGTCAATGAACTCTGTTTTGTTTATCCATTTATTTTCCTCGGACTTTCTGTATTGAAGAACAAACGATTGTTTAGATCCGCCATCGAATCCTGCTATCCAGTAAAAGGTGGTGTTTGAACCCGTTGAGCCAATGAACAAGAACGTTCGAGGTTCAACAGGCCTACCAGTGACGTATAGTTTAGGCTTCCATGATTCCACTGCTCTAATACCGGGCAAATTGTATGCTTTACAATATACCTGCTTGTTATGGTCGTTCATTTGTGGAATAAATGTGAACAAGTTGTTACTATGATTTTGATAAACTTTTTCATCTATAAACCAAGCAAATATAGGCAAAGGTCTGCTCTTTCTACTATCACAAGTTAAAGTTTTTGGGGAACCTTCCGTCGTATGGATGTTCGCGTAAATATCAGGCATCTGGTTCCCATCGTACAATGTTACACTGGTTATTGGGATGGCAACGTATATGCGTAGCTTGTTGGACACTTCGGCGTATTCGGGCTCTTGGAGGTTGTAAGCTTTACAATAAATCTCATCATCATGATTATTTATGTTTGGAATGAACGTTAAAGTGTTGTTCGTAGATTCAGACATCTTATTTCTTCCCAGGTAAAACATGTATATAGGAGGTGGTCTCGCTGGTCCTGGCTTACATGTCACACTATGTGAAACATTCTCCATAACTTTTATAATATTTCCTGCCAACATTTGTTGATTGCCATCGTATAGTTGTACGTTTGTTATTTGGACGGCGAAACTAACATTGCCAGTACGAAGAGATATTAAAGCCTCACTGAGTGTCGGAAATAATATGCGACAGAAAAACTGGACAGTTATATCACGATTATCGGAAAATGTCAAGTTTTGTTGCAGAGTCAATTGGCTGTAAAATATCTTTTCAGAGTCGTTACAAGCCTGATCAGAACTCCACGAAGAAATCTTTCCGAACTTGAATTCCTGCTGACTTCCATTAAGCAGCATAACATACCATTGGAACGTAGCTTCTTTGTATGTACACCTGTCCGTTCTACAAATCAATGAGGCTGAAGCTTC
The DNA here is from genome assembly GCA_963580285.1 of Lucinisca nassula. Taxonomy (NCBI): domain Eukaryota; kingdom Metazoa; phylum Mollusca; class Bivalvia; order Lucinida; family Lucinidae; genus Lucinisca; species Lucinisca nassula. The sequence continues at coordinate 126,278,332 of OY757014.1, read as the reverse complement.
CGATAGCATGTGAATATCTGTAAATGATGAAGTAAGATTCGCAGCAGTCGGGGTGGTATATACCGTAAGGAACATGTCAACTGAAGTGTTCACATTTCTGCATGTCCAGAACCCCTCATCCTCGCTCCTGTCTAGCTGCGAAATGTTGATATAAACATTGTACCCATCTGATGCTGCTGTATATCGCAGATGACCTCGCAAGCACTCTGATTCGTAACAAGTCGCAGCCGTTATTCTCTGCTCTCCAGCTGAGCGAAAAATGATAACATTGGAGGTCCAAGTACCAGGCGTCAACTCAAGCTGACACGTTAGCTGTACATCTTGTCCTTTTTCTGCTGTCGCGTTGTTGGTTATAAATATAGACTGCGTCGAAACAAACACTATCATATATTCGAGCCAAATGCAAAAGCCAGAAAGCATACACAGATGACGTCTGATAAATTCCATATCAATATCTACCAGTTTCAGTGCATTTTTCTCCTGAAAAGAAAATATTTATTTATCTATTTCTTTATTTATAAGTATAGAGGACAGTTGTGCGTGTTACAGGGACCGAGAGAATCATCTTGGCGTTCGAACTCGGAAGCTTGTGAAAGCGGCGGGGCAGTGGTGACCGGTAAAGTGTTTGGCGTATATTTAAAATGTAGCAACGTTTGGTTCCCATCATTCATATGAGGTGGCCAAAAGTTCCAACAAAATAAAAACACTCAAAGAAAAACCATAACAAAAATAAACCGTGACAGAGGAATCGCCTTAAAACGGTCAGTGAAACGAATTCCACATGGGGGTGGGGGGGCTTAAATCACAATCCTCGCCCTTATTTCCGAGGTTGGTATGTTGTAACCATATGCGTTGAAGGAAACCGGACTATATGGAGTAACACAGCAAATGGACGGATGACCACTGTCCCGCAAAATGCCGACCTACGCCGGGTATTGAGTGGAAAGCAATAGACATACCTCTGTGGTGGCCACGACAGGGTGCAGCTGTAGTGACCAGCTGCCCCCATCCAAAGGAATCAAGGCTGCAGACACCTTTATCTTTATATGATCCGCCACATAATATTGACGGTCCTTATGATGTCCGTTGGTTCACCCTACCTTATGTCCGTCCGTCCGCACTATTTCAGATGTATAGTTTAAGAAATTTTCATATTGTCTTCATTTTTATTGGAAAAAATGGTTACTGGCTTGTATATTTTTCTGCTCATAATAGCTGAATAGATATTTTGTTTGTTTTTGTTGGAGTTTAACGGCCCAGTCAACACTATTTTAGGTCATTTTTGAGCCGGTCAGTTTCTCTATCCACACTTTTCCTGGGCAGGCTTATACGTAAGCGATTTACCAGTACAGTGCACATTCTTTCGCCAGAAACTGACAACTGCCCTTCTTTAATCAGCGGAAGGGAGAGAATGACCGTAGAAAAGACTTCATGATCAATCACCACGAACGAATGTTGCCGACCCCGGCAGGTATCGAATCCGCGTCCTCCTGATCACCAGTCAGACGCGCATCCGACTGAGCTACCGAGGCCGGCAATTGAACAGATATGTTAAAGACACATTTTTGTCGCTCTAAAGTGAGGGTTGCCTGTCATAATAGCATCCAATAAACAGTCCTTCATCAAGCGCTTATCTTATCTAAATAATTATGCAGTGATTAGCAGCAGAGAATTTTGATAAGAAGGGAACCAAATGAGGGGAACTTACCCCGGGGCTTGAAGAAATAAATGGCCTGCATGCTGCTTTCACGCAGAGCTGTGACCAACCGCACACGAATAGTGGTAAACCGCTTAGAGGATCTAAGCCTGTCCAGGCAAAGCGGTGCGAGTCAGACCGTCCATGCTTAAAACCCTATTGGTTTCATTGGGCGGCAGGCCTCGAGATGTCATCTCATCTCATGTCGGGTAAAGTCCCACAAAATTGGAAGCAATGTCTCCAAAATGACCCTTACAGTGTTGACGGGGATGTTTAACCTCAAATCAAACAAAAAAGCAAAACAAAATGTTGTATTAAATTACTTACTTTTTACTTTAAAACAAAGCACATAAAAACACCGACGTCCATTGTTTCATTTACTCTAAAGTGAAAAGAAGTAAACAAACAAGATAAAATAAGTGATTAACATCTAAATTTAATCAGTTAATTAACCATTATTAATTTATGTATTTATTTATTTGGTTTTAGAAATTAGGTGACACACACATAATATAATGTCTAAAATATTACCATTTTATAGTTTCAGACAGGATGGTACTATAAAAAGTTCCTTGTTTTTGACAAAACATGTCAGAATAGTGAAAAAAGTAAAATTTTACCCTTTATTTTTCTCTTTTTTCTTTTCTTTATCAAGTTTAAAACCAACGTAAGAATCACATTTAAATTTATAGTCAATAATTCAATTATGCTAACAAGCCCATGCTATTAATACCCATATAAACACCACTTTAAAAAAAGTGAGGATTTTAGGCGTACACTATAATTTTCCTTATTTTTGCTCCAAATAGAGAATGTCTGTACTAGTTAGTACAACAAAGACAAGGTGGTTCTGATGAGCACCCTTATTCATCGTAATTGATTACCCTTTCTCGGTCCCCACATGTATGACTGCCAGAACACCATACCCAAAGTGCGTTTTATCTCAAAACTGCATTTTTCGATAACCGATCTTTAGTGTTTTATGCAACCCAAAATGTGTATGTAAACATCTTTATTTAAATATTGTGACAAAGAACTGTAGGTCTGACCTCCAAGATTGTGTGTTTTCTGTCTTTGAGATATATGAAAATGGCTTTTGATCCATAGTTTCTTTACTTTAAGAAATATAAAAGTTCCACAGATGTATATACGAGTCTCTTAGATCACTTTAAACAAGAACAGCTTCTCTGGTCATTCCTGTTCTCTATCGCACCAAGTCCGATCGATAACATGAGTTTTCAATCATACACATATATATATGGATAACACAAGTTTTCAATCATTTGCATATCTAACATCACTACAGCTGGTGTTAAGGGAATGTGTGGCGGCCATAACAAGTCTCCCTGCCCTTCATCATAGTGTAGTTTATATTTTCTTGTCCTTTGGGACAATCGATTGCATTTTGAAACTGATGAGGCCTAGTTGGTCGAGGCCCAGAACACATGAACACGCCATACTTTTCAGTTCTGTTATGCATTGCTTGCTTCCAAAGGATTTGTTTGTTTGTTTGTTTGTTTGATTTGAGGTTTATCGTCCCCTTCAACACTGTAAAGGTCATTTTGGAGATGTTGCTTCCAATTTTGTGGGACTTTTACCCGACATTGAGATGAAATGACATCTCAAGCCCTGTTGCCCAATGAAACCAATAGGGTTTATTAGCATGGACGGTCCGCCTCGCACCGCAGTTCCTGGACAGGCTTAGATCCTCTAAGCGGTTTACCAGTACTAGTGTGCGGGCTGGATTCAGCTCTGCGTGGAAGCATCGTGCAGCCCATATATTTCTTCAAGCCCCTATGGGCTGCTTCCAAAGGATAAACATATAGTTTTATAGAAAGTATTGTATGCCCCAACTTCGAAGAAATAGAGGGGGGCATAATGGTTTCGGCCTGTCTGTCCGTCAGTTAGTCCATACATCCTTCTGTCCGTCCATTCGTCCGCCCGTTACACTTGCAGAGCTGAAGAATGGTTAGAGCTAGAATCCTGAAATTTTATATATAGCATCAGCATGAAAAATATACGGATCTGTATTTTTTTGTTTGTCCGCGGGGTTCTCATTACGGAGTTATTCCCCTTTTTGCCCATTTTTTCTTGGCCAGTTGGAGTTCAATGGTGGGTACTTTGTGTGCGCAACTCCTCGTACAGTTTTATACCGATCAATTCGAAACTGTGATGGCATTTTTTCACGGTATGTAGATGTGCATGTGATTTTGGCATAATTCTCAATTTAATATTTGTCACTTTTTCAACTTTTGAATTTGGACTTTTTTTTTTTTGTCTTTTTGTTAAATCTATTAAAAAATTGTTTTTAGCTCACCTGTCACGTAGTGACGAGGTGAGCTTTTGGGATCACTTTTTGTCCGTCGTGCGTGCGTGTGTGCGTGTGTGCGATAACTTTTTCTTCAAATGACATCTCCTCCTAAACCACTTATCGGATTTTGACCAAACTTCACATGAATGATCCTTAGGTGGTCCCCTTTCAAAACTGTTCAAATGGTTCCGGTCCATTGCACATCTAGGTCACAGGAGCTAAAAATAGATTTTTTAAACGAAAACTTTAAAAATCTCCTCAGAAACCGCAAGGCCCAGATCTTCGATATTTGGTATGAAGCTTCATCTAGTGAACCTCTACCAAGATTGTTCAAATTATAGCCCTGGGGGCCAAAATGCCCCAACCCCGGGGGCCTTTGGTTTTACATAGGCTTATATAGGGAAAATCATTAAAAAATCTTCTTCTCTGAAACCACAAGGCTCAGGTCTTTAGTATTTGGTGTGAAGCTTCATCTAGTAGACCTCTACCAAGATTGTTCAAATTATAGCCCTGGGAGCCAAAATGCCCCCGCCCCGGGGGCCTATGGTTTTACATAGGCGTATATAGGGAAAATCAATAAAAAATCTTCTTCTCTGAAACCACAATTCCCAGGTCTTTAATATTTGGTGTGAAGCTTTACCTGGTGGACCTCTACTAAGATTGTTCAAATTATAGCCTTGGGGCCAAAAATGCCCCCGCGCCGGGGGCCTTTGGTTTTACATAGGCTTATACAGGGAAAATCTTGAAAAATCATCTTCTCTGAAACCGCAAGGCACAGATCATTGATATATTGTGTGAAGCTTCATCTAGTGGACCTCTACCAAGATTGTTCAAATTATAGCCCTGGGGGGCAAAATGCCCCCGCCCCAGGGGCCTATGGTTTTACATAGGCTTATATAGGGAAAATCATTAAAAAATCTTCTTCTCTGAAACCCCACGGCCCAGGTCTTCGATATTTGGTATGAAGATTCATTTAGTGGACCTCTACCAAGATTGTTCAAATTATAGCCCTGGGGGCCAAAATGCCCCCGCCCCGGGGGCCTATGGTTTTACATAGGCTTATATAGGGAAAATCATTAAAAATCTTCTCTTAAACCACAAGGCCTAGGTCTTTCATATTTGATGTGAAGCTTTACCTGGTGGACCTCTACTAAGATTGTTCAAATTATAGCCTTGGGGCCAAAATGCCCCCGCCCCGGGGCCTTTGGTTTTACATAGGCTTATACAGGGAAAATCTTTAAAAATCTTCTTCTCTGAAACCGCAAGGCCCAGATGTTTGATATTTGGTGTGAAGCTTCATCTAGTGGACCTCTACCAAGATTGTATAAATTATAGCCCTGGGGGCTAAAATGCCCCCGCCCCGGGGGCCTATGGTTTTACATAGGCTTATATTCGGAAAATCATTAAAAAATCTTCTTCTCTGAAACCAAAAAGCCCACGTCTTTAATATTTTGTGTGAAGCTTTACCTGGTGGACCTCTACTAAGATTGTTCAAATTATAGCCTTGGGGCCAAAAATGCCTCCCCCGGGGGGGGGGGGGGGGGGGGCTTTGGTTTTATATAGGCTTATACAGGGAAAATCTTTAAAAATCTTCTTCTCTGAAACCGCAAGGCCCAGATCTTTGATATTTGGTGTGAAGCCTCATCTAGTTGACCTCTACCAAGATTGTTCAAATTATAGCCCGGGGGGGGGGGGCAAAATGCCCCCGCCCCGGGGGCCTATGGTTTTACATAGGCTTATATAGGGAGAATCATTAAAAAATCTTCTTCTCTGAAACCACAAGGCCCAGGTCTTTAACATTTGGTGTGAAGCTTTACTAGGCAGACCTTTACTAAGATTGTTAAAATTATAGCCTTGGGGCCAAAAATGCCCCCGCCCCGGGGGCCTTTTGTTTTACATAGGCTTATATAGGGAAAATCATTAAAAAATCTTCTTCTCTGAAACCGCAAGGCCCAGGTCTTCTATTTGGTATGAAGATTCATCTAGTGGACCTCTACCAAGATTGTTCAAATTATAGCCCTGGGGGCCAAAATGCCCCCGCCCCAGGGGCCTATGGTTTTACATAGGCTTATATAGGGAAAATCATTAAAAATCTTCTTCTCTGAAACCACAAGGCCTAGGTCTTTAATATTTGGTGTGAAGCTTTACCTGGTTGACCTTCACTAAGATTGTTCAAATTATAGCCTTGGGGCCAAAAATGCCCCCATCCGGGGGGCCTTTGGTTTTATATAGGCTTATACAGGATAAATCTTTAAAAATCTTCTCTGAAACCGCAAGGCCCAGATCTTTGATATTTGGTATGAAGCCTCAGCTAGTTGACCTCTACCAAGATTGTTCAAATTATAGCCCTGGGGGCCAAAATGCCCCCGCCCCTGGGGCTTATGGTTTTACATAGGCTTTTATAGGGAGAATCATTAAAAAATCTTCTTCACTGAAACCACAAGTCCCAGGTCTTTAACATTTGGTGTGAAGCTTTACTTGGCACACCTTTACTAAGATTGTTAAAATTATAGCCTTGGGGCCAAAAATGCCCCCGCCCCGGGGGCCTTTGGTTTTACATAGGCTTATACAGGGAAAATCTTTAAAAATCTTCTTCTCTGAAACCGCAAGGCCCAGATCTTTGATATTTGGTGTGAAGCTTCATCTAGTGGACCTCTTTCAAGATTGTACAAATTATAGCCCTGGGGTCGAAAATAGCCACACCCTTGGACCCTTTGGTTTTTCATAGGCTTATATAGGGAAACCTTTAAAAATCTTCTTCTCTGAAACCACAAAGCCCAGGTCTTTGATATTTGGTATGAAGATTCACCTAGTGGACCTCTACCAAGATTGTTCAAATTATAGCTTCAAAAAGCCAAAAATGCCCCCGCTCAGGGGGCCTTTGGTTTTACCTAAATTATGTAGGGGAAATCTTTAAAACATTTCTTCTCTGAAACCAGAAGGCCCAGGTCATTGATATTGGGTGTGAAGCTTAATCTAATGGACCTCTACCAAGATGGTTTATTTTAAAGCCCTGGGGCCAAAAATGCCCCCCGCCCCAGGGGCCTTTGGTTTTACATAGGGAAAATCTTAAAAAAAACTTATTCTCAGAAACTGCAAGGCCAAGGTTTTATATATCTGGTGTGAAGCTTCATCTATTTGCTCTCTATCAAGATTGTTCAAATTATAGCCCTAGGACCAAAAATGCCCCCACCCTGGGACCCTTTGGTTTTTGATAGGCTTAATTAGGGAAAATATTTAAAATTCTTCTTCTCTGATACCACAAGGCCCTGCTCTATGCTATTTGATTTGAAGCTTCAACTAGTGGACCTCTACCAAGATTGTTCAAATTATAGCCCCCACCCCTGGGGCCTTTGGTTTTACATAGGCTTATACATGGAAAATCTTTAAAAACCTTCTTCTCTGAATCCGCAAGACCCAGAACTTTGGTATTTGTTGTGAAGCTTCATCTATTGGACCTCTTTCAAGATTGTTCAAATTATAGCCCTGGGGCCAAAAATGCCCCCACCCCGGGACCTTTTGGTTTTTCATAGGCTTTTATAGGGAAAACCTTAAAAAATCTTCTAATGTCTGAAACCAGAAGGCCAAGGTCTTTGATATTTGGTATGAAGCTTTATCTAGTGGACCATTACCAAGTTTGTTCAAATTATAGCCCTTGGGCCTAGAATGTACTGGAGACACTAATTCTCAGGTGAGCGATTCAGGGCCCTCTGGGCCCTCTTGTGTTTTATATTAGGATCACTTTTTGTCTGTCATCTGTGCGTATACAATTTCTTCAAACGACATCTCCTCCTAAACCATTGATCGGATTTTGACCAAACTTCACAGGAATGATCCTCAGATGGTCCCCTTTCAAAGTTGTTCAAATGGTTCCGGTCTGTTGCACATATAGGTCACAGGAGCCCAAAATAATTTTTTTTCACCGAAAACTTAAAAAATCTTCTTCTCTGAAACCGCAAGGCCCAGGTCTTTGATATTTGGTTTGAAGCTTCATCTAGTGGACCCCTACCAAGTTTGTTCAAATTATAGTGTTGGGGCCAAAAATGCCCCCGACCCGGGGCCCTTTGGTTTTACATGGGCTTATATAGGAAAATCTTCAAAAATCTTCTCTGAAACCACAAGGCCCAAGCCTTTGATTTTTGGTATGAAGCTTCATCTAGTGGACCCCTACCAAGATTGTTCAAATTATAGTGCTGGGGCCAAAAATGCCCACGCCCCAGGGCCCTTTGGTTTTACATGGGCTTTTATAGGGAAAATCCTCTCTGAAACCGCAAGGCCCAGGTCTTTGATATTTGATATGAAGCTTCATTTAGTGGACCCCTACCAAGGTTGTTCAAATTATAGTGCCAGGACCAAAAATGCCCCTGCCCCAGTAGTAAGGGTATTGAGCGAGTCTAACGCACCCCCCTAAAAAAAAAAATCACACACTCTAGAGGGGGGGGGGGGGGGTACTGTAACTAAAAAAAAAAATCACACACTCCAGGGGGGGGGGGGTACTGTTACTTAAAAAAAAAAGAGAGAGTCCGTCTATGAAGAGATGAGGCGGGTAGAGCACAGAAAAATAAAAAAGTTAGGAGAGGGGGAAAAAAACACCTACTAGAGTGACCTCGGAAAATTATAAAAATGTAAAAAAGTGAAAATGTAAAAAAGTGAAAATGAAAAAAAACACCCACCCTCGAAAAAATGAAAAAAAGATCTAAAACTCAGTAATCTGTAATTCTTGTTCATAGAAACTACCTTTGATTTCTTCGCCTTTTAAATCATTTATTTTATAAGTAACAGGATCTGTATTTAAAACTTCTTCAATTACAAATATTTCTCTAGTCCAACGAGTAGTATAACCCTTTTCAAATTTACCTTTCTTTTTTGCTATTCTTACTCTATCCCCAACTTTGAATTTAGGTTTTTTAATTTTCTCATCATTTTCTGGATATAAATTTTTAGACACTGTTAATTCATTTTCTACTTTACTCGCTTCAACAGGTGTCATTTTAATAGAAGAATGTACTGTATTATTATAATTTTCAACTAATTTATCTAATATATCATAATATTTAGTAGTTTCATTTGCAGTAAAATATTTATACATATGTTGTTTCATAGTGCCTATCCATCGTTCTACTACACTGGATTTTTCTTCATTCTCAGTTGAATATAACTTTATATTATTATCTTTTAACAATTCTTTTACTTGTCGATTATAAAATTCAGATCCTTTATCTGACCAGATGAACATCGGTTTTCTTTCTTTAAATAATGTTTTAAATGCTTCACTTACTGTTACTCCTGTTTTATTTTTTAAAGGAATTAACCAACCATATTTACTAAAAACGTCTATAACAGCTAATAAATATTTATAGTGTTTATTTTGTTTTGAATATTGTTGCATATCTGCCAAATCAACCGCCCATGTTTGATCTATTGAATGAACATAAACACGTCTTTTAGGAAAAGATTTTATAACTCTACGATGTAATTCATCTGCTAATTTATTTGTTATTGTTGATATAAATCTATTTTTGGTAGATCCACACTCCGAACATTTTCCTTTTAACATTTGTCTATCATTGGCTGTTGTTTTTTGTTTCACTGAATCATTTTCAGTATGTTTTTTACAACGTAAACAATATATTTTTGGATGCTCCATTTTAATTATATTAAAAATTGTTTCTTAAAAATGAATGAAGGAAAAGTTTGTAATTATTGTTCAACATTCAAATCGTATAATTCATTTAGAAAAGAAAAAACATGTTCTGACGGGTATAGAGGAAAATGTAAAGATTGTGAAAGACCAATGAGACATTTACACTATATTAATAATAAAGAAAAATACAAACAAGCTTATCAAGAATTTCTACTTAGAAATCCAAGCTATAAAAGTGAGTATAATTTCAGAAAAAAATATCATAATTAAATTTTTATTCTAAGAAAATGGACAGTAAAAAATCCAAAGAATTTAAAAATGTTATTAATGAAACTATTATTGATGACATAGAAGAAGATGATATAACGGCTTATTTTAATAAATTAAAAGATAAAATTACAATACAATCATTTCCCATTAAAGTGAAGATAATAATTACTTCTGAATTTAATACTCCATTAGCATTTGATATAATAGAAAGTCATTACTCTCATCCTATTCAAGTTATTCAATCAAATAATAATGTAGATGAATTTTATAATAAACTAAAAGATAAATTTGAAGCATGGATTGATGAGTATCAAGAAAGAGGTTCTGGTTTTGTTTTTAGAAATATTAAAAGTGTAGAAGTAAAAACATATAAATATAATTATCAGAAAGCTTCATCTTATATACCTTTAAAGTTTAAATCAAGTTATATTATCAATGTTAAAAACACAAAAGATAACAAATGTTTCTTGTGGTCAATATTATCTAAATTATATCCTGCTGTTAGAGATAAAGAGAGAGTAACAAAATATCATCCCTATGAGAATGAAATTAATATGAAAGATATTGAATATCCTGTTTTAATAAAAGATATGCCAAAAGTAGAAAAACAAAATAATTTAACTATAAATGTTTTTGCATTAGAAAACCAAACAAACAAACAATCTTTATACCCAGTTTATATTTCAAACATGAAAAGTGAAAATATAATTGATCTTCTATATATAGAAGAAAATGAAAATACACATTATTGTTTAATCAAAGATCTTGATAGTTTTCTATGTGATAAAAATAGGCATAAACAACATACATGTAAAAACTGTTTACAAGGTTTTCAAAGACTAGAAACATTAGAAAAACATAAAGAGATATGTTTAGATCATGATTATTGTAAAGTTAATATGCCAAAGAAAGATAATATTCTTAAGTTTAAAAATCATCATTTCAAAAATAGATTACCTTTTGTTATCTATTCAGATTTTGAATCAAATAATATCCCTTTATCTACTTCTCAACCTAACCCAAATAAATCATATGTTAATCCAATAAGAAAACAAACAGTTAATTGTTATGGTATCTATGTTCAGTCTGACTATCCAGAAATTTATAAACCACAATACTTTTCTTATGTTGGTGATGATGCAGCAAAGAAATATGTAGAAAAAATAATAAAAATTTTTAAGAAAATAAATTATAATATTCGTCTTAATGAAAAGAAAGAACCAATTTTAACTGAACAACAAGAAAAAGAATTTCAAGAGTCAACAGAATGTTATATATGTGGAAAGGAATTTGATTCAGAAAACAAAGTAAGAGAACATAATCTTCTTTCTGGTAAATATAGAGGAGCAGCTTGTCAATCATGTAATACAAAAGAAGGTAAAACAACAAAGCTAATACCCGTTTTCTTTCATAATGGCTCAAACTATGATTTCCACTTTTTAATAGAGGAGCTAATGAAATATGAAGATGATTATAACAAAGTAAAACTTCTATCCAAAAATTCAGAAAATTATATTTCTATAGATTACGGTTCATATTATAAAAAACTAAGATTTCTAGATTCATATAGGTTTACGTTAAAAAGTTTATCAGATATTACAAAATCAACAGATGACTTTCCTATTTTAAAACAAGAATTTACTGATAATATTTTTTTACTAAAACAAAAAGGCTTTTATCCTTATGAATTTATAGATTCAATAGAAAGATTGGAAGAAAAACAATTACCTCCTATAGATAATTTCTATTCTATTCTAACACAAAAAACAATTACAGATGAAGAATATGAACATGCACAAAAAGTATGGAAAGTTTACGAGTGTGAATCGTTTTTAGATTATCACAATCTTTATTTAAAAACAGATGTTTTAATACTAGCAGATGTCTTTGAGAACTATAGAAACTTTTTTTTAAAACATCATCAAGTAGATCCGTGTTATTGTTACTCCGCACCTGGGTTAACTTGGCAATGTGGGTTAAAATATACAGGAGTGGAATTAGAATTATTAACAGACTAGGAAATGTTATTAATGATAGAAAATGGAATAAGAGGAGGGTTTTCTGGTGTTCTTGGTCCTAGACATGTAAAAGCATTTAATAAATATACACTTAATTATCATGGTAATGGTAATAGGATATTAGATGATAATGAAATGAAAGAATGTTTAGAAGCATTAAGAAGAGGAGAAAATTTAAATGATTATCTTACAGAAAAATATTTATTATATCTAGATACAAATAATTTATATGGTTGGGCAATGTCACAGAAACTACCAATTAAAGATTTCAAATGGGAAAGTAATCCAGACTATTATTTACATATTCCAAAAGGAAGGGGTTGTATAATAGAATGTGATTTAGAATATCCCAATAATTGCAAGTTTAAAACAATGAAATATCCATTAGCTCCTGAGAAAATGAAAATAAATGAAAAAGAATTATCAGATTATCAGATAAAGTTATTAGGAGATAAGCCATTAGGTAAAGAAGAAAAACTATTATTAACATTATATGATAAAAAGAAATATGTTATTTATTATAGTATTCTAAAAGAATATATTAAACTTGGAATGAAAGTAAATAAAGTTTATAGAACTATATCATTTAAAGAAAGTGATTGGTTAAAGAAGTATATTAATTTTAATACTGAACAAAGAACAAAATCTAAATCTAATTTTGAAAAAGACCTCTGGAAATTAATGAATAATAGTTTCTATGGAAAAACATTAGAAAACATAAGAGGAAGAAGCGAAATTAAATTAACAACGAGTAAAGAAGAAGCAAAGAAATACATAAACAAACCTAATTTTAAAGATTCAATAATTTTTAATAAAAACTTTGTTGCAATTGTGAATAATGTTACTTCTGTTAAATTTGATAAACCTATTTATTTAGGACAAGTTGTATTAGATTATAGCAAGTTATTAATGTATAAATTTTATTATAATGTAGTTAATGAATTATGGCCAAAAAACGAAATAGTTGCTTCAGACACCGACGCATTGATAATGAATATATCCACAAAAAATATTTATGAAGATATGAAACAAATAAAAAATGAACTAGATACATCAGACTATCCAGAAAATTATGATCTTTATTCAGAAGAAAATAAAAAGATAATAGGGAAGTTTAAAGATGAATTAAATGGTAAAATTATGAATGAAATAGTTTTTCTGAGAAGTAAAGCATATTCTTTTACATTAACTGATCTTAGTGAAGAAAAAAAATTAAAAGGTATTGGTAAAACAACAATTAAAAAAGATATAAAATTTAATGATTATAAAAATTGTTTATTCAACAATGAAACAAAAATGAATAAGATGTACACATTAAATTCTAACAAACATAATATGTTTATAAATGAAATAAATAAAGTTTCTTTATCTCCTTTTGATGATAAAATTTATATATGTGATAATGGAATAGATACACAACCTTATGGTATTGAATCTTTATATTTTATTTAATTTCCATACAACAAATCCAGTTAATGCCATACCACCAACAACAAATGCAATCTCCCTATTTTTCTGGTCTTCTGATGGGACTTAAAAATCACTTAATGTGGGCCTCGGAGGTAATGCCTGTAAATCTTTACCTGTAATATAATAATATTGTTTCATTGCTTGGACAACATCTTCGTATGTTTGTTCTGCATGATGTTCTTTTTGTAATTGTTTATTAAGAAAATCTAATCTTTGTGTTCTTTCTCTACTCCATTTTACTTGTGCTGCTTCTAATTGTTCCATTGCCTTATCATGTCTTTCTCTCTCTTTATCTGCATCTTTTCCAATATGTGAAAACAAATAATTACTACCCGAAAAAGCAAAGGCATTTACTACTGCTCCACCAAGCATCATCACCACTGCACTCGCCATTTTTTACTTCATAATATCAGCTGGAATAATTCCTTGCTTAACTAACATATCTCTCGTCGCCATTGCGAGTAATATATCAATAGATAACATACCAATATCCGCCATATTAAAATCTACTTTTGGTGGTTGTCTTCTCAATAGTTTTCTTCCTAATTCTGCATATCCAACCGTTAATAGTGTTTCCACTCCGGCATGATATAACATGTTTACTATTTGTTTTCCATCAATTTGTGTTGCCATTTTTATAAGAATTTTTTTGATTACTTAAACTCAAATAGATCTATTTCTTTCTTTTCCTTTGGTGGTGGAATAGGTGCAGGTGTAACTTGTTTCTTATTATAAATATATAATCCCAATCCAACAACTACAATTGATATACATAATGGTATGTAATTTTTGTATATATTTACACGTTGAACTTCTTTAACTTCATCCCTAACTTCATCATCATCTTTTGTTATAGATTTTAATTGTATGTTCTCTTTTTTCATTGCTTCCGTTTCTTTTCTTTTTAATTCAGCTTTTAATCTTTTTGCTTCTGCACCTTTTTTACCAGCAGATACTCTTTTTGGTTTTTTTATTTTAGGTTTTTCTTTAATTTCAACAATTTCATTCATCTTTTTTTAAGTCAATATTTTCATTTTTTTTATCAGTGAAATCAATATGTTTCGCTGTTGTTAACATTGCAGTAAAAGGAGCAAGATACATTCCATATCTATAATACAACTCACAACAAGTACTTGTTAAAGCATGATTGATAAAAGGGTCTTCCTCTAAGTCTTGTATCAACCTAGGTGGGTTAGTAACATTGAGATACTTTGTCACGCCCATAACATACAAATTTATAAAAGAATTCCCCAACGTCTTAGTCATACTTGCACCAAGTCTGGCTTCGTATCTAGAGTATAGCTTGTTTATTTTTTCTGGTGTCATTGTATCAATGTCTGACATTTGTAAGTCTTTACCAAGATATTGTTTACTTCCTCCACCAGCAACAAGGGCTGATAATCTTTCACGTTTTTTGTCTTCATGGTCATCTCTTTGTTCTGGTAACTCAACGTCTTTCAATAATTCTTCGGCGTTCATTTTATATAGTTTATTTTTAATTTTAAAATAATTAAATATTATATATCCAACTATTGATAAGACTGCAGTGTTTGTTATAATTGTTAGTGTTTCAAGAAGCATCTTTTTTATTGCTTATTTTTTAAGCATTACTAAAGCATTACTTAAGCATTACTTAAGCATCACTAAAGCATTACTTAAGCATTACTTAATCAACCACCCAATAATCAGTAGGTTGGTCGGTTTTCAAAATTAATTTACGATGTTTCTTTTTTTTTAGTTCTTCCTTTATTCTTTGTCGGTCTTCCAGTGTAGGAATAACATCATTCTCTCTCAAACAATTTTCAAAACTATCTCTATCTTTCATATAGAAAATACATAACCATTTTGTTTGTTCTCTTAAATCTTTTAAAACTGAATTGTATCTCTGCAATATAACCCATATCGATTGTTCTGCGTGTCTACCAGAAAATGCTAGTTCGGATAACATGTCTTTTTTCTTTGTTAGTTCTTTTGTGGCACTGCAGTCATCGATGATATACAGGGTTGGTTTACCTGCATATTTTTTTAAAAATGACCGTAATAGTTCTTGAAGCTTTTCTGTTCCATCTGGCATTACAGGGTTTACGATTATAATATTTTTTGTTTTTGGTTTTCTAACATCACCAATCAAATCACGATTTTTGTATGCCTTGTTCCATTGAATGGTTGGGCAAAGTATAACAATATAACTAAATATACCTTTATATTCATCTTCAAGTAAGTCTAAAACAAATTCAGTCTTTCCACAACCAGTTTGGCCACAAATAATTGCACTGTGTGGATATTTAGGTAGTTCCATTTTAATTGATTAATAATTGGCTTCTCTAAATCTACCATCTTCAAAATTAATTTGTGCATCCTGTATTACAAATAGATAAACATTTATTGCTGCATCTGCTCCTGCTTCTTTCGTTATTTGTATTGTGATGCCTTCTGATGCATTTTCAATTCTTCTTCCTGAACCGTGAAGTGTATTATCATCCGTTGAACGTAAATCTAACCATAACGCATAATTGGTCGTTAGATATTTCTCTAACGTTGTATCAGTAAAATATAAATCTTTAATGACCATACTTGTTTCGCTATTTCTTTTTGAATTTAACGCAAAGAATTTATTTATCTCGTCCCACTGTTGATATGCTTTCATTCCTTGACTGTATAATTGATTTGGGATTCCTTCTATTGTCATTTCTACTTTTGTTATTTCTGGATTGTAATAGTGTTCTGTACTTGTCCTTTCAGGATCTTCAAACAACAATAGAATCCCTTTCATACTTCTAGCTGGGACATTTAAATTAATATTCCATAGTGTATCAGATTTATTTTTTGGTATTTTTCTGTGTCTTAGTATTCGGTCATACAAAATAACCATTTTACCATCAACTTGCTGTCTTATTTCTCTTGCTAAGTAAGTATCAGAAACAGTATCAAATTCCAAACAAATATTTTTGATTATATAAGATGAAGCTGCATCGGTTGAATGAATTACTTTATTATAATCATTGAATGTAAGTTCATATTCAAGTCTATCGCCGAGTCCTGCTTGATAAAAAGGCATATGGGTTTCCAATAATTCAAAATCAAGTGGAATACAAAACCTGTTTCCATATGCTTTTGCAATGGCTTGATCTTCTTTATCCGCTGTCGCGTTTTCTGCGCCAACTCTATGTTTCAACATGTTTGGTTTGCCAATGCCTTGGTATGCCATATTTATACGTTCTGTAGGACTCTTCCAGAGATCAGTATAACCATGATAGATGTCACTATCATCAATTGACATAACTTCATTTCCAGAGATACGAATTGTTGTTTTCTTTATTATTGATCTTCCTATATTTGGAAATATAGTGGCATTTACATCTCTAGAATCTAACTCAATTTCAAATGCTAATTTGACTGTTCCGGGAACAATAACATCATTTCCGGAGAGATTGGGGAATCTCACTAACAATTGTTGATTTTGATCAATAGTTGACGGATTATTGGTTATCACTACACTTTGACGGATTCCTCTTACCCCACGTGGTTCTCTTATTTTTCTGAAAGGGTTTAATTTATTTCCATAGGTCGCCATTTTTTTTAAGGAAAAATTTAATAATTAAAAATGGCTGAAGGATTTGATTTTGAGAATCCTACATTTGAAGATGATGACCATGATGAACAGCATGCAGATAAAGATGATAATGATGAATTTAATAGAACTGTACGAAACCGAATTAATGCTATTAATACTTCCGGCAGTGATGTTGATACAATAACAAAGATAAAAGTAGAACAGAAACAATCTATAGTTGATAGATATTACAAGTTTATAAAAGAAAAGTATGGGTTAGAACCAAAACCAGATGATTATATTGATATTTCAAACTTTAAACTTGGTACTGATAGTGAAACACTGTTTTTTGTGTTTAAAGGTGAAGATTATCAAATTACTACCAAAATAGGTGATAGCGATTTTATAAGCCTGAGTACTTTAGCGGGTAAAATTGGCAGAGGCGGAACGAAAGCAATTAGAGACTTATTACGCATACCTTATAAATCTATAAATAAACCATTATTAACACCACAGAATATTGAAAAATTACAGGGTGTAAGAAATGATTTACCCGATGTTGATAATATAGAAATGATTGATTTGCCTAATGCAGCCGAAACTGCTGTTAAATAAATAGGAGAATTAGAAACGTCATTTATTGATGAACAAGGAACACAAACAGATATGACAAAAAGAGAAATGGATGGTATTTTAAAAGCAATGACAAGTGTTAAAGAAGAGGTTGCAAATGAATTGGCTAAATTGAATGAAACAAATAAAGACTTAGCAAAAGAAAAAGATAAATTAGAACAAGCGAAAGCAGACAAAGATGAATTTCAAATAGAGAGGATAAATGAGCGAATAAGAGGTTTGGAGTCTGAGAGAAGTGCAAGATTAGAAGTAATTAATGTTAATAGAGATAAATTACGTAGTCAGGTAAATAGAATAAAGGAAACAATCAACAAGATATTAAAAGAAGACACTACATTAGGTGAGATAATTAAAACATTATTTAGAGAACAAGGAATTACAATTGTTAGTGTTTTAACTGCTTTTGGGATGATTATTGGTGTTATTGTTGAGACTTTTATTCCTACTACTGGTGGTGGATCTATAACCCCTAAACCACCGTCAAAAGATGGTATAGAAAATTGGATAAAAAAACAATTAAGTAATCTTGGTAAACTATTAGCCAATCTTGCAGGAAAAGCAGCAGCAGCGCTACCGGGTATTATTGGTTCCATTGTGTCTTTGCTGTTGTCTACTACTGGAAAAGTGGTTAACTGGTTTGGTGAACATCTCTGGGCGTTGCTTGTCCTTATTGTAGGATTATTGTCTGCAGCTGCAAGAGAGTATATTAATAAATCCTGAGTGCAATAATACCTATTACTATACTTCCTACTATTAATGCTGTTTTGTTGTCTTCGTGTTGTGTTGCTTGTTTCTTTTCAACAGGTTCTGGTATAGATTTCTTTGTTTGTTTCTTTTCAACAGGTTCTGGTAGAGATTTCTTTGTTGGTGTGCCTTGTATAGTTGCAGGTTGTGTAGTAGGTGCAACAGGTTTAACATTTACATCATTATTGAAACCAAGCGAGCACTCCGATGTTGCAATTACAATTTTATTATTATATCCAGCGATAGTGCCAATTTGTAATATCATATCACTGGGAGACATATAGAGACCAAGTCCATATGTGTAATCAACTTTACTTCTTGCGTATTTCAATACATTTTGATATTTTGATATTTGAGTAGGCAAATCGATTGGACTGTTAATTGCATCTTGAACATTTCCTAAGAATTGTTTTTGAGCATCAAATCCTGTGCCTATTTTTAGTATTTCTACACGTGTTTGGGATTGTGCTCCTAATAGTGCCCATACAAGCGTTCTAATGCTTTCGTTAATTCGTTCAACACCTGGTTTTGTGAAACCTTTTGATTTGTCTAATATAAACATTGTCCATGCCTCACTTATATCTACTGTATGTTCTATTTTATCATTTGGATTAAAGAATGGCCCATCACTTTGATGATCTTGTCTGTATTTTCCATCTGGTTTAAAATATTGTGTGTAACTCCCGAGACCACTACATTTAGAACTACTTTCCAGTTTTTGCCTCCAATCCGTGCTAGGTGAAACATCGAATTCATTGCATAACTTTTGGTATGTTGCTTTGTCGTATGGGTTTTTGTAATAACAGAATGATGCATCTGTCGGTAAAGGTGTTTTAAGTTCTATCAAAATACGAGCAATACAATAATAAACATGAAATGTATATACTGTTTTAGTTAATCCTGAAGTGTTTTGTAAATGGTCTTGATAACTTACTCCACATCCTGCAGTGGCACACCAGACGGCAAAATTTAATTGACATTGCCACCAGTCAAATGATGAATGAAGCCATGTATTCCACGGTTCATTGGTGTGTAATGTTGGATTTTGATATTTTTGAAATAAGTTGAGAAACGTTACTGGAAAATGATCATCTTTGTTAACATAAATTGTTTGTTTTACAAGTTCAATATTCTTTTTGGTATATTTAGTATTGTGGTTATATGATGCATTGGGATTGTACTTGAATTCTTTTGGTATCATTTTTTATGTGTAAAAAATGTATCATACAATTTCCGATATTAATAAAACAATATATTTACAACAATATGTAGATAATAAATGCGGAAATAAGAGAATTGGATTGAAGAGTTTTACTTATACCATAGGTTGGTATAATTTAATTGATGAATCTATCCAAAAAGGAACAGATAAAGCAATACGTTTAGCTTCAGGATTTTACAGTGTCCAACAAATAGCAGATATATTTCAAAGTAATAATATTGTATTATCTGTAAATGAAACAAATGGCATAGTGTTTTTGACATCGACCGTTGATTTAAAAATAAGCAAAGGATTAAAAGAGATGTTGGGCCTCGGAAATAAAAGACGATTTAACGCAAATCAAACATATGAGGGAGAAATACCGTTAAATTGTGCACCTTATAAACAACTATATGTTCATCTTGAGCAGATAAACAGTGCTTACAATTTCTTAGATGGTGCTCCTAGTAATATTCTTGGTGTTGTTTCTGTTGAGAATAAATCGTTTGGTGATATTGTTCATACACGTTTTAGTAATCCGGAATATAAACAATTAACACATGGTGATATTTCAGAATTAAGTTTAAGCGTTTGTGATGAGAATGGAGAAAATATAAACAACAATGGATTGCCAATTAATTGTGTGTTAGAAATTATATAATTATTGTATAAAAATGAGTATATTTGGTGTTAAAAAGTTTACAACAGATAAGAATAATTTGACTTTACGTGTTAATGATTTGCATAGAAGATTTACAGATTTAAATAGTAGATTACAAAACGCTTATACAAATGAAGACATTACAATAAGTGCTGAATCAAAAGGCCCTTTAATTAGAGGTGAGGTGTTTTCATTTGGAAATGCAGGTAGAGAGCCAAAAGTTGTTTATGTTATGATGAGACGTGGTCATATTACAGGTATTAGCCTGTCGAGTGAAAGGTCAAGTGGTGAAGTGCGAGTTGGTGTGTTGGTGGATGGGGTGGTTATGAGGGGGTGTGAGATTACTCTGCGTACAACAATACCAAGAAAACATGATAATTTTGATAAACCATTTTTTGTTGAAGCTGGAAGTGTTATTAATTTTATAAGTCTGGGGGCTAATGGAACTGTAGTTAATAGTGTTGCCTCGTTATTAATTGAATTCAAAAAATATATATAAAAATGAAGCAACCCACAGCCCCGAATTTATATCCTGACTTGTCTAGTGAAGACGGACAAAATTATAGATTACAGAAGATATCAGAAATAGAAAAACAATTAATAAAAGAGAGAGATACTCGCAAAGCTTTATATAAAAAGTATAAACGGGGAATTAATATTACTGATAGTATTGATACTGGCCTAATATCAACGGCTGTTATTATGGCTGGTGTTGGTTTAACTGTTCCAATTATGTTGCCATTGGAAATTGCTGCTGTTGTGTGTGGATCTCTGGGTGTTTGTGTTAAGTTAGTGAGACGTAAATTACATGCAAAAACACAAAAACATTATGAGATTAAAACTATTGCTGATAGTAAATTGAATAGTATAAAAGACTTGATTTCTAAGGCTTTGACAGATGGGCAGATATCTGAAAATGAATTTAAATTGATTTTAAATGAATTAGATAAATATCATAAACTGAAAGATTGCATACATTCAAAACAAACAGGATTAAGTGAGGTAGAAAGAAAAAAAACTTATTGAGGAAGGCAAGGCCCAGGCTTTAGCCGAGGTAAAAAAAAAAATAGGAAATGCTTGATTTTATTTAATAAAGTTATAATAATTAATGACCCACCACCTATTTATAGGAGCGTAAACTAAATATGCAGATTTCTTCATTTTATTTCCATTCTAATTCTTTGCCTGTTAAAAGCTACGCGTTCACTGTCCTTTCAATGCTTTGATTAACTTTCAGACCTTTCTGTACTTTGATTACGACTTTCAGACCTTTCTGTACTTTGATTACGACATTCAGACCTTTATGTACACATTCCTTGCTAAATACGACTTGAATTAACATAATCAATAAAGATCTATTTTCATTTTCAATTTTGAGAATACCCTTAAACCACACGATCAACACCTCCTTTGTTGCAGTAAATACATGCTTAACGACAGAAAAATAAACAGTCAACACCTCCTTAGTTGCTATAAGCCAGTTTTCAGTACAGTAATTTAAGTGGATGCAGTGATTCTTCGGTCAGCAAATGGATAAGTCTTTGTTAACCGATCTATATGGTGATATTTTAAAATTAAACGATCATTTAAGGACAAATCACACTGGTGAATATTGTTTGTCATGGATTAACAATTTCAATGAGAAATACTACACCAAATTAACAAAGACCGTCCGTAAAGTTCCAAAACGCCGCACAAGAAGTGACACGAAAAATGAGTTAAAGGAATTAATTTTAGAATCATACGGTAAAGGACAAGAAGATTCAACACTTGACATAGACACAAAAACAGAACAGGCATGTATAGAAAGTATGAAAAAATTAATTAATCTGACAGAAAAAAGAAAAGTAGAAACAGTATACTACACATATCAACTGGGAAAAATTATATTAGAGCTCAAAAAGCAAGCGCCTAAAGGATGTGAACTCAGCTGTTACCTTCATGTGCAAGGAATAAAATTTTCAGACTCATACTGTCGACAACTCATTTCAGTTCACAATTTAATTGATCAACATCAAAACTTACTTAAATGTTGTTTGAGTATCAGAACTCTTATTCAGCAAAAAAAGATTATAGAAGAAATCTGCAGTGAACTAGGCTGGTAAAAAAATCTAGCACATATTGCTGTTCAAAACGTAAGTAAAAGTTTTCTACAATTTATTTTTAGAATGCCCAGATATGCTGCCTGGTGACAGTTCTTGTTTATCGAATTGCTAAGCAACCTTTCTTAATTAAACCGATTACAGTGTTACCAGGATTTTTTCTTTTTTCAACCATTTTTTATCGCTTGGCAACACTTTTTATTTAAACCGATGACGGCGTATAACATTTTACTCAATATTCCGTCATAAAAAGATCATGTCATTTCCGGGATTCGAACTCATGCCCCACCATTTACAGTCCAAACCGTCTAGACCACTCGGCTATCACGGCTTGTACTTGAATAGCAAGAAATTATAAAATAAATGATTGAAAAGGCGAAGAAATCGAAGTTAGTTTTTATGAACAAGAATTACAGATTACAGAGTTTTAGATCTTTTTTCATTTTTTCGAGGGGCCCCTATAGTGGGTGTTTTTTTTCATTTTCACTTTTTTACATTTTCACTTTTTTACATTTTTATAATTTTCCGAGGTCACTCTAGTAGGTGTTTTTTTCCCCCTCTCCTAACTTTTTTTATTTTTCTGTGCTCTACCCGCCTCATCTCTTCATAGACGGACTCTCTCTTTTTTTTTTTTAAGTTACAGTACCCCCCCCCCCTGGAGTGTGTGATTTTTTTTTTTAGTTACAGTACCCCCCCTCTAGAGTGTGTGATTTTTTTTTTTTAGGGGGGTGCGTTAGACTCGCTCAATACCCTTACTACTTGCCCCGGGGCCCTTTGGTTTTACATGGGCTTATATAGGGAAAATCTTAAAAAAAATCTTCTTCTCTGAAACTGCAAGGCCCAGATCTTTGCTATTTGGTATGAAGCTTCATCTAGTGAACTCCTACCAAGATTGTTCAAATTATAGTGCTGGGGCCAAAAATGCCCCTGCCTCGGGGCCCTTTGGTTTTACATAGGCTTTTGTAGGGAAAATCTTTATAAATCTTCCTCTCTGAAACTGCAAGGCCCAGGTCTTTGATATTTGGTATGAAGCTTCATCTTGTTTGCCTCTACGAAGATTGTTCAAATTATAGACCTGGGGCCAAAAAAAGCCCCCTGTTCTGGGGCCCTTTGGTTTGACATAGACTTATATAGGGAAAATCTTGAAAAATCTTCTTCTCTGAAACCACAAATCCTAGGTCTTTGATATTTGGTATGAGGCTTCAGCTAGTGGACCTCTACCAAGATTGTTCAAATTATAGCCATGGGGCCAAAAATGCCCCCGCCCCGAGACCCTTTGGTTTTACATAGACTTATATAGGGAAATCTTTAAAAATCTTCTTCTCTGAAACTGCAAGGCCCATGTCTTTGATATTTGGTATGGAGCTTCATCTAGTGGACAATTATAGCCTTTGTTGATATTTGGTATGAAGCTTAACCTTTTTAGACCTCCCTCAATATTATGCACATTATAACCTTGGGGTCAATAATGGCCATCCCCGGGGCCCACTTGTTACTCTATGGATCAGGTGAGCGATCCAGGGCCATCATGGCCCTCTTGTTGATATTTGGTGTGTAGTAGACCTTTGCCAAGATTGTTCAAATTATAGCCGTAGTTGATAATTTGGTATGAAGCTTAACCTTTTTAGACCTCCCTCAACATTATGCACATTATAACCCTGGGGTCAATAATGGCCCTCCCCGGGGCCAACTTGTTACTCTATGGATCAGGTGAGCGATCCAGGGCCATCATGGCCCTCTTGTTTTTTAAAGAGGACCAGAATCTTGCAATTTTATACATAGCATCAGCATGAAAAATAAGCATATCCATATTCATATTTTTTTTTAATTAGCATTCTCCTTGCACAGCAATCCCACCTACCCCACACGTTTATTTGCCGGCCCCCGTCCATCGGGGCTTGAAGGAATAGATGGGCTGCATGATGCTTCCAAACAAAGCTGAAACCGACCGCACACGAGTACTGGCACCCCGCTTAGAGGATCTTAGTCTGTCCAGGCAAAGCGGTGCGAGTCGGTCTGTCCATGTTTATAAACCCTATCGGTTTCATTGGGCGACAGGGCTTGATATGTCATTTCATCTCAAAGTCGGGTAAAGGTCCCACAATCTTGGAAGACACCTCTGCAAAATGACATGTACAGTATTGACGGGGACGTTAAACCTCAAAACAAACAAACAAACAAACAAACACGTTAATCGCAATTGCCCTTTTTCGACTTAGCCATTTGACCATGAGATGATGGGTACCTTGTGTGAACAACTCTTCATTCTATTTTATACCAACCAATTGGAATCTTCGTATGGTCTGTAGATATGCGTGTGATTTTGGCGTTATCTGTCACTTTCGACTTTTGAACTCAGCAGTTTTTGGTGTTTGAGCATTATATTCAATGCATGTTTAAGGGAAAGCATTTTTATTACGATAACATATCCGTGCGACACAGTGGCTTCTTTCATATCTCCAAAATGTTATGTTTCGGATAAAGATTTGTGATATTTTTCTTATTTATACTCCAAAAATACGTTGTGGGTACTCGTTAGAACCGCCAGTTCTAACGAATGCAACATACGTTGTGGGAGTTCGTTAGAACCGCCTCAGTGAGGCGGATCTTACGAGTACCCACAACCTATGTTTTGGAGCAGAAATAAGAAAATTAATGTATACCCATGTAAACCCCAGTTTTCTTTATATTAAGTGGGGTTTAGAGGGGTGTTCATTGCACGGACTTGTTACCGTGATGAGTTGGGGCATAGTGTTTCACAAACACATTTCCTTGTTAAATGTTGCATGCATATTGATATCGGGATTGAGTAATACGGATGTTCTGCGCAAAAAAAAGGAATCGGTACAATTTCGGAATTGTCCTGCTCAAAGTAGGAATTCATATTTTGTTGTGGAAATTAGAGACTTGAAGGACATCTTTAAAATGGGTGTGTTTTCATACTGATTTGTTGACTTCGATATTGTGTAATCCATTTTAAGTTATTTTTGTACCATTTTTTTTTCTTCCGAAAACCGGTAACGAATATAGGGGGTAAAATTACGGACAATGCATCCTTTCCTCGAAAAATTCATATCTGAATTGATACTTACTTTGTGTAAATAATTCCTACTTTGTGCAGAGACATTTACCGTGACAAATAATCGATAAGGTAACACCCAATCCCTTGTGCAATTCTAGAATTGTACTGGTACTATTCCGGAATTGTTGCGCAAAATGAGAATCTCATTTTACGCAGGACATTTCCGGAATTGTACCGATTCCCACTTTGTGCAGAACATGTGTTCATATTATGATACATGTATACCTTTCGGTGTCTCTCTGCCTGTATGTCCGTGCGTCTATCCCCGATTCATTTGCAACCTAACTATTTTTACGGGTTTCCTCAAATTTTGTATATTAATTTATATCGGAAATATGTATTTCATTTTTTTATGAGAGAATTCCATCATTTTTGACAGTGTAATGACCCTTGTCAGTTTGTAGTTATCTGCCATTGATACACGAAGAAAATATTTTGGTCATTGCTGATTTACTATATGGAATAAATTGATAACATGTTACAGTAGAACACTAAACGAAGCATATGCTGCACCACTCTAAACATTCTTGTTCCTGAGTTATATATGTGAAATGGTTTTGGCCCATAGATCGTTAACTATATGGAATATGTGGATGAAACGTTCATTCATTCATTTATTCCTTGCTTCCAAAGGATATAGAACATATTTTACGTCACTATAGCTGGTGTCTGTGAATGTGTGGAGGCCGTAAAAAGACTCCCTATCTTACAGCATAGTGTAGTTTATATTTTCTTGTCCTTTGGGATCATTGATTCCATTGTGGAATTTTGAAAATATTTGAGGGTCACTGATGAGGCCTTATGGGCCGAAACTAGCTATTCTGGCCCAGAAAATATGTACACTTCATATTTTTCCATTTTTGGTGGTGTATTCCTTGTTTCCAAAGGATAACCCTTTTATAGAACATATTTCACGTCACTACAGCTGGTGTCTCGGAATGTGTGTCGGCCGTAAACAGTCTCCCTGCCTTAAATCATAGTGTAATTTTATATTTTATTGTCCTTTGGGATCATTAATTCCATTGTGGAATTTTGAAAATATTTGAGGGTAACTGATGAGGCCTAATTGGCCGAAACTAGCTAGTCTGGTCCAGAAAACATGTACACTTCATATGTTCCAGTTCTGTGGTGTATTCCTTGCTTCCAAAGGATAACCCTTTTATAGAACATATTTACAAATTTATTGAGAACTAAAGCTTTTCTGGAAATTCCACTTTTCAGTTATTTGTCTTGATTTGTCTGAAAAAAAGTTTTGGCTTGTACTTTTGTACTAAATGGAATAGCTTGATGAATACTAAAAATGCATATTGCCGAGGACCACTGCTCAGGCCATTTACGGTCTTGAGTTATCTGGACTTGAAGTATCTGAATAATAAATATGTTGTCTGTAGTTTCGTATCAATTCGAATTATCTAGATTGAACACCAGGAAATATTAAAGATTGTTGTTATGCCCCCAGCTTCGAATAAGTTGTGGAGGCATATTGCTTTTGCCATGTTCGTCCATCCGTCCTTCCATCCGTGCGTCCCGCTTTTTACTGCATAGCATAACTTTTGAACCGTGCAAGCTAGGTTTTTTAAATTTCATATATGGATTCCTTATGAAAAATAATTGACCAGTTTTTTTTTCTCCTCACAATTATGTCCCTTTCTGTAGTGATGCCCCTTTGCAAAAATGCTATGAAATCTTGTAAGCCTGATAACTCAAAACTGATTAGAGTGATTGCGCTGAAACTGTACATACTGATTGGAGATGATGAGAAGATTAACTGATTAACTTTTGAAAAAAAATCTGAATTTTTTCCTTGAGTTATGGCCCTTTGAAACTTTGAGCGTTTTAAGCTTGTAATCAAGATGTCTCAAAAACTATTTGAGCTATTGCCCTGAAACTTTACAGACTGATTCGGGATGATGTGTTGATGTACTGATTTATCATTAACTTTTTGAAATAATCTGAACTTTTTGTATTGCGTTATGGCCCTTTGAATCTTTAGGCGTTTTAAACTTGTAAGTAATATACGGGAACCGCTAAGGCTAGGCTTAGAAAACGTTGCAACCTGTTTGGAACTAATGTGAAGATGGTCTGATTACATTTATGGCCCTTTGGAACTTTGGGCATTTTAAGCTTGTAAGCAAGATATCATTACACCATTACAGCTATTGCCCTGTAACGTAGCTATTGCCGTGAAACTTTACAAACTGATTGGGGATGATGAGAAGATGAATCGATTAACTTTTGGAAAAAAAAATCTGAACATATGTTCATGAGGTATGGCCCTTTGGAATTTTTGGCATTTTAAACTTGTAAGCAAGGTATCTCAAAAATAGTAACAGCTATTGCACTGAATTTGTACAGACTGATTGGGGATGGAGACTACTGATTAACTTTTGAAAACGAAATCCGATTTTGTTTCTTTAGTTATGGCCCTTTGAAATTTTGGGCATTTTAAGCTTGTAAGCAAGGTATCTCAAAAACGATTTGAGCTATTGCCTTGATACTTTACAGACTGATTCGGGATGATGAGTAGATGAACTGATTATCTTTTGAAAAAAAATCCTATTTTTTTCTTCAGTTATGGCCCTTTGAAATTTTGGGCATTTTAAGCTTGTAAGCAAGGTATCTCAAAAACGATTTGAGCTATTGCCCTGATACTTTACAGACTGATTCGGGATGATGAGTAGATGAACTGATTATCTTTTTAAAAAATTCTTTTTTTTTTTTTTTTTTTTTTTTTTTTTTTTTTTTAGCTATGGCCATTTGAAACTTTGAACGTTTTAAGCTTGTAAGCAAGATATCTCTAAAAGTATTTAAGCTATTGTCTTAAAACTTTGCAGACTGGTTTGGGATGATGAGTAGATGAACTGATTAACTTTTGAAAAAAGAAAAATATCCGAAATCTGTTTCTTGAGTTATGGTCATTTGAAACTTTGAACGTTTTAAGCTTGTAAGAAAGATACCTCTAAAAGTATTTGAGCTATTGTCTTTAAACTTTATAGACTTGTTGGGGATGATGAGTAGATGAACTTATTAACTTTTGAAAAAAAAAACGATTTTTTTTTCTTGAGTTATGGCCCTATGAAACTTTGTGAGCTTTAAGCTTGTAAGCAAAATATCTACAAAACTATTTGAGCTATTGTCTTGAAACAGTAGAGACTGATGAGGAATGGTAAGTAGATGAACTGATTAACGTTGAAAGAAATTTGATTTAAACTTGTAAGCAAGATATCTCAAAAACAATTACAGCTATTACACTGAATTTGTACAGACTGATTGGGGATGATGAGAACTGATTAACTTTTGAAAACAATCTCGGATTTTTTTCTTCAGTTATTTCCCTTTGACATTTTGGGCATTTTAAGCTTGTAAGCAAGGGATAATGAGTAGATGAACTGATTAACTTTTGAAAAAAATCCGAACTTTTCGTATTGAGTCATGGCCCTTTGAAACTTTGAGCGTTTAAACTTGTAAGCAAGATACTAGAACCGCTAAGGCTAGGCTTATAAAACTTTGCAAGCTGTTTGGAACCAATGTGCATATGATCTGATTACATTTTGGTGTAATTTTATTAACCATTGATCAAATTATGCCCCTTTGTAAACCAAGGCATTATGGCAAAGGAAACGTTTTTAAGCAAAATATATCAAGAACCGCTTTAGCTTGTCTCTTCAAATTTTACAGGCTGTTTGGAACCAATCTGAAGATGATCCAGTAAAAACAAGATATCTCAATTACTGTTAGGGGCAAGCAGTGTTAGGGTAAAGAAGTTGGGGGCATAGTGTTTCATAAACCCTGCCTTTAGTTTCAAGTTGTATCAATGCTTTTGGATACTGGATGCCCCATTTTTATGTGTATATGAAACATCTGAAAAAAAACATGCAACATTTTGGGTTGCAGTGGCAGGATATAATGCAATGTTTGTGGTGTTTTTATCCATCTCACCAAGTGAGCTTAGACAGTGGTCCGTCGTCATTCATCGACATCGTAGGCATTGTTAAACGAGATACAGGGACGATTGAAATTAAATCCTCACTAAACATGAGGAGCTTCCATGAGTTGTGGAAACGAAAGTCGTAAATTCTTGGTCAGATCAATAAAATGACTACCACGCCCAAATATGAGAGACACTTTTGAAAATCATATTCTATTATCAGGAACCAGATAACCTATGTACTGTACTGGTGGGACACGCCCTACCAAATTTGTTCAGAAGCCTCCGAGGTGTAATGGTTACGCTACTCGCCTTGTAAACCAGGGTTCGCAGGATCGATCCCGGGCTTCTCCAGACTTTCGGATGAGTCTTTAAACCGAGGTCCCGTCTCCGTATGAGCTTAGCTGTTGGTGGGACGTAAAACTGAAACACTCACTCACCAAATTTTTTAAACTGACAACCCTTGATAGATCTTGGCATATCTACAGCAAAGTCAATTTTGTCTATTCATGTGTTTGACTGGCAAGGCGAAACGGAGGATTTTACTCTATTGTAGCCGATGATGTCGAAGTTGGGTTATGCAATCAGCTACACGTAAATGAACTTTAAAAATTCCAGTGGTCAAGATCTGATTGACCTTTGTCCTAGTTGCTTCAGATTCTGTACATGTACTTCTAATTTTCTCATTTAAAACTGCTTGACTGATTAAACCTAAACTACATGTGAACTTTATGGGGCTGGGGAATAAAAGTTTGTGGCCAAATCCATACAACAATTGAAACTTGAAGCTTGGTGTGTTGCTTTGGAGATTCTGGCTCGTAAGTGACGACGCTTGGTTGCCCGCGATTTATTTACCTTCAACACAGCCATTTGAATAGAAAAAAAGTTTTCTTATGCTTTTGTAGTTCATGATATCAAAGTTGAATAACGCGATCAACTAAATGAATATGTATAGATTCCTCAGATTCAGACTGATTGAAAACATACTATATTATTTTGTCTAAAATGGGTTGGAACACTTTTCACATGACAATGATGGCTGCCATGTTCATATATAGTTAACGGATTAACATTCTTCGTTACAGTAACTGAAAGGCTGATGACCTGGAAACTTGGTATGCAGCATTTAAGACTCGAGTCTTACCAAGTTCGTTCAAATGGTGATCCTGAATAAACCTGGATATTTTTACAGCAAGGTAAAATTATGTATCAGACTCTGGTCGGGCCCATCGGAGTCTAACTGTTGGTTTTTCTTTTGCTCCAGCATTTCAGTGGTTTCTTGCTGTCGAGTCCTCACCGTTGTCTCACCTCTGTGGTTCTTTGATTTTTTGTGTTCACGGTGATGTTGCACTGATGATTTAGGAGGCCTTCATGCGGACTGAACAAATTATTTGTCTAAATCGCGACGGAAGTAAGGGCGTGGATTGTGGCAACGTAAAATCGATTTAAGCCCCCCAGTGGAAATCTTTCCACTGACCGTTCCAAGGCGGTTCTTCTGTGGCGGTTTATTTATGGTGCTGTTTGTTACTTATTGTGTGTATCACTTGTGTCTTTTTTATTTTGGATGGCCATATGGCCATTTTGTGGGAAAGTAAATGTCCATATGGCCTTCCTTTGTTTAGGTTTCCATTATGGTCTGGTCGCTTAATGTTTGTGTTTCTTTCCCTTTGGTGTCTTTGATGGGTGGAGTAAGTTAATTGATTCCTGATCTTTGTTTTACTTCTACTTTTTATAGAACCAACCCATATAGCGAGTTATTGTATTTATGACCCCTGCGTCATTGGAGCCCTCAGCGAGTCTGTAAGGGTGTCTGGCAGTATTTCCATCAGTTATTACATCAACTAGATAGTTTGATCACAGCCCAAAATGAATCAGCATCAGCGACCAGTTTATAGTCACGGGATTGTGTGATACGTGATTTGTATTATGTCAAATATATAGAAAAAATGGCCATTGTTTTTCAACACGCGTTTAATGTAATCTAATACAAATCAATTATATATACTGTGTTATCATATCATAGCCTATGAAATAGGAGGAGTCCTTCCACCGCCTATAATTCTTCATTGTCTGTGACCGAGTGCACATACTCTATCTGAGATATTTTCGTGTTTCATTTAATATTTGTTTATTTGTGTTGTGTAGTTTTTATTGTGTGTGATCATGATCTTATAGCTTTTGTTTCTCATAGATCTGTCTGTCAGAAACAAAAGAATGGAAAAAGGCCTTTCATACATGTTTTTCTTTTAAATCTTGTCATGGTTATGTATGAGGGGAATTTCAGTGAAATTTTCTTCATGGATGAAGATTGACATGTTTGTATCGTGTTGAATGTCCTTTTGTCTTGTTTTGTGAGCTACTTATTTTTATTGTCATTGAATGATATGGGTCACTTTTGAGTTGTTACGGGTGTCATGGAGGAGCAAATTCTTTCCTTGTAGTGAGTTTGACTCCAAAGGAGCAAATTCTTTCCTTGAAAAATTTGTTGTCTCCAAAGGAGCAAATTCTTTCCTTAAAAACATAAAAATGCACCCAAAGGAGCAAATTCTTGCCTTTAAGGAGCAAATTCTTGCTTTTAAGGTCAGGATCTGGGTTTTCAGATTATTTTTGTGAGTGAAATGTTCATTTACACTTAATGGCCAATAGTTTTCATATGGTCTTATGTTTGTGTTGTGATTTTTGTGATATATTAGGTCTGTCTATCAAGTGTATACAATTATATATTGCATGCTAGAGATTATCACAGCACTGCATGCTTCACAACAGCACTGTTTAACAGGCCATTATCATAAGTCCTTGTAAGTAAGTAAAGATTGATTGATATTTTTAAAAGCCCTTTCTCCCCTATCGCCCTGTGTTTCATTTGCATGATATTTCATGCTAAGTAAAGTGACTGTGTTCTAAATACTCTGATTTCCCATACAGTTTCCTTTCAGGCTAAACAGTTTTTTAGCTGCTGGAAGACGGAAATATAAGGTATGATATATGTTTTGCAATTAATTTTCCTTATTAATTGTTGAAAATATTCTGAATATTCCATATTTAGTGTTTTTCAGTCATCAACACTATCAGAGTAGCATATTTGTGTTTCTGCTTTCTTTATCACATGTCTCTTGCCAGTATATCAAAATATCTAATAGACAATCCTGTCACTGTACCATCTAGCACATAGGATACTACTGTCATAATTGTGTTGGACAGTAAAGGCTCTATGTCCGAAAGCATGCGAATAAGGATCAAGAGCCAGAAAGAACCATTATTTGGGAATCGTGCCCAGGGCGATCCAGTGAGCAAACTGCTACTTTTATCTTGTGCAACATTGGAACCTGGAAAAAGAATTATGGTAAGTTTTAATTTTAGTTTGGACAGGTACTTGTGATCTTACTTGTAAAATTGATGACCCTTCTGGAAAATCAAAAAGAAAGAAATTTATTGACCTTAGTGGCACTACACTTGATTATATTACTACCCAGCAGACACATGGCGTAATTGTGACGTCACATCAACGTCGGTGCAACGTCATGACCTTTATGCAACGTCACATCTACGTCGGTGCAACGTCATGACGTTGCATCGACGTTGATTTGACATTGCCCCAGCGACGTGTGCCTGCTTGGTAATCAGTATGAAAAAGTTTTGTCCCTAAATGATGATTCTGTAAAAGTTCTCAATTTTAGAGGTCCCTTACTATTCAATTTCAATTTGAAAATTCAATTTCAATTTGAAATTTAAGTAGAGGCTGTCTTTCAAGTGATTTTTATAGGGATCATGATTCCATTTTAAAAGAAAGAACAGACAGCTTAAATGACAAAATAAAGTTGTTAAATAGAACATACGGGTCATCCCAAGTTCCTAGATTTAGTGCAGATTTGATTGCCTGCAGGAAAGCAAACAAGAAGTCTATAAAAACTGAGTCTTACAGTTTGCTGCTTGCAGACGGCATTCACCCTTGTGATGATTTGTGCAAACACTATATCAGAAGATTAGTGAACACAGTGATCTGTAAGCTGTGCTTTCATTAATCGGCTACTTGTAAATTAAATGCCTGTGTTGAGAGTACCAGTATTGCTTCTATGTTAAAGCAAATAATTTCTTTTTGCTTTACTTACTTTCGGTTGTTTAATGGTGCGTACGGTTTTTGTGATCCAACGTCTTGTGTAGCAAATGCGCTGAACTTGAGGCACTTAAACCCTAAGCTCTATTAAATTTACTATGTTGTAAGTACCCTTATATTGTGTGTGTTATTGTGCTCTCTACATTGGTAGGAAATTTTGTGGTTTACTTACCTTGCTTTCTGTTTACTATTTTGTTTAAAAAAGTGCATGGGCACCACAGGGTGATTTCCTTTTCCCCCTTCCATTACCTTTTATTTTCTGTAACAGCCATAGATTATTTTCAGTATTTAAATTTAATTATTTGGTATATTAGTAACTATTCTTCAGATAACTGGTCTTACTAATTTTCATAATGCCAAATTATCATGGCTAAAAATACTGAAAAGGGATTTAATTTGACAGAAATGGTAAAAAAAATAATGAAGATGCGGACTATAAAGTCTTGACGCGGGAAGAGTATGAGTTGCTTTTGGCACAAGCTTCTTCTTCTAATCGGGGTACACAAAATACCAGTACACCCATAAGTGGTGAACACAACACCTTTGTAAAATGTCCACCTCCAGCATCAGCTAGACCCAAAATTGTCAACCCTGGTGTAGGTGCTAGTCTAAGGTTAAATTTACTTCAAAATACCTTGTTGCAAAATACATGTACTGGTAATTTTCAGAACACATATGTTCCCAAACTACCAATATTTAGTGGCTAAGAGGAACCACAAAAAGGGGAAGCATCGTATGAAGTGTGGAGTTTTGCGGTAAAATGTTTAAAGAATTCAGCCAATTTACCCGAACATCTTCTTTTCCAATCTATTCGCAATTCCCTAAGGGGAACAGCAAGAGATATGTTGGTTCCCTTGGCTGAACATGCAACCGTGGATGAAATCCTAGAAAAATTAGATGGTTTCTTCGGAAATGTTTTTACAAGTGAAACCTTGATGCAGTCTTTTTATAGCGACTGCCAAAAAGACAATGAGTCCATTGTTATTTATGGATCAAGGTTAGAGCGAACACTGTCAAGGGCGGTATCTTTCGGTCATATAGATGCCGTAGCAAAGGATGCTATGTTACGTAGCAAGTTTTGGACAGGTTTGAAAAGTCAAACCTTGAAAAACTCTACGCGGCATTTGTATGACAGTGTCAGAGCTTTTTAAAACTTTATTGCGAGAAATTGGAAAGGTTGACGTTGAGGAGTCAAGTGTGAAACCTCCTACAAATACTAATAAAAAGTCTGCCCATGAACTTAGTGAACAAGCGTCAACTGAGGATACCAACACTCAGCTGTCGAAACAGATGAGTGAATTAATGGGCCGTATGAAGCGTCGCTGTAAAAGCCGGCTTGTACCGCAAGGCAGTACAAGTGTGCTATATACCTGTACCCTATGACATATAGGACATATTTACAAAAAGGCAAAACATGGAGATTAAACTAATCAGCGCCAAACGGTTTCAAGGTACAAATTGCATTTGCTGCATCCGTGATTTTGAGGATTTAAAGTTTGCTCAGTATATGAAAATTTGCCTGCAGCCTTTGTCACATGCCTGGACCATTGAACTAAATTGGAATAACCCCATGTCCATTATATAAAATTCAAATAAAATTGGCCCATTGGTTTCAGAATAAATGTATTTGGAAATGTCAATGGACCTGCAATGCAAGTGACGTTGTGCCAAGATCATCAAATGACATTGACCTTTTAGCATTCATTTTGTATCTATTCTGATTTCACAGACCCCAATATTTTTCGAAAAATGCATTGTTTCACCTTTTAACATTTAAAAAGCCATATCAACCCCTCTGACCTTGGTGTAAAATAGGTCACGGTCAACCTTCGGTCATCATTGTTGCAAACTTGCTAGTACCCAGTCACCCAATGCTACATACCAAGTTTCAGTTTTTAAGGTTTTTACCATTTTCAGGCATGGCGGCCATCTTGGTCAAGTGACCCGGAACATTTGAATAAATTTTTGTTCCCTTACAGTCCTTAGGCTGCATGTAAAATTTAAATGAAAATGGCCAAGTGTTTGTTTTTTAGATAATGTATTCTAATATGTCAATGGACCCGCAATACAAGTGACCTTGGGCCAAGGTCACCGAATGACATAGACATTCAATTTTTAACTATTCTCATATCATAGATCACAATACTTTTTGTTAAAAATGCATTAATTTACCTGTTTCCCATTGAAAAGCCTATGTGGCCAACAATGACATTGGTGTAAAATAAATCAAGGTCAACCTAGGGTCATCATTTTTGCAAACGGGGTAGTACTCAGTCACCCAATGCTATATACCACGTTTCAAGACAATTGGCTGAGTGGTTCTTGAGAAGAAGGTTTTTAAGGTTTTTATCATATTCGGGCATGGCAAACATCTTGATAATGTGACCTGGACCATCCGAATAAATTTTTGTTCTCTAAGTGTCCTAAGGCTGCATATAAAATTTAAATGAAATTGGCAAAATCTGTTAGAGAGAAAATGTATTCTACTAAATAAATGGTCCTGCAATACATGTGACCTTGGACCAAGGTCACCAAATGACCTTGATCTTAAGCATTCATAGACATTCATTTTTAACCTATTCTCATATCACAGACCCCAATATTTTTTCAAAAATGCATTTATTTAACTATTTCCCATTTAAAAGCCTAAGGAGCCAAATTTGACCTTGGGGTAAAATAGGTCAAGGTCAACCTATGGTCATCCTTTTGCAAACTCGGTAGTACTCAGTCACCCGATGCTACATACAAATTTTCAAGACAATCGGCCCAGTGGTTCTGGAGAAGAAGATTTTTTAATGTTTTTTACCATATTTGGGCATGGCGGCCATCTTGGTCATGTGAACAGAACCATCCGTATGAAGTTTTTTTCACTATAAGAGTCCTGAGGCTGCATATAAAATTCAAATGAAATTGGCCCAGTGGTGTTAGAGAAAATATATTCTAATATGTCAATGGGCCTGCAATGCAAGTGATCTTTGGATATGGTCAATGAATGGCCTTGACCCTTGGCATTCACAAGCATTATTTTTTTTATCCATTCTCATATCGCAGACCGCAATATTTTTCGAAATATGCATTGATTTACCAATTTCCTATTGAAAAGCCTAAGGAGCGGTGTCAAATAGGTCAAGGTCAACCTAGGATCATCATTTTTGCAAACTTGGTACTACTCAGTCACCCAATGTTACCTACCAAGTTTCAAGACAATCGGCCCAGTGGTTCTAATGACTAAGATTTTTTAAGGTTTTTAACATATTTGGGCATGGCGGCCATCTTGGTCATGTGACATGGACCATGCAAATAAATGTTTGTTCCCTAAGTGTCCTAAGGCTGCATATAAAACTTAAATGAATTTGACCCAATGGGTAGAGAAAATGTAGTCAAATATGTCAATAGACCTGCAATACAAGTGACTTTTGGCCAAGGTCAGTGAATGACCTTGACCCTCAGCCTTTACAGGCATTCGTTTTTATCCATTTTCATATCACCTATCGCAATATATTTCGAAAAATGCATTGATTTATCTATTTCCCACTGAAAAGCCTAAGGAGCCAAATTTGACATTGGCGTAAAATAGGTCAAGGTCAACCTAGGGTCATCATTTTTGCAAACTTGCTGGTACTCAGGCACCCTTTTCCCACATACAAAGTTTCAAGACAATTCGCCTAGTTGTTTTGGAGAAGAAGAGTTTATGGTTTTTTCATATTTTGACATGGCGGCCATCTTGGTCATGTGACCTGGACCATCCATATACATTTTGTTCATTAAGTGTCCTAAGGCTGCATATAAAATTCACATGAAATTGGCCCAGTGGTGTTAGAGAAAATATAATCTAATATGTCAATACATCTGCAATACAAGTGACCTTGGGCCTTGGTCAATGAATGACCATGACCCTTAGCATTCACAGGCATTCATTTTTTACCCATTCGCAAATCGAAGACCACAATATTTTTCGAAAAATGCATTGATTTACCTATTTCCCATTTAAAAGCCTAAGGAACCAAATTTGGCTATGGCGTAAAATAGGTCAAGGTCAACTTAGGGTCATCATTTTTTGCAAACTTGGTAGTACTCAGTCACCCCATGATACCAAGATTCAAGAAAACGGCCTAGTGGTTCTGGAGAAGATTTTTAAGTTTTTTACCTTATTAGAGAATGAAGGTCATCTTGGTCAAGTGACTTAGACCATCCGAATACATTTTTGTTCCCTAAGTGTTCAATGGCTGCATATAAAATTTAAAAGAAATTGGCCTAGTGCTGTTAGAGAAAATGTATTCTAATATGTCACTAGACCTGCAATAAAAGTGACCTTTGATCAAGGTCAATGAATGATCTTGATCCTTAGCATTCACAAGCATTCCTTTTTTACCCAGTCTCATATCACAGACCACAATATTTTTTCGAAAAAAAATGCATTTATTTACCTATTACCCATTAAAAAGCCTAAGGCCCCAATTTGACCTGACGTAAAATAGGTCAAGGTCAACCTAGGGTCATCATTTTTGCAAATTTTACTGGAGTAATCATGTAATTGGATTGCGGTGGAGGGGATGAGCAGCAGTTGTTGGCGGCGCGGGAGCCTGTGTGGGCACTGTGGATTGGGTACACCTCTGGTCAAGCGTACATTACAGATTGATTACAGCAAAGCTAGTGAGCAGAGGGGTGCTTGACCACAGTCTAGCAGGGGCTGTGGTGGCGGCATTGACGATCGTTCCTCTTTTCCCACTGTAAGATCTGATTTTACTTTTGAGTATTTAAATGGATACACTTTTTGCATTGCAATTTTCAGTCCAAAAACTTCTATGTCAGCTAAAATGTTTGTTCTATTCTGCAACGAATTACTTCTTCTACTTCTTTCTTTCATCATTTATACCACGGTACTGAGCAATATCTTGATGTACAGGAAAAACAATCACTATGAATTCCTGTCTGTTTCGTTGTGCATCTCCATCCCGCTCGTTAGAGGCATCAATTTATATTTTTTGAAAGATGTCTGGGGTTGATATTGCTACCTACGGAGTGAGGGTGTGGATTCACTACAACAGACACCAGAAACTCAAGGGAATTAACAGACTGGACACTTTTGACTACTATGTTTATGCTCTGTCTCTGGTCGGGCCCATCGGAGTCTAACTGTTGGTTTTGTTTTGCTCCAGCATTTCAGTGGTTTCTTGCTGTCGAGTCCTCACCGTTGTCTCACCTCTGTGCAAGTAGTATAGGGTTTGGACGTGTCTAGACCACCGCCTCTAAAAAATTTTTTTTTGCTTCTTCAGACCACCCTAAAAAAATATTTTTAGCTTCTCCAGACCACCCCCTAAAAAAAAATTTTAGCTTCTCCAGACCACCCCTAAAACATTTTTTTAGCTTCTCCAGACCACCCCTAAAAAATTAGCTTCTCCAGACCTCTTCACTGTTTATAGCAACCAAATCCTCCATCGTGCTGTTTATTAAAATGTCGTCATATAATTCCAAATTGCGATATAAAGAAAGAAGTTTGGCATTTTCAAATTCTATGTTTTTCATTTTTTTGTATTTTCATTTTTTCATATGGTTTCCATTTCAGTTTCTTGCCCATAAATACTATTATATCATCTTTTTCTTCTAAACCCTCATAATATCTTGATACTAAACAATGTTTATGAGAAAAATCTTTTTCTCCTAGAATAACATAACTATTGTCTTCTTTAGTGTTCTTTTTACAAATATAACATTTTTTATTGATTAGATAAAGTATTTCTGTGAACCAATTTCGTTTTTTTTTCTCCGCTAAATTTTCACCAATAACGTTCACATTCATTGTTTCTACGACCATCAATATATTCTGTAGATTCTGGTATATCAATAGTAAAATCCACTACGTGTGTAGTAAAATCTACACGATTTATTTTTAGTATTGTTACAACAGAATCTTCTGGGATTTTTTCAAAATCTAATTGGAATTCATATTTGTGCCAAATTACACAATTTGCTCGATTAATAATATTCAGTCCATTTTTTTTTCTAAAAATTCTTCCATTCTTTTTATGTTTTGTATTAATTTCCTACTTAGGTATTTTATTTTCCCCCATTTTTTCCAATATATTTTTTCATCATCATCCATTTTTTTATAGTTTTAAATTTATTTTTTTTTATTTTTTAATTTAAAACTATAAAAAATGGATGATAATGAAAATGAAAAATATTTGAAACATAAAGGAAGAGAAGAATACCAAAATAGAAGATTAAGACAAAAATTAAATAAACTGAAAGTATTTTTAGAAAATAGTGGAATGACTAAAATTGATCATCGCGGTAGCGGATTTTGTTGGTTCACTTGGGACCAATATGATTTACAAGTAGATTTTGAAAAATTTCCCGAAGATTCTTTTGTAAAAATATTAAAAATAAATTGTGTGGAATATCATATCTTCCCAGGAGGAGAAGATGTATTATTTGTTAGTAGTGAATTCAAAAACTTTAGATTTCATTGGTGTAGTTTTGGCAACGAAAAAAATGGAAACTATTTTTATAAAACAAAAAATGCGTTCAAAGAAATACTTTATTTAATTAATAAAAAATGTTATATTTGCGAAAAGAATACTAAAGAAGACAATAGTGATATTATTCTAGGAGAAAAAGATTTTTTTCATAAACACGGTTTAATATCAAAAGAAGAAAAAGATGATAAATTGTTATATATTGAAAAGAATATCTGAAATATCGAAAATCGAAAAATTGTAAAAATGTAAAAAAGTGAAAATGTGAGAGAGAGATACGGGCGGGTCTAACACACATGGTGAAAATATAAAAAAAAAACAGTCGGAGTTGCCCAACTCCGGGATGGAGGTTGTTGGGGTAGTGTAAAATAAAAAAAAAAACATCCACTACAGGGGACCTCTCGAAAAATACTTAAAACTCAGTAATCTGTAATTCTTGTTCATAGAAACTACCTTTAATTTCTTCGCCTTTTAAATCATTTGTTTTATAAGTAACATGATCTGTATTTAAAACTTCTTCAATTACATATATTTCTCTAGTCCAACGAGTAGTATAACCCTTTTCAAATTTACCTTTCTTTTTTGCTATTCTTACTCTATCCCCAACTTTGAATTTAGGTTTTTCAGTTTTCTTTTCTTTTTCTGGATATAAATTTTTATACACAGTTAATTCATTTTCTACTTTACTTGCTTCAACAGGTGTCATTTTAATAGAAGAATGTACCGTATTATTATAATTTTCAACTAATTTATCTAATATGTCATAATATTTAGTAGTTTCATTTGCAGTAAAATGTTTATACATATGTTGTTTCATAGTGCCTATCCATCGTTCTACTACACTAGATTTTTCTTCATTCTCAGTTGAATATAACTCTATATTATTATCTTTTAACAATTCTTTTACTTGTCGATTATAAAATTCAGATCCTTTATCCGACCAAATATACATCGGTTTCCTTTCTTTAAATAATGTTTCAAATGCTTCACTTACTGTTATTCCTGTTTTATTTTTCAATGGAATTAACCAACCACATTTACTAAAAACATCTATAACTGCTAATAAATATTTATAGTGTTTATTTTGCTTTGAATAGTGTTGCATATCTATCAAATCAACAGCCCATGTTTGATCTATTGAATGAACATAAACACGCCTTTTGGTAAAAGATCTTATAACTCTATGATGTAATTCATCTGCTAATTTATTTGTTATTTTTTCTCTATCGGATATAAATCTATTTTTGTTAGATCCACACTCAGAACATATACCATTTGTCTATTATTAGTTGTTGTTACTTGTTTCACTGAATCATTTTCAGTATGCTTTTTACAACGTAAACAATAAATTTTTGGATGCTCCATTTAAAAAATTATTTTTATATAAAATGAGTGAAGGAAAAGTTTGTAAATATTGTTCAACATTTAAACCGTTTAATTCATTTGCAAAAGAGAAAACGTGTCCAGATGGACATAGAGGAAAATGTAAAGATTGTGATAGAGAACGAAAACAATTACATTATCAAAATAATAAAGAAAAATATAAAATGGCATTTCAAGATTTTATTTCTCGCAATCCTGATTATTTTAAATATTACGTTAGACATAATTAAATTTGTATTCTAATAAGATGGCAAGAAATAAATCCAAAGTATTTAAAAATGTTATTAATGAAACTATTATTGATGGCATAGACGAAGATGATATGACGGCTTATATTAATAAATTAAAAGAAAATTAAAATACAATCATATCCCATTAAAGTGAAGAAAATAATTACTCCTGAATTTAATAAACCATTATCATTTGATATAATAAAAAGTCATTACTCTCATCCTGTTCAAGTTATTCAATCAAATAATAATGTAGATGAATTTTATAATAAACTAAAAGATAAATTTGAAGCATGGCTAGATAAGTATCAAGAAAGAGGTTCTGGTTTTGTTTTTAGAAATATTAAAAGTGTAGAAGTAAAAACATATAAATATTATTATCAGAGAGCTTCATCTTATATACCTTTAAAGTTTAAATCAAGCAATATTATCAATGTTAAAAACACAAAAGATAACAAATGTTTCTTGTGGTCAATATTATCTAAATTATATCCTGCAGATAATCATAAAGAGAGAGTAACAAAATATGAACCTTATGAGAATGAAATAAATATGATCAATAATGAATATCCTGTTTTAATAAAAGATATCCCAAAAGTAGAAAAACAAAATAATTTAACTATAAATGTTTTTGCATTAGAAAATTCAACAAATAAACAATCTTTATACCCAGTTTATATTTCAAATATGAAAAGTGAAAATATAATTGATCTTTTATATATAGAAGAAAATGAAAACACACACTATTGTTTAATCAAAGATTTGACTAGTTTTCTATATGATAAAAATAGAAATAAACAACACACATGTAGAAACTGTTTACAAGGTTTTCGAAGACTAGAAACATTAGAAAAACATAAAGAGATATGTCTAGATCATGACTATTGTAAAGTTAATATGCCAAAGAAAGATAATATTCTTAAATTTAAAAACTATCATTTCAAAAATAGACTACCTTTTGTTATCTATTCAGATTTTGAATCAAATAATATCCCTTTATCTACTTCCCAACCTGACCCAAATAAATCATATGTTAATCCAATAAGAAAACAAACAGTTAATTGTTATGGTATCTATGTTCAGTCTGACTATCCAGAAATTTATAAACCACAATACTTTTCTTATGTTGGTGATGATGCAGCAAGAAATATGTAAAAAAAAATAATAAAAATTTTCAAGGATATAACTTATAAGATTTACCTTAATGAAAAGAAACAACCAATTTTAAGTAAACAACAAGAAAAAGAATTTCAAGAGTCAACAGAATTGTATATATGTGGAAAGGAATTTGAAGAGGAAAACAAAGTAAGAGAACATAATCATCTTTCTGGTAAGTATAGAGGAGCAGCATGTCAATCGTGTAATACAAAAGAAGGTAAAACAACAGAATTAATACCTGTTTTCTTTCATAATGGCTCAAACTATGATTTCCACTTTTTAATAGAGGAGCTAATGAAATATGAAGATGATTATAACAAAGTAAAACTTCTATCCAAAAATTCAGAAAATTATATTTCTATAGATTACGGTTCAAATTATAAAAAACTAAGATTTCTAGATTCATACAAGTTTATGTTAAAAAGTTTATCAGATATAGCAAAATCAACGGATGACTTTCCTATTTTAAAAGAAGAATTTAATGATAATATTTCATTGTTAAAACAAAAAGGATATAATCCATATGAATATATAGATTCAATAGAAAGATTAAAAGAAAAACAATTACCCCCTATGGATAAATTTTATTCTACTCTAACACAAAAAAACAATTACGAGTGAAGAATATGCTCATGCACAAAAAGTATGGAAAGTTTACGAGTGTGAATCGTTTTTAGATTATCACAATCTTTATTTAAAAACAGATGTTTTAATTTTAGCAGATGTCTTCGAGAAGTATAGAAACTTGTTAAAGCATCATCAAATAGATCCATGTTATTGTTACTCTGCGCCAGGATTAACCTGGCAATGTGGATTAAAATGTACAGGAGTGGAATTAGAATTATTAACAGACTATGAAATGTTATTAATGGTAGAAAACGGAATTAGGGGAGGGTTTTCTGGCGTTCTTGGACCTAGACATGTAAAAGCATTCAATAAATATACACCTAATTATTATGGTGATGGTAATAGGATATTAGATGAAAATGAAATGAAAGAATGTTTAGAAGCATTAAAAAATGGTAAAAATTTAAATGATTATCTTACAGAAAAATATATATTATATCTAGATGCAAATAATTTATATGGTTGGGCAATGTCACAGAAATTACCAACTAGTGATTTCAAATGGGAAAATGATCTAGGCTATTATTTACCTATTCCAAAAGGAAGGGGCTGTATAATAGAATGTGATTTAGAATATCCCAATCATTGTAAGTTTAAAACAACGAAATATCCATTAGCTCCTGAGAAAATGAAAATACAATGTAAATGAAAAAGATTTATCAGATTATCAGATAAACTTATTAGGAGATAAGCCATTAGGTAAAGAAGAAAAATTATTATTAACACTTTATGATAAAAAGAAATATGTTATTCATTATAGTATTCTAAAAGAATATATTAAACTTGGAATGAAAGTAAAAAAAAGTTTACAGAACTATATCATTTGAAGAAAGTAATTGGTTAAATAAGAATATTAATTTTAATACTGAACAAAGAAAATAAGCTAAATCTAATTTTGAAAAAGACCTCTGGAAATTAATGAACAACAGTTTCTATGGAAAAAACATTAGAAAACATAAGAGAAAGAAGCGACATTAAATTAACAACGAGTAAAAAAGAAGCAAAGAAATACATAAACAAACCTAATTTTAAAGATTCAATAATTTTTAATGAAAACTTTGTTGCAATTGTAAATAATGTTACTTCTATTAAATTTAATCAACCTATTTATTTAGGACAAGTTGTATTAGATTATAGCAAGTTATTAATGTATCAATTTTATTATAATATAGTTAATGAATTATGGCCAAAAAACGAAATAGTTGCATCAGACTCCGTTTCTGGTGATACTCCAATTATTTTAAGATATAAAAAAGTATTTATTGAAAAAATAGAAAACATTACTGATGAATATGAATACTCAAATAATAAATTTTATCATAAACTAAAAGATATTAATATTGAAGTTTGGACGAGTAAAGGATTTGATAAAATAAAAACTATCATTAAACATGAGACAGAAAAAGAAATGTTTAGAGTTGTTACACCATTAGGATTTGTTGATGTAACAGAAGATCATTCTTTATTAAAAGAGTGAGTGAGTTTTAGATTTACGTCCCACCAACAGCTAAGGTCATACGGAGACGGGACCTCGGTTTAAAGACTCATCCGAAAGTCTGGAGAAGCCTTTATATTAAAAGATAATAGTGAAATTATTAAACCTAAAGATTTATCGTTAAATACTAATCTTTTATTCAATGATAATTATAAAATTTCT
This sequence comes from Lucinisca nassula, assembly GCA_963580285.1. Taxonomy (NCBI): domain Eukaryota; kingdom Metazoa; phylum Mollusca; class Bivalvia; order Lucinida; family Lucinidae; genus Lucinisca; species Lucinisca nassula. The sequence goes on along the minus strand of OY757014.1, from coordinate 126,233,371 downwards.
TATACTCCTCCTTTAAAAGAAGACTTCTTAAAATTAGAACCGTCAACTTTAGAAGAAATAAGAGCTTTTATTGAAGGTTTCTTTTTAGCCGATGGAACTAGCGGAATTTGTGGAGTAAAATATTCTTGGAATTTAAATAACCAATATCTAAATCTTTTAAATAAATGTTTTGAATACTGTAAGGAATTATATCCAACTGATTTTAAAATAATAGATTGTATGAATTCATCTAAAGTATATAGAATTGTTCCAATAGGAAGTCACAAGTTAATGGCAATCAAATTTGAAAAAATTTATACTGATAAAAAAGAGAAATACATCCCTTATAAAATTCTTAATAATGATTACAATTATAAACTATTCTTTTTCAGAAGATTTTATCAAGGAGATGGTCGTAAAAAAGGAAGAAATTGTGTATTCTCTTTTTCACAAAAATCTAAAATTACAGTCTCGTGTTTACATTATCCTATAACTTCTCTAGGATATAATGGCAATATCATTACGAGAGAAGATAAACCAAATGTGTTTGATTTAAATATAACAAAAAAAAGAACAATATGCTAACGTAAAAAAGATAATACCATTAGGTAAACAAAAAAGAACAGTTTATGATTTATCTACAGAAACTGAAAATTTTAATTGTGGGTTTCCTTTGATCGTCCATAATACCAATAGTATATTCTTATCCATAAAACTAAAGATATTTATGAAGATATGAAACAAATAAAAAATAAACTAGATACATCAGACTGTCCAGAAAATCATGATCTTTATTCAGAAGAAAATAAAAAGAAAATAGGGAAGTTTAAAGATGAATTACAAGGAAAAATTATGAATGAAATAGTAAAGCATATTCTTTTACATTAACTGATCTTAGTGAAGAAAAAAAATTAAAAGGCATGAGCAAACTAACAATTAAAAAAGATATAAATTTTAATGATTATAAAAAGTGTTTATTTAATAATGAAATAAAAATGAATAAGATGTACACTTTAAATTCTGACAAACATAATATGTTTGTAAATGAAATAAACAAAGCTTCTTTATCTCCTTTTGATGATAAAAGATATATATGCGAAAATGGAATAGATACACAACCTTATGGAATTGATTCATTATATTTTATTTAATTTCCATGCAACAAATCCAGTTAATACCACAGCACCAACAACAAATGCAATCTCTCTATTTTTCTGGTCTTCTGATGGAGTATAAAAATCACTCAACTTTGGTTCATGTGTAACATAATAATATTCTTTTCCTGCTTGGTCTACTTCTTCAAAGGTTTTTTCTGCATGACGTTCTTTTTGTTTTTGTTCATTAAGAAAATCCAATCTTTGTGTTCTTTCATTATTCCATTTTACTTGTGCTGCTTCTAATTGTTCCAATGCCTTATCATGTCTTTCTCTCTCTTTTTCTGCGTCTCTGCCAATATGTGAAAACAAATAATTACTACCAGAAAAAGCAAATGCGTTCGCTACTGCTCCACCAAGCATCATCACCACTGCACTCGCCATTTTTTACTTCACATAATAACAGCAGGAATAATTCCTTGCTTAACTAACATATCTCTCGTCGCCATTGCGAGTAATATATCAATAGATAACATACCAATATCAACCATATTAAAATCTACTTTTGGTGGTGGTCTTTTCAATAGTTTTCTTCCTAATTCTGCATATCCAACCGTTAATACAGTCTCTACTCCTGCGTGATATAACATGTTTGCAATATGTTTTCCATCAATTTGTGTTGCCAATTTTTATAAGCATTTTTTGATTAATTAAACTCAAATGGATCGATTTCTTATTGTTGTTTCGTGGGCGCTAAAGGTACAGGTGTAACTAGTTTCTTATTATAAATATATAAACCCAATCCAACAATCACACCTACTATACATAGAGGTATATAATTTTTGTATTGAACTGTTTTAACATCATCCCTAACTTCATCATCATCTTTTGTTATAGATTTTAATTGTATGTTTTCTTTTTTCATTGCTTCCATTTCTTTTCTTTTTAATTCAGCTTTTAATCTTTTTGCTTCTGCACCTTTTTTACCTGCAGATACTCTTTTTGGGTTTTTCTTTTTTGTGACTTCGTCACCAAGGGCATATTTTGTGACTTTGTCATCATGGGAAGCTTTTATTTCACTCGTCATTTTTTATGTCATTTTTATTAAGATCAGTAAAATCAATATGTCTCGCTGTTGTTAACATTGCAGTTATAGGAGCAAGATACATTCCATATCTATAATACAATTCACAACATGTGCTAGTCAAAGCGTGATTGATAAAAGGGTCTTCCTTTAAGTCTTGTATTAATTTAGGTGGATTAACAACATTTAAAAATCTTGACACACCCATAACATACACATTAATTAATGAGTTACCCAATGTCTTTGTCATACTTGCACCAAGTCTGGCTTCGTATCTGCAGTAAAGTTTGTTTATTTCTTCTGTAGACATTTTTTCTATGTCTGAGAGTTGTACCTCACGTCCTAAGTATTGACGACTTCCACCTCCAGCAACAATGGCTGATAGTCTTTCTCTTTTCACATCTTGTGTGTCTGGTAACTCAACATCTTCAATGTCTTGTAATAATTTTTCAGTATCCATTTTATATAGTTTATTTTTTACTTTATATAATTTATTTTTTTAATTTTAAATAATTACATACCACATATCCAACTACCGATAAGACTGCAGTGTTTGTTATAATTGTTAGTATTTCAAGAAGCATTGCTTTTTATTATTGCTTATTTTTGTTATATTACTAAAGCATTACTTATTTTTGCTATATTACTTAAGCATTACTAAAGCATTACTTAAGCATTACTTAAGCATTACTTAATCAACCACCCAATAATCAGTAGGTTGGTCGGTTTTCACATTTAATTTACGATGTTTCTTTTTCTTTAATTCTTCCTTTATTCTTTGACGTTCTTCTAATGTGGGAATAACATCATTCTCTCTCAAACAATTTTCAAAACTATCTCTATCTTTTGTGTAGAACATACATAACCACGTTGTTTGTTCTCTTAAATCTTTCAAAACTGAATTGTATATTTGCGATATAACCCATACCGTTTGTTTTGCGTGTCTGCCTGAAAAAGCGAGTTCAGACAACATGTCTTTTTTCTTTGTTAATTATTTTGTTGCGCTACAATCATCAATGATGTATAATGCAGGGGAATTGGCATATTTTTTTAAAAAACAACCGTAATAGTTCTTGAAGCTTTTCTGTTCCATCTGACGTTATAGGATTTACGATTATAATATTTTTTGTTTTTGGTTTTTTAACATCACCAATCCAACTTCTGTTTTTGTATGCCTTGTTCCATTGAATGGTCGGGCAAAGTATAACAATATGATTAAATACACCGGCATACTCTGATTCTAATAAATCTAGCATAAACTCTGTTTTTCCACAGCCAGTTTGACCACAAATAATTGCACAGTGTGGATCTTTAGGTAGTTCCATTTCTATTGTTTAATAATGAGCTTCTTTTAATCTACCTTCTTCAAAATTAATTTGGGCATCTTGTATAACAAACAGATAAACATTTATTGGTTCATTTCCTCCTGCTTCTTTTGTAATTTGAATTGTGATGCCTTCTGAAGCATTTTCTATTCTTCTTCCTGAACCATGAAGTGTATTATCATCAGTTGAACGTAAATCCAACCATAAAGCATAATTAGTCGTTAGATATTTTTCTATTGTTGTATCAGTAAAATATAAATCTTTAATGACCATACTTGTTTCTTTGTTCCTTTTTGAATTTAGAGCAAAGAATTTATTTACTTCGTCCCACTGTTGGTACGATTTCATTCCTTGACTATATAGTTGATTCGGAATCCCTTCTATAGTCATTTCCACTTTTGTAATTTCTGGATTATAATATTCTTCTGTGCTGGTCCTTTCAGGATCTTCGAATAGCATAAGAATACCTTTCATGCTTCTTGCAGGAACATTTAGATTGATATTCCATAGTGTATCAGATTTATTCTTCGTTATTTTTCTATACCTAAGTATTCTATCGTATAAAATAACCATTTTGTCACTGACTTGCTGTCTTATTTCTCTTGATAAATAAGGATCAGAAACAATATCGAATTCTAAACAAATATTTTTGATTGTATCAGTTGAAGTTGCATCAGTTGAATTAATAACTTTCATGTAATCGTTAAATGTAAGTTCATATTCTACTCTATCCCCGAGTCCCGCTTGATAAAAAGGCATATGGGTTTCCAATAATTCAAAATCAAGTGGAATACAACACCTGTTTCCATATGCTTTTGCGATGGCTTGATCTTCTTTACCTGCTGTTGCATTTTTTGCCCCCACTCTAAGTTTCAACATGTTTGCTTTGCCAACGCCTTGGTATGCCATATTTATTCGTTCTGTAGGAGTCTTCCATAAATCAATATAACAATGATAGATGTCGCTATCATCAATGGACATAACTTCATTTCCACTTATCCTAATTGTTGTTTTCTTAATTATGGATCAGCCTATGTTTGGAAATATAGTTGCATTTGCATCTTTAGAATTTAGTTCAATTTCAAATGCTAATCTGACTGTTCCGGGAACAATTACATCATTACTACTTAGATTAGGAAATCTCACTAATAATTGTTAATTTTTGTCAATAGTTGATGGATTATTGGTTATCACTACACTTTGACGGATACCTCTCACACCGCGCGGTTCTCTTATTTTTCTGTAAGGATTTAATTTATTTCCATAGGTCGACATTTTTTTTAAGGAAAAATTTAATAATTAAAAATGGCTGAAGGACTTGATCCTGAGAATCCTACATTTGACATAGATGATGATGATGATGATGAGGATGTAAATTCCAAATCACCTATGGTCCCTGATGGTCATGATCAGAGTATTATTCTAAATCAGGGTAAATCGAATGATGACTTTAGAGGAGAGCTCAAACAGACTGCTCTTCAAGACTATAAAAAAACACTTGTAAAGACGTTTTATGAAGAAATAAGCAAGCGCTATCAAATTACGCCAAAGTAGATTTTGATCAGTTTAGATTATCCGATGATAAAACTTTATATTGGGTTGTCGGCGACAAAGAAATCAGAATTACTGCATGGCAAGCCAAGCAGAATTTCTTTCTTTGGGTACTTTAGCAAAAGAATACAACCGTGTAGTAGGTAGTGGCGGAACACGGGCAATCAGACAATATTTAAATTTATCACGTTATCAAAGCAAAACAAAGATATCTCAACAGGCAAGGAGGGCTCTGGGAAGTACGCGAAATAATTTGCTAAATGCTGAAGATCAAATACCACTAAAAGATTTGTCTTCAACCAAAGATGTGCAAAATGTAGTAGACACAGCAAATAATATTGAGACCACTGTTACATCTCTTTTTGATAATTTAGAGTTGCCAGTAGTCAAAAATGCACGCACACAAACAGAAGGTCTAACATTCAGGGAACTGCAAGGCCTAGATAAGACACTACAGTCTATTCGCGGCGAACTTACAAATAACTTAGCAAAGCTGACAAACATTGATGATGACATAGCCAAAGAAAAACGAAAATTACAAGAAGCTGAAGATGAAATTAGCAGAAAAGACATAACAGCTCGTTTGAAATACCTTGAAGATGAGAGAGCTGTAAGACTTGAGGCTGCTAGCGAAAACAGAGAAGCATTACGTACCCAGGTAAGTAGAATAAAAGAAACAATCACCAGGGTATTAGTAGAAGACAAAACACTTGGCGAGAGAATCAAAACATTATTTAGAGAACAAGGAATTACAATTGTTAGTGTTTTAACTGCTTTTGGGATGATTATTGGTGTTATTGTTGAGGCTGTTATTCCTACTACTGGTGGCGGCTCTATAATCCCTAAAACCCCATCAAAAGATGGTATAGAAAATTGGATAAAAAAAAAAAACAATTAAGTAATCTTGGTAAACTATTAGCCAATCTGGCAGGAAAAGCAGCAGCAGCACTCCCGGGTATTATTGGTTCCATTGTGTCTTGGCTGTTGTCTACTACTGGAAAAGTGATTGGTTGGTTTGGGAAACATCTCTTGGCGTTGCTTGTCCTTGTTGTAGGATTATTGTATGCAGCTGCAAGAGAGTATATTAGTAAATCCTGAGTGCAATAATACCTATTACTATACTTCCTACTATTAATGCTGTTTTGTTGTCTTCGTGTTGTTTTGCTTCTTTCGTGGATATTACAGTGGGTTGATTCTTTGTTTCTGTACCTTGAACAGTTTGATGTTTAACAGGTTCTGGTAGAGATTTCTTTGTTGGTGTACCATTTATGGTATTAGATGGTGCTGTAGGAACACCAGGTTTAACATTTACATCACTATTGAAACCAAGCGAGCACTCCGATGTTGCAATTACAATTTTATTATTATATCCAGCGAAAGTACCAATTTGTTATATCATATCACTGGGAGACATGTAGAGACCAAGTCCGTATGTATAATCAACTTTACTCGTAGCATATTTCAATACATTTTGATATTTTGATATTTGGTCGTGCAAATCGATTGGACTGTTAATTGTTGCTTCTTGAACATTTGCTAAGAATTGTTTTTGAGCATCAAATCCTGTGCCTATTTTTAGTATTTCTACACGTGTTTGATATTGCGCTCCTAATAGTGCCCATACAAATATTCTAATACTTTCGTTAATTCGTTCAATACCTGGTTTTGTGAAGCCTTCTGATTTGTCTAATATAAACATTGTCCATGCCTCACTTATATCTACTGTATGTTCTATTTTGACATTTGCACTAAAGAATGGCCCATCACTTCGATGTTCGTATCTGTATTTTCCATCTGGTTTAAAGTATTGAGTGTATTCTCCGAGACCATGACTTTTAGAACTACTTTCCAATTTTTGGCGCCAATCTGTATTTGGTGAAACATTGAATTCATTGCATAAGTTTTGGTAAGTTGCTTTATCGTATGTGTTTTTGTAATAACAAAATTTCTCATCTGTTGGTAAAGGTGTTTTAAGTTCTTTTAAAATACGAGCAATACAATAATACACATGAAATGTATATAATGTTTTAGTTAGTCCTGAAGTGTTTTGCAAATGGTCTTGATAACTTACTCTGCATCCTGCAGTGGCACACCAAACAGCAAAATTCAATTGGCACTGCCACCAGTCAAATGATGAATGAAGCCATGTACTCCACGGTTCATTGTTGTGTAATGTTGGATTTTGATAGTTTTGAAATAAGTCGGGAAACGTTACTGGAAAATGGTCATTTTTGTCAACATAAATTGTTTGTTTTACAAGTTCAATATTCTTTTTAGAATATTTAGTATGAGGGTTATATGATGCATTGGGATTGTACTTGAATTTTTTAGGTATCATTTTCTATTAATTAAAAATGTATCATACAATTTCTGATATTAATAAGACAATACACTTGCAACAATATATAGATAACAAATGCAGAATTGGTTTGAAGAGTTTTACTTATACTATAGGTTGGCATAATTTGATTGATGAATCTATCCAAAAAGGAACAGATAGACCAATACGTTTAGCTTCAGGATTTTACAGTTTCCAACAAATAGCAGATATATTTCAAAGTAATAATATTGTATTATCTGTAAATGAAACAAATGGCATAGTGTTTTTGACATCGACCGTTGATTTAAAAATAAGCAAAGGATTAAAAGAGATGTTAGGCCTCGGAAATAGACGATTAAACGCAAATCAAACGCATGAGGGAGAAATGCCTTTAAATTTTGCACCTTATAAACAACTATATGTTCATCTTGAGCAGATAAACAGTGCTTGCAATTTCTTTGATGGTGCTCCTAGTAATATCCTTGGTGTTGTTTCTGTTGAAAATAAATCATTTGGAGATATTGTTCATACACGTTTTAGTAATCCGGAATATAAACAATTAACACATGGTGATATATCAGAATTAAGTATAAGCGTTTGTGATGAAAATGGTCAGAAAATAAACAACAATGGTTTACCAATTTGTTGTGTGTTAGAAATTTTATGATTAAAAATGAGTATATTCGGTGTTAAAAAGTATACATCAGATTTGTCTTTACGTGTTGATGATTTACATAAAAAATAACAGATAATAATTCGGTTTTAAATATAAAAAATAACAGATAATAATTTAGTTTTACAAAAAGAAATAGCAGATTTAAGTGACAGCATAACAATAACTGCTGAATCAAATGGTCAACTTACTAGGGGTAAAATATTTTCATTTGGAAATGGAGGTAGAGAGCCATTAGTTGGTTATTTTATGATGAGAGATGGTTATATTACAAGTATGAGCCTGTCGAGTAGAAAGTCAAGTGGTGAAGTGTGGGTTGGTGTGTTGGAGAATGGGGAACGTTTGGAAGGGTGCCGCGGCCTCGCTTTAGATAGTGAAACAAAAAGTACACATTTAAATTTTGTCACCCCTTGCTTAGTTAAAGCTGGAAGTGTTATTAATTTTATTGTCTAGAGACTAATAAAACTGCAGTTAATACTGTTGTCTCGTTATTAATTGAATTCAAAAAATAAATATAAAAATGAAGCAACCTATGGCGCCGAATTTATATCCAGATTTACCTAATGAAGACGGACAAAATTATAGATTACAGAAGATATCAGAGATAGAAAAACAATTAATGAAAGAGAGGGGTGTAAGAAAGGCATTATATAAAAAGTATAAACGGGGGATTAACATTACTGATAGTGTTGATACTGCGTTAATTTCTTCAAGTGTTATTATGGCTGGTGTTGGTTTAACTGTTCCGATTATGTTACCATTAGAGATTGCTGCAATCGTTGGCGGATCTCTGGGTGTTTGTGTTAAGTTTGTTAGACGTAGATTACATGCAAAAACACAAAAACATTATGAGGTTAAAACTATTGCTGAAAGTAAGTTGAATGGTATAAAAGATTTGATTTCTAAGGCTTTGACAGATGGGCAGATATCTGAAAATGAATTTAAGTTGATTTTAGATGAATTAGATAAATATCATAAACTGAAAGATTGCATACATTCAAAACAAACAGGATTAAGTGAGGTAGAAAGAAAAAAACTTATTGAGGAAGGCAAGGCCCAGGCTTTAGCCGAGGTAAAAAAAAAATAGGAAATGCTTGATTTTATTTAATAAAGTTATAATAATTAATGAGCCGCCTCCTGGTTATAAGAAATGAACTTTCTCTCACATTTTCGCGCCTAAACTTTTGCAGATTTTATTTCCATTCTAATTCTTATGTTAATTATTTGTAAGTCCGCTCGAAGTTGTGTTTACAATATGATAGTATTACAGCGTAATAGTACTGTGGAGCATAATAGTATTACAGCGTAATAGTATTACAGCGTAATAGTACTATGGTAAACCCTTAACAGAAAGGCAGTATAAAAGTATTACAGCGTAATAGTGTTACAACGTAATAGTATTACAGCGTAATAGTAACACAATGTAATTGTATTACAGCGTAATAGTGTTACAACGTAATAGTATTACAGCGTAATAGTACTATGGTAAACCCTTAATAGAAAGGAAGCATAATAGTATTACAGCGTAATAGCGTTACAGCGTATGTGGGTACTCATTAGAAGCGGCGAGGTAAACGTCAGTAAAAAGGTCACATTGAACAAGCCTGCTATGAATATCAATTCAAATGCAACTAGCAAAAATCCACTATTTCCCCTCTTTAACGTCTTCTCACCACTGTTAATTTGCACCTATTGTCGCAAATATGCAAGGTAAAGAAAACCGCAAAATGAATTATGCTTTTAAAACCACAAGGACAAACAATAACTATAATATTGGGTTTCATAACTTATCAGATCAAGACACGGTAAAATTTACAAAATGGGTTGTGAGAGAAGCGTATTTTTTTCTCTCATTCCCTTACCCCAAATTGTTTCCTGTCGGATTTTTAGTTTTTCCGAGGTCACTCTAGAAGGTGTTTTTGTGGGGAGGAGGTAAAAAAAAATATTAAAAAGGGGGGTGGTCTGAAGAAGCTAAAAAAATTTTAGGGGGTGGTCTGGAGAAGCTAAAATATTTTTTTTGTGGTGGTCTGAAGAAGCTAAAAAATTTTTTTAGGGGGTGGTCTAGACACGTCCAAACCCTATACTACTTGTGGTTCTTTGATTTTTGTGTTCACGGAGATGTTGCACTGATGAGTTAGGAGGCCTTCATGCGGACTGAACAAATTATTTGTCTTAATCGCGACGGAAGTAAGGGCGAGGATTGTGGCCACGTAAAATCGATTTAAGCCCCCCAGTGGAAATCCTTCCACTGACCGTTCCAAGGCGGTTCTTCTGTGGCGGTTTATTTATGTCGTTGTTTGTTACTTACTGTGTGTATCACTTGTGTCTTTTTATTTTGGGAGGCCATATGGCCATTTTGTGGGAAAGTAACTGTCCTTATGGCCTTCCTTTGTTTAGTTTTCCATTATGGTCTGGTCGCTTAATGTTAGTGTTTCTTTCCCTTTGGTGTCTTTGATGGGTGGAGTAAGTTAATTGTATCGATTCCTGATCTTTGTCTAATTCTACTTTGTAAGACTACTGCTTCTATGTGCTGGCGATATAGAATTAAATCCAGGCCCTGATTCTGAATCTGAATCTGAAATAAGTATTACACCAGACGATACATCTGAAATTATCAAGAATAACTTCTCGGTTGTCCATTATAATGTACAAAGCGCATTGCATAAACTAGACGAACTTGAATCCGAACTGTCTTATTTGGACTTAATTTCGATAACGGAGACATGGTTTACTACAGACATAAATGATAACGACAGTGGGTTCCGTTCTCCGTTTCGGAAAGATCGAATGGGCGGTCATGGAGGGGTAGCTGTTTATGTCAAAAATAACATACCGTGTGTACGTCATTTATACTTATAAATATTAAATATAGAATGTATTTGGGTAGAAATTCGGTTAAATAATAAAAGAGTACTTGTTGGTACAATTTACCGACCTCCGAATTCCGACAATTCAATATTGGCTAATATCGAAAATTCTATCGACCTAGCAGTGGACAAGGGAATCTCTGACATTATAACTCTGGGTGATTTTAACCTCGATATGAATAAGCAGATCCCTTTTGATAAGGTAAACAATATTTGCCAGTACTACAGCTTACTGTGTCTACCGTTACTTCATCTGTAAACGGTAGACGCTTCTCTGTAGTTAACATGTCTGATTTGACATGACAGTCTACAGATTTAATTTATCTAATTACTTGACGTGCTGCAAACTGTAATATACAGTACGTCGGTCAAACTAACCGCATGCTTAAAACTAGATTGAACGAGCATTATCGTAGAATGAGTAAGCCTAAGAAAACTGACACTTTCTTGTACCGTCACTTTCGACGTACAGGTCATTCTGTAAATAACATTGTTATACAACCAGTGGAAAAACTTTATTACGATGCAAATTCTACATCTAGATTCAAAATAATCAAAAGACATGAAGCTAAACTGAAATGGATTAAATTTTTACAGACCCCTTTTCCACTGGGATTTAATGACAACATTTATCATGAGGGTAATATTTCCAGAATGCCGGACTTTGATATTTTCTCACTCCTGGAATGTCGAAAACGCAGAACTAGATCTCACGGCACCAGGAAAAATGGTAACTTTAAACGTAAATCACGTGCGTTTAAACGAAACAATAATAGACTGAAGTGACTGTCAATTATATTATTAAATCATGGACGCCACTCTATGCTTTCATTTTTAAGTTCATTACCCGTTTCTGCTTTACGTCTTCTGGACACCGAGGCGAATAAATTCTACGACAGTTCTCATCAGTTATATGATGCGACTCTCTTAACTAGAGGCTATACTCAGCATACACTCCGTCCTTACATTGATTCTGAAATTAATCATAAACGCCATTTCTTCAAAATATCCTTCATTAATAAGGGTATGGATTTTATAGATTTGCCCAGTATCTTCCGTGAGAGATCGGTACTTTCTTCCATTCCTGCTTATTTTCAAAATACTGAAACACCTATAATTTGCTATAAATATAACAAACCTGTTAGATCTATCATTTTTAATTTCAATAAACTTGTTTCAGATCTTGATATTGATACTAATACTCCTGATTCATGTCATTGTAAAAACTCAAAGTATTGCTATCCTGCTGCTGGTCATGTAATTACTGGCAATTTGAAAATTATTCCTGATTCTAGGATAAGGAATATAATTTCTAAAGGACCGAAATATCGGTTTCCTTCTAAAATTGATTTCAGTAAATGTAGAGATGAAATCGCTGCTTCATTGATTGAATTCGGTAATCGATGGTGTAAGCGAGAGTATGTTGAGCATAAAGCCCTTAAGGACTGGAAACTTAGCATTTTAAAACTAGTGAATAAACGCATTTCTTTCTATTCTCAAAATACTAACTTATTACCTCCTAAGCCCAAGACGTCTTTACGTCATCTTAAACAAGGTATTCAAGAATTTCATAAGAAGTTTGTTTTGGCCCCTGCAGACAAGGCCGCTAACAACGTCGTCGTTGTGTGACGGCTCCACTATGTTAACACGCTTAAGCAGGAGCTTGGTGGTACTAAGGCCTATGAACTTCAGCCTTTAGCTGAAGAGAGAGCTATAGTAGATAAACATGTTTGTCTTTCAGCCACCAAGTTTGCTGTGTGTGTTAACGAAGGCCAAGACAAGCTTCCTACGCTATACTGGTTACCAAAACTTCATAAAAAACCTTACAAAGCACGGTTTATTGCAAATTCTAGCTCTTGCACTACGACTGAACTTTCTAAATTATTAACTTCCTGTCTTACTGCTATTAAAACGCATGTAATTAAATATTGTGATAAAGTCTTTGAAAGATCAGGAAGAAATCTGTTTTGGTCTATAAAAAATTGGAATGAGGTTTTAAATAAATTGAAATCTAGAAATTTTCGTGCTTCTAGTCTGTCTATCTACGATTTTTCACTCTTTACACTACACTTCCTCATAATCTTATAAAAGAAAAGCTTAATGATTTAATTGAATGGGCTTTTCACAGAGAAGATTCTCTCTATCTTGCATGTAATGTCAGAAATGCATTTTTCACTTCTAAAGAGAATAAGAATTATACACTTTGGTCATGTCAGAAAGTGTGTGATGCCCTCACCTTTCTACTTCACAATATTTATATTAGATTCGGTACTAAGTTATTTAGACAAATTGTGGGTATTCCGATGGGTACTAATTGCGCACCTCTTGTGGCTGATCTGTTCTTGTATTGTTATGAAAGAGACTTCATTTTGTCGCTTTCTATTGATAACCAATCTGAAATTATTGAAGCTTTTAGCTCTACTTCTAGATATTAAGATGATTTATTAAATATTGATAATACCTATTTTGATGGTTTGATCAGTCAGATTTACCCCCTAGAACTTCAGTTAAATAAAGCAAAATTCTTCTGATACCGAGGCCCCGTTTTTGGATTTACATCTATCTATTGTAGATGGATTTGTTTCGTGCAAAATTTATGATAAACGCGATGACTTTGATTTTGAGATTGTAAATTTTCCTTTTTTGGATGGTGATGTTCCTCGTGCGCGCCATCCTATGGCGTTTATATTTCGCAATTAATTCGATTTGCTAGAGTGTGTAGTCATGTAACTGACTTCAACACTCGTAATAAATTATTAACGGCTAAACTCCTTAATCAGGGTTATCGGTACCATAAACTACGCAAAGCCTTTTCAAAATTTTATAGACGCCATTCTGATTTAATTTCAAAATTCAATATTGGACTTAAATCTCTTCTGCAACAAGGTCTATCGGAACCCGAATTTTATGGTGACTTAGTATATAAATTCAGAAAAAATATATAACCGCAATAACTTCAGCACCCAATTTCGTAAAATCATTCTTCGATATAAAAAGATTGGGTAGAACATGGATATTATACGACAGACTGCATGCATGGTAGTTAACCCAATCATGGTTGGCAACTTTGCTTCCCTCTTTAATTGCACGCCGGTGGGTCAGGCCTCAGATTCTATGACGGCTCCAACGTAAAGGCTTATTGAGAATTAGAGAGATAATGCTGGTTGGTGCCTGATGCTCTGTCTCTGGTCGGGCTCATCGGAGTCTAACTGTTGGTTTTCTTTTGCTCCAGCATTTCAGTGGTTTCTTGCTGTCGAGTCCTCACCGTTGTCTCACCTCTGTGGTTCTTTGATTTTTGTGTTCACGGGGATGTTGCACTGGTGAGTTAGGAGGCCTTCATGCGGACCGAACAAATTATTTGTGTAAATCGCGACGGAAGTAAGGGCGAGGATTGTGGCCACGTAAAATCGATTTAAGCCCCCCAGTGGATATCTTCCACTGACCGTTCCAAGGCGGCTCTTCTGTGGTGATTTATTTATGTTGTTGTTTGTTACTTACTGTATGTGTCACTTGTGTCTTTTATTTTTGGATGGCCATATGGCCATTTTGTGGGAAAGTAACTGTCCGTATGGCCTTCCTTTGTTTAGGTTTCCATGATGGTCTGGTCGCTTAATGTTTGTATTTCTTTCCCTTTGGTGTCTTTCATTGGTGGAGTAAGTTAATTGTATCAATTCCTGATCTTTGTTTTACTTCTACTTTACACCAGATCATTAGTGAACATACGCACTTTACTGAGCGATCATCATCCATTATCGACCTATTAATCGTTTCAAACCCACAAAATGTGATACTAAGTGGAGTCGGAGACCCTTTTTTTTAAATCAGGATATACGATACCACTGATCTGTTTTTGGAGTATTTAACTTCAGAAAGGGTCACATACAGTCCATCAAGAGACATATATGGAAGTATAAAGATGGCGATTACGACAGATTATACAAAACTTGAATAGTACCGACTGGGAATCTCTTGAAAACGAAGACATCGACACATACACAAAAAATATAACAGATCGTATTTTACAAGTCAGTAGCCAATATATACCTAATAAATATGTCACTATACGTCAGTCTGACCCTCCCTGGTACATAATGAGTTACGTAAATTGATGAGGAAAAGGAAAATAGCCTATGATAAAGCTAAACGTACTGGTAATATACATCACTGGAAAAAATATAAAAAAATAAGGAATGTTACTACAAGCCTGCTTAGATCTTCAAAGAAAAACTATTTTGATAAACTAGCCGACAAACTTAAAACAAATACTAATATAAGTAGTAGGGATTGGTGGAAAACTTTAAAAACATTTATAAATACTAATGAAAAACCATCCATATCCCCTCTTAAAGAGAACGAAATTATTTATACTATCGAAAACGAAAAAGCAAAAATTTGCTTAATTGTAACTTTAAAACACAAACTCAAATTCAGTTAGACGACAACGGGAAAGCAATACCATATATTAACAAAGTAAACCAGAACGAATTATCTACAATAGAAACTACACCAGATGAAGTGAAAACAATCTTAGAATCATTGAAATTAGGAAAGTCTTCTGGGCCTGACAGTCTAAACAATTATATTCTTAAGGCATATGCAAATGAATTATCAGAGCCATTATCCAAACTCTTCAATGCATCATTCTCGAAAAAAATAATACCAAAAATATGGAAAGAGGCAAACGTATTAAAAAAGGATGATCAATCAGATGTTAAAAACTACAGACCTATATAATTATTTAGCACTCTAGGAAAAGCAATGGAGAAAATAGTACACACACATGTCTTTAACTTTTTTACGGACAATGATGTTATAACCTCACTGCAGTCAGGATTCGTACCGGGTTACTCCACAGTTAACCAACTCGTAGATATATACAATACGTTTTGCAAGGCACTTGACAACGGCTTAGAAGTAAGGGCTATTTTTTGTGACATTAGTTAGGCTTTTGATCGTGTTTGGCACCGGGGTCTTTTACTTAAATTACAATCTGTAGGTATAACTGGTTCTATCTTAAAATGGTTTCAAAACTATCTAAGCAACCGCAAACAAAGAGTTGTCTTACCGTGAGGTTCATCTGAATGGGTAGATATAACTGCAGGTGTACCCCAGGGATCCATCTTAGGACCACTTTTATTCTTAGTTTATATTAATGACATTGTAAACGATATTAACTCCACAATTCGTCTGTTTGCCGATGATACAAGTATATCATTGTGGATTCACCACAGGAAGCCTCAGAAAGACTTAATCATGATCTCGGCAAAATTGATGCATGGGCTGACAAGTGGCTTGTATCATTTAACCCAAATAAGACAGAATCTATGGCACTAACACGAAAAATTAGTAAACCTTTACACCCACCTGCAACTATGAAAAACCAAAATATTAAGCAAGTTGATAGTCATAAACATTTAGGTGTAGTGCTTGAAAGTAATTGTCATTGGCAAAAACATATAGAATTAATCACTTCTAAAGCTTGGCAGAGAATTCATATTATGAGAAAACTTAAATTCCTTTTGGACAGAAAAGCATGACAGACAATATACACAGCTTTCATACGACCTATTGTAGAATATGCTGACATAGTATGGTGCAACATTACTAAGTATCAAAAGATGAGCTCGAGAAAATTCAGCTTGAGGCTGCTAGAATAGTTACCGGAACTACTAAACTTGTTTCAATACAAAATTTATATACAGAAACTGGATGGGAAACGCTTAGATCGAGACGACAACAGCAAAGATTAACTTTGTTTTATAAGATGATTTATAATATAGCACCACCTTACCTAATTACATTAGTACCAACTCTTGTTGGTGAAATATCAAGATACCCCTTAAGAAATAGTGACCTATATCAAACAGTTGATACAAAATCACAGTTATACTATAACTCTTTCCTACCGACAGTCGTTCCTAAATGGAACTCTTTGGAAGACACTATGCGTTCTTCTCAGTTGGTCGCTTCTTTTAAAAGAAAAATATCAGTTCGTACTGTTAAACCCAGCTATTACTTTGCTGGTACTCGTAAAGGCCAAATTTTGCACTCGAGGCTTAGAACAAACTGTAGCAGCCTAAATCACTGTCTCTTCAGTAAAAATATTGTTGAAAACAAGTTTTGCAATTGTGGCGAAACAGAGGATGTGAATCATTATCTTTTCCACTGTCCTCAATATGCACGCTATCGAGCTGCTATGATTGAGAATGTATCAATGTATTGTAACCCCACACAACATATTTTACTATTTGGCGATGCAACGCTTAGCAAGGAAACCAATACTACAATTTTCGAGACTGTTCAAGATTATATTATGCTTACCAAGCGGTTTGTCTGAATCTTATTTATGTATTGTAACCCCACACAACATATCTTACTATTTGGTGATGCAACGCTTAGCAATCCAATTTTCTAGACGGTTCATGATTATATTATGCTTACCAAACGGTTTGTCTGAATCGTATTATCAAGTAATTGTCCAGTATTGTACGAAACTTTAAACAAAATGACGTTTAAAACGACCACATGTTGCTAAATATACCGTGGTACCAATAATCTTTTCTCTCTTTCTTTCCTTCTTTCTTTCTTTCTTTCATTTATTTGTTCTTTCTTTCTTTCTTTTCTTTCTTTCTTTCTTTCAATTAGTATCTGCATTTCGCTATACAGTGATAACTCGCATAAAAATTATTTTTTGTAGCAGTTATCAAAATACTTGCACATTTTTTTATTTTATTTATTTATTATTATTTTTTCCTTAACTTGTTTTTATTATTATTATAATTATTTTATTCAAAACAACATTAAATTATAAAATATGAATGGCGACAACATAACTCATGCATAAAGCATTTTACGAAATCATTGTATGTCTATGTTTAGACTAGAACTACTGGGAAGCAGATCATACAAGTCACCGACATTTTTCTGTATCCCTTTCAGATATAATTGTACTTATCCAATGATATTGTGTTTATATGTTTTGTGTTATTATATTTGAATGAAATAAAGTTTAAACTAAAACTAAACTTGGTAGTACTTAGTCACTCAATGCTACATACCAAGTTTCAAGACAATCGGCCCAGTGGTTCTGGAAAAGAGGATTTGTTTATGGTTTTTACCATATTTGGATATGGCGGCCATCTTGGTCGTGTGACCTGAACCATCCATATAAATTTTTGTTCCCTAAGTGTTATAAGGCTGCATATAAAATTTAAATGAAATTGGCCAAGTGGTGTTAGAGAAAATGTATTCCAGTATGTAAATAGACCTGCAAAACAAGTGACCTTGGGTCAAGGTCAATGAATGACCTTGACCCTTAGCATTCACATGCATTCATTTTTTCCCATTCTCATATCACAGACCACAATATTTTTTCGAAAAATGTATTGAGTTACCTATTTCCCATTAAAACCATAAGGCGCCAAATTTGGCCTTGGCGTAAAATAGGTCAGGGTCAACCTAGGGTCATCATTTTTATAAAATTTGGCAGCACTCAGTCACCCAATCTTACAAACGAAGTTTCAAGAAAATCGACCCAGTGGTGCTGGAGATGAAGATTTTTTAAGGTTTTTACCATATTTGGGCATGACGGCCATCTTGGTCATGTGACCTGGATCATTCGAATAAGTTTTTGCTTTCGCAGTGTCCTAAGGCTGCATATAAAATTCAAATGAAATTTGCCTAGTGGTTTCAGGGTAAATGTATTTTGAAGTGTCAATGGACCTGTAATTCAAGTGACCTTGAGCCATTCATAGACATTCATTTTTTACCTATTCTCATGTCATAGAGCACAATATTTTCCGAAAAATGCTTTGAAAAACCTTTTTCCCATTGAAAAGCTTAAGGAACCAAATTTGACCTTGGCAGAAAATAGGTCAGGGTCAACCTAGGGTCATCATTTTTGCAAACCTAGTAGTACTCAGTCACTTAATGCTACATACTAAGTTTTATGACAATCGGCCCACTGGTTCTGGAGAAAAAGATTTTTTAGTTTTTTTTACGATATTTGGGCATGGCGGCTATCTTGGTCATGTGATCTGGACCATTCGAACAAAGAGGTTGGTTCATTAAGTGCCGAAAATGGCCCAACTTCAGAAATACTTGAAACGTTGGCTACATAACACTTCAAGCATGATATATAGTAAAATAAAATTGTTTTACTATATTGGGGTCTGAGTGACGTCAAAATTTTGACGCAAAGGTTGTAAGTATCGAAATATCTATATAATCCCTTTTGAATATATAACATAAATTGGTTTTTGGCTATATGTGAAATAAGGATTTCGTATACATTTGAAACTCAATTTAATAACTTCAGTTTGACTCTTATCATTGCCAGAGCCATGTAGAATGAACAGGTAATCCAATTTTTAATTTTCAGAACCAAATGACATGCTGATTTACCCCACCCACATAGTATATAAGTGACCTATGATACTGGCAATTTTGAACATACACATAAAAGTGAATACTTTGTATCAGTTCAGAAGTTTGTGAATTAAAGTCAATTCAGTTATACACTTATGTTTAACTACTACATTCAGTACAGGGTGGAATCTCAGAAAATCACCATCACCATAGCAACTATATTATACGCAAAGCTACAGATATAGTTCAATGATCACAGAAGTCTATATAGAGTTTCAAGTTGTACAAAATAAGATGGCGAATAAAACTGATTCAAACAAATACATTGTGTTCATTAATTGCATACAAGATCGGTTGCCATGGCAACAGTAAGTGAACATAGTAGGGTCATTTGGAGTATTAATAGTAGTTTGGGTAGATGAAACGGTGAAACACCTCAAATCACGCGGAGAAATGACTTCGAGATATGTCATGTACGCTCTATTTTTGACTGCGATGGAGTTGTGGCCCGAGTACCAGTACCTGAGAACAAGAGTTTATAAAGAAAACATATTTCTGCTACGATGGATCACTTTATTGCAAAGCGCCCACGTACATGGGTGCGGGGTCTTCATATTGTTCATGACAACGGAAATGCCCACAGGTCAACCGTGGAAGGAGTTGAACATTAAAACATTACCAGACCTTTCTCTCTGTGATTTCTTGCTCAACCCATATAATAAAACGTGTAATACTGCAAAGGAGATTCCAGGCGTTTGATTGGACAGCGCCAGGGCAATTATTTTCCATTTACCCCGCCAGCAAAAATATATACCCCTCTCGCGCTTGCATTCGCTGAATTGCGATGTCCGCCTTCTTGGATTTGCTGCAGTTGATAAATACATTGTATAAGCAAATTAATTTTTAAAAACCACAATAAAATAGAAACTTTTAATTGTTTTTCATTCATTCGGTACTTTATTTCATTTTTCCGGTAATAAAACTTTGATTTTAACATTACGTAAACACGTTCCTACTGAGCGCCCTGATCAGCATAGTGGTTTGATGACGTTGCATATAAACATCTACTTCTCAGGACGTCCGCTTCTAAAGAAAACATTAGAACGATGCACAAAATGTCATGAAAAAACTTTGCAGTATAACAAATTCGTTAATCGTTATTTTGATTATTGATGGGGAACATGGGCTCGTAACTTTCCCCGCCTGAAAGCTTCGCTCTCAGGGGGGGGGGGGGGGGGGGGGGGGGAGGGGGGGGGGGGGGGGAGAGTATGATCCCATGCTCCCCGTCAAGAATCAAAATAACTTATAATGTCAGCGAGGATGTCCTTTTGAAAGCTGTCATGCCCAGGGCAGTACATTGTTCCAGTCTATAAACAGTTTACCCAAAAAGGACGTCTGAATGGATCAAAAGACTGGAAAAGTACGTACAGGTTAAGGAAGAATACTTTGAGGGACTCCACTGGGTAGTTTTGACCAGGTAACCCGTATATTTACAAGCCGCATCCACAACTAATATTTTCCAAACGCCCCTCGTCCGCAACAAGTATTTGTTTAGATTTAATGTACAGGAGCATTACATGGCATTTATGTAAACCAAGTAAAAACCACAATACATTTATAAATGTGAAAAAAAGAAGAAGAGGATATTACACAAGTGGTTATTTCATATGAAATTTATAAAACCTGTCTTTGTCGAGTATCATTAACTTCATGAGTGTGAGGTTCTGTTTATAATATAAAAAGAAGTGGAGGCAATGATCAGGAATCGATACACTTAACTCACAGCTCCCATCAGAGACACCAAGGGGAAAGAAACACAAATACGAAACAACAGACCCTAATGGTAACATCAATAGCGAAAAGCCAAAAGGACAGTTACTTTCCCACAAAATGGCCAAATAGGCTATGCAAAATAAAATAATATAAGCGTCACAAATACCAAAAGACAACCCATAACAAAAATAAACCGCGGCAGACATATTTATTTTGGACTTCGAGAAGGCTTTCGACCCCAATGAACTCCAAATTATTTGGTTATGGAATTGAGAAGAAGGCTCTCAAATGGATAGATTCCTTTCTTTGCTGTAGAAAACAGCGCATTGTTGTTAATCATCGTGGTTTATCTTCAGAGTGGGCTCCAGTAGTTTTGTCAGGGATCCCACAAGGGACTGTTTTGGTCCATTGTTATTCTCCCTATATACATTAATAATATTCAACTGTCATTAACTCAGAAATAAACTGTTCGTAGCTGACTGTTTGCTACTGGGAAATTAGAGATACAGAGAACTCACTGAAACGTCCAAATGATATAGATAATGAAGCTGGGCACAAAAATGGGGCATGAGATTTCAGTCCGTTAAATGCAGTATTATGCAGATAACTAGTAAGAGAACCAATAAAATTGAGGCTTCTTACACTTTAGAAGAAACGGTCCTCGAGAATCAATACCTTGGGTGTGACAATCACACGCGATTTGAGATAGAATGCACACATTAGCAACACGATAGAACGCTTGGTTTCCTGAGGCGAACAGCAAACATAAAAGCTCACATGCTGTTTGAAAACATGGATTTCGAACTTTTAATATCACAAGATTGGCAATTCTTTGTTTATGTTACGTTGAGCGACGTAACGTTTATCGCCCACAACATAGCATTTTAGAATGTTATGATGACGTCGGAGGGTCATTGCTTAACAGGCGTCATTTTAGACAAGATTCTGAGCAAGCCGTCATGTTGGTTTGGGGTCGCATTGGAACAGTTTATATGGAGTCACCACTGCTGTTGGAATCGAAAGTTATGCAAGAGAAAAAAAAACACAATCATCCATGGGTAGATCTATTTAATTGCAATTACATTTGCCGAGTCCCTCGGAAGATATCGGAACACTCGGCCTAGCTGCCTAATGTTTAAACGTATTTAGCTGCCACGTGTGTGAAAAAACACATGGGTGTTCCTATATTGAAACATTTTCAACGTTGTTCAAACATGGATTTAATGGTGAGTGGCTGCTGGGAATTCCACTACACTGCTAGCCTGGGAATCTGTATCCGAGCTGTCTATTGTCTCAGGCATGATGCGAACTGGACCGTACTTTAAAGCTTAGTGGTTTCTTTCGGCCATAGGGCTTGAGACGTCATTTCTTTCGGTAAAAGTCCCTCAAAATTGGAAGCAACGTCTCTAAAATGAACTAGAGTAAGCGAGTCTAATGTCGACCCATGTGCATTATCGACCCCCTGTCTGGCTTAATTGGTTTTATGAGAAAACTAATTGACTCCTGGAAGAAGTTGTACCTGGTATACATAATTCTTCATTATAACGATAATACCCGACTTTACTCTAAATAGTTTTGATGAGGACGTCAAACCTGAAACAAAACCTAATGTTAAGCAAACTCTGTCACTAAATCCATTTTCGCTCGTGAAAAAGTTGGCAAAAAGTAAAGAAAAATGTCGTGTGTCAGTTTATGTAAAAATACGTTGCAGAAGAAAGCAATAAGCTAAAAAAAAAAAATTAACAAAACATTATACTCATAGAGGATTCGAACCCGGGTCGCTCGAACCCGGGTCGCCTGGGTGACAATCAACGGCGTTGCTAATCGCGCTATCACGTCATTCACAGGGACGTGGCGTTTCAGTATAACTATTGTTCAAATCTATTTCCTGATCGTGAGTTTTACAATAAAAATGCCCTAGATGTTACTAATTTGCCTGGAGATTAAATTAAACATTGAAACAATTACAATTAGGCCTACGTGTTTGTGTTCTGGTCAAAATTCTGGTAAATACCGGGATTAAATAATCGAGGCAGCTTCATTGTTTATGTAACAGACATGGCAACGGTGTCATAGTAGATTTTAACCGGGCCGTTTTATTGTCCGGAAAACTTTTGCTCTAGTGTTTGAGAAGTGGCAGAACTGACCTTACCTACTTTTTATCACAGTTTCATGTCAGTCAAAAGAAAGTTCAAGGTCCAGCTTTCGCATATTAAACCGTTTCTATGATGTTTTTAGACATGACTTCCATTGCGTTGCATGCAAGATCGCGTCTACATCAAATCATATTTTTTACGGCGTAGCCGTTATAGTTTTGCTTTTGTCCTACATTTTTCGTTATTCCATTGGTCAATAAAACCACATGTCCAAGGAGATGACCATTTCATTGGTCAATGATTTGCATAAATAACCCTACTCAAAAGTACGACAGTTTACTGAAGTTTTAACCTAGGAAATGTTTCGATTTTTTATGTGAGACATGAATGAAAAATTTATACAGTTTCGGCTTGCTCACCGTCTTGTCCTTTGATGACCATACGTCATATGTATAATTGTGTTTCTAGTGAATTCTGTAACTGCTGCGGTGAATAGCTATTTTGACCTAATTTCACGTGGTTGGTCTATATAGCGAAAGGAACCATTTCGCGAAAGGAAGGTTCCTTTCGCGAAAGGAAGAATTTTCTGCGAAAGGAATTGTTTGTTTGATTTGAGGTTTAACGTCCCCATCAACACTGTGTAGGTCATTTTGGAGACGTTGCTTCCAAGTTTGTGGGACTTTTACCCGACATTGAGATGAAATGACACCCAAGCCCTGTTGCCCAATGAAACCAATAAAGAGATATAGCATGACAAAAACATGTAATAATCGCATTACAAATTGACAGATGTTTAATTTACAATATATGCTAAATAAAAGTTGCAGTGTATCATTTGTCTTCAGCATATTTTATGTCCTCCATTTTAACACAAAATGGACATTTTCGAATATCATTAATATTATATAAATTCTGAAAAGGAATAAGTGTAATTTGAGTTTTAATTAGGTGCACATAAGATCAAGTTTCCGTCCGTTTGTCTGCTCGTCCGTTTGTTCGTCCGCCTATGCGTTTACGTTCACCATAGCGACAACCCGAAATGTTAACCCTAGAATTTGTGTTCAAAAACAGTAAATGATAACGTTTTCTTATTTGTTGTGCATATACTTGAGATCATATGCTCTTGAAATGAGGTCATGTTTTTAACCTTGACCTTTTACATTGACCTTAGCTCAAACAGGCGGGACACCTCCCTCTGCAAAGCTATTTTTCCTCGCGTGACATCTGAATTGCTTGAATACAGTAAACCAGTTCATAGCTAGACAATTGTTGCTGTCACTATTGCACGACCCGCAGAAAAAGCGACCGACTGAAGTCGGTTGATTTTCTAAGAGTGCCCTAAAATCACCGTGTCATTCTGTCAGTCTGTCTGTCCGTCCGTAACCCGTTTGTGAAAATTGGTGATAGTGACTTAACCGCTTGGAATATTTAAACAATTTTTGGCATACTGATAGATATCAATGAGATCTAACCAATGAACTTACGAAATATTATATTCCATTTAGTATAGGCTCGCCGAGGCGAAAAAATGTGAAAATTTTCGAACTGCTTCTCCTCGGAAACCGTTGGGCCGATTGAAGTCAAATTTCATATTGAGCCTCTATGGGATGGGGGAAACCAAAAATTTGCTCATGGGGTCCAGGTCACATGACCCAAATGGCCGCCAAGCCATATATGGTCTGTCTGTCTGTCCGTCCGTAACCCGTTTGTGAAAATTGGTGATAGTGACTTAACCGCTTGGAATATTTAAACAATTTTTGGCATACTGATAGTATCAATGAGGTCTAACCAATGAACTTGCGAAATATTACATTCCATTTAGTATAGCCTCGCCGAGGCGAAAAATGTAAATTTTCGAACTGCTTCTCCTCGGAAACCGTTGGGCCGATTAAGGTCAAATTTCATATGGAGCCTCTATGGGATGGAGGAAACCAAAATTTGCTCATGGGGTCCAGGTCACATGACCAAAATGGCCGCCAATCCATATATGGTAAAAACCCTTCAAAATAGTCTTCTCCAGAACCACTTGGCAGATTTCCACGAAACTTGATAAATAACATCTGGGACGTAGGCCCATCATAAATTGCTAAAATGGTGACCCTGGGTTGACCTTGACCTTCTTTGTGCCTAGGTCAAACTTTGACACATAAGCTTTTGTATTGGAAAGGAGAATTCATTTTATCCTGCAAACGATTCAGAATACAGTACTAAAGTATTAGATATATTTTTGCTCCTTACGATAAGGCGCATTTATTGGGGGAACCGTTTTAGGTCCAGGTCACATGACCAAAATGGCCGCCATACCCATATATGGTAACACTCATCAAGCTAAAAGCATCCGGCTGGTCATGCACTTCAGATGAAGCACTGGTTTCTAAACAACCTTCCAATTAAATCTACGCCGCATATCTTTTTTAAAGATATTTCTTGTTTAAGATTTCATCGCCAGCACAGCTGTCGACAATCATCAGATTTTTCTGACTTAACAAAAACAAGCTTAGGGACAACATTTTGTAATTTTATGGTTGTCGAGGCCTGTGATGGTATTTAATTTTATATTTCAAAAACAAAAAAAACTCGCAAAATGGACGATTTGCGTTACCGAGGGTGTTTTCAGGAACCTTTCCTGCCTTTACTAAACAAAGAAATGAATTTCAAAACGCAAAGTTACAAAGTTTAATACTTCGTTTGCAAATATACCCACCATACATATTTCATTTATGCACTTGAAAAATCAGAAAAATGTTGGGCAAATTATGGCACTTAGTGAATCAACCCCTTTTCGCTTCCTCACTGTCCTTAGGCTGCATATAAAATTAAATTGAAATTAGCCCAGCGGTTCCAGAGAAAATGTATTTTGGAATGTCAATGGACCTACAATTCGAGTGACCCTGAGCTAAGGTCAGTGACCTTGACCTTGAGCATTCATAGACATTCCTTTTTTACCTATTTTCATGTCATAGACCACAATATTTTTCGAAAAAAAAAATGCATTGTTCTACCCTACTCCCATTGAAAAGCCTACGAAACCAAATTTGACCTTGGCAGAAAGTAAGTCAGGGTCAACCATAGGTCATCATGTTTGCAAACTTGGTAGTACTCAGTCACCCGATGCTGAATACCAAGTTTCAAGACAATTGACCCAGTGGTTCTGGAGAAGAATATTTTTTAAGGATTTTACCATATTTGGGCATTGCGGCCATCTTGGTCATGTGACCTGGACAATACTTACAAAATTTCGTTCCTCCATTGCCAGCAGGTTGCATATGAAATTTAATTGGAATTGACTTTGTGATTTCAGAGAAGAATACATATGAAAATGGTGGACGACTGACAGACGGACGACGGAGGCCTACCATCCTATAAGCTCCCCAGGAGCCTTCGGCTCAGGGGAACTAAAATCAAAGAAATGATCCTTCTAAGATTGGTAAAGCCGTCATGGTTCCCTGAAAAAAATGTTCAAGCTGCATGGTTCTTTAAAAACATGTCCTCCAGAGGGGCATACGATTTCATCAACCATATAGACAAAATACAACAATCTTCATGCATAACAAATAGAATACTGATAATACGTGATTAAATTTTGCATATGACATGGAACATGTACACTCCATATTTTTCACTTCTGTGATGTATTCCTTGCTTCCAAAGGATAACCCTTTTATAGAACATATTTAACTTCACTACAACTGGTGTGTGTGAATGTGTGGCGGCGGTAAAACGTCTCCCTGCCCTACATCATAGTGTAGATTATATTTTTTGTCCTTTGGGATCATTGATTCCATTGTGGAATTTTGAAAATATCTGAGGGTCACTGATGAGGCCTAATTGGCCGAAACTAGCTAGTCTAGCCCAGAAAACATGTACACTCCATACTTTTTACTTCTGTGGTGTATTCCTTGCTTCCAAAGGTTAACCCTTTTATAGAACATATTGCTATTATAGCTCTGTTTACTGACATACATGGTTATTGCATACGTAATTGAATTTGATTTAATTTGAACATAACTTTGAAGAGGTTAAAATATTCAAAAGCCATGTTTGAACTTTTCTGCACTGCATCAGAATCAAATATCTGGTGTCACATTTCTTTAATCGGTCCCCTTTGTGTTTTACATAGTGTTGGCATATGTTCACAACATTCCTATAAAGGGAGTGCATACATACGATCATCGCTTCTGTCCTCCGCCCAGGTATCAGCCGACTTAACCACAGCTGGTGTTAAGTGATAAAATGTCTCCCTGCTCACCATCATAGTGTGGGTTATATTTTCTAGTTCTTTGGGATCAATGATTCCACAACGAAATGTTTGAAATATCTCGTCACTGATAGGCCTTATTGGCCGAAACTGGTCCAACTCTACAGTTTTCAATTCTGTTCTGTAGTCCTTCCTTCCAAAGATTTGCCCTTTTATAGACCCTATTAAGCTTCACCACAGCTGGTGTTAGGGAATGTTTGGAAAAAGTCTCCCTCCCCTTTATCATAGTGGGGGTTACATTTTCTGGTCCTTTTGAATCATTGTTTCCACCACGGAATTTTAAAAATATCCGAGGGTCACTGATGGGGCCTACTTAATTTCAAAATTCATTGTTGGACTTAAATCTCTTCTGCAACAAGGTCTGTCGGAACTCGAATTTTATCGTGACTTAATATTTAAATTCAGACAAAAATATAATTGCAAAGACTTCAGCACCCGGTTTCGAAAAATCATTCTTCGATATAAAAAGATTGGGTACTACATAAATGTTATACGACAGACTGCATGCTTGGTAGTTAACCCAATCACGGTTGACAACTTTAATTGCACACAGGTGGGTCAGGCCTCAGATTCTATGACAGTTCCAGCGTAAGGCTTACTGAGAATTAAAAAGAATTTTGTTTCATCTCTGTAGTTGTTTGATTTTTGTGTTCTCGCAGATTGTGCAAGATGAGTTAGGAGGCCTTCATTCGGACTGAACAAAATATTTGTCCAAATCGCGACGGAAGTAAGGGCGAGGATTGCGGCCGCGTAAAATCGATTTACCCCCCCCCCCCCCCCCCCTCTCCCACCATCTCACCCCCACAGTGGAATTCGTTTCACTGACCGTTCGAAGGCGGTTCTTCTGTCGCGGTTTATTATTGTTATGGTTTGTCTTTGAGTGTGTGAATCGCTTATATTATTTTGTTTTGGATATCCAATTGACCATTTTGTGGGAAAGTAACTGTCCTTTTGGCTTTCCGCTATTGATGTTTCCATTAGGTTCTTGTTGTTTCATGTTTGTGTTTCGTTCCCGTTGGTGTCTCTGATGGGAGCTGTGGGTTAATTGTATCGATTCCTGATCATTGCCTTCACTTCTATCTGCCCCAGAAACAACGTGTACACTCTACAGATTTCATTTATGTAGTCCTTGCTTCCAAAGGATTATCCTTTTATACTTTAACACCAAACCAGCTTATCATTTTACTCTGCGTGTGCTGTGATTAATACAAAAGTTCTTCTTCTGTCGTGTCCATAACTTGCTTTGTAGGTGGCACCTGTCTAAACTTATTATTAACAGAACCATGTATTACGCAAATAATGTGAACTTTAGAACATTACACACGTGGAATTATGCGGTGTAAAATATGCAGATGAATTTAATTTTCCTTTTAAATAACAGTATATGAATAAGTGGAGCACATATTTAGTGCGCTGGATTCAGCAGTTCTAACTGTTCCTGAAGGTTGCACTGAGCGTGCCTTTTCTGTTTTTAAATCAAGTGCAATGCAATGTTCCCATGACGTACGAGTGAGTCGTCTGTTTTCTGGATCAAGCAAGGAACAAACACAGCTGCCCTACATACGGCGCTGAGTCTTTTTTCTTACATGTAGTTTTTATTTTATTAGCCACCTGACTGAAATTATTGAAAATCATGCACTGTCTAAAGATAAGCCATTCTAATAATTAATTGGCATCCAAAAAATAAAATAAAACATGGAATATTGCACTAAACCTTGCTCCAGTGAATCAAGTATGGAGCAGAGCTGTGATTAAGAATTTAAAGCATACAATTAGTGAATGTGGTCTGTAAGTTATTTGAATCTAATACTTTTTTATGATCTGAAACATAACATATATCTATACTTCGAGAATCTGGTAGGAAGCTACAAATGCAAACTGCCTTGAATTTGAAACGAGGTTGGTGCACTGCTCCATCATCCGGGCACTTCACACCTCGTCAAAAGAAGGGCAGAAAGTGTAGTACCAGAACATTGCACCTGTACCACGTGACAACCACTTGACTGATCAGAACACTGATCAGTGCACATGGAACGGTGAATCAATTTGTACAGAAAGCTTAGGTTCATATGCTAGGGTAGAGGCCTTCGGGGACAAGCCGTCTGCTTTACCGATGCCCTTGTTATCACAAAAGTGTTCTTGTGTCAGAGCGACAATGTCAGCATATATAGTATAATACTGGTGGAAAAAAGTCAATGAAGGGCAAAACATGATTTTTGGACAGCAGTCAAGTTGCAGGAAGTCTTGCATGAGATCGTTTGGTACAAGTGAACTAGCCTTGGAATGTGTCATTGGGATCACATATCCGTGCGAAATATTCCTATACTATACGCCTCTAAAACAATATTCTGTGGATAAACATTAATGACAACTGTTTTCTTCATGAAAGGGCAATCGTTTCAAGAACTTTTGAACGTGAAGAACTACAGTTGATTATACGGCTCTGTTTGGGTGTTAGAACATACAGAATCTGGTCGTTCAAAGGTGCAGGCGTTGGAAGCGATCTTAACTTACTTGATTACGATTTTTCGTGCACGGAATAAAGAGCGAAGCAGCTTACAATATGAAAAAGGTCATTCTTTGATAGCAAAAGATACACCACAGAACGGAAAAGTCTGTGTCAGACTATCTTGTTTTTGGCAAATTACAAGGTATAGAAAATATCAACGAATATAATATAAAGTGCAAGGAGATTAACGGCCCCCACCACCTATAGTGAAGTTAAATATTGCCCACAAAACGCCCACAAGGAATCGTTACAGAACTGAAATGTTTAGTGTTTCAGTTTTCCGGGCCAGACTAGTTTGTTTCGCCATTTAGGCTTCATCAGTGACTTTACAACTCAACGAATTGTGAGAAGGTCAATGATAACGAAATCAAATAAAAATCAAAAATGAGTTCCCTTAAGAGCAATGAAAATATTCATAAGAAAGAAGATGGGTCATACTACATAGTTTCGGCTAATAAAGCCTCATCGGTGACCCTGTAATGATCCGGCAACGAAAGCCAGAGGAAGCATACTGCAATTTTGCGAATTCCGAATAGGCAGTCGATTCAAGCCTATATAATTCCGACCCCCTCGAACCCCACTTTTATATAGTAAAACTGGGGTTTACAGGGGTAAACCTTATTTTTCTTTTTTTCTGCTCTAAAATATAGATTGTGGGTACTCGTCAGAACCGCCTCAGAACCGCCTCAATGAGGCGGTTCTAACGTGTACCCTCAATCTATATTTTGAGCAGAAATAAGAAAAATATCACAATTTTTCATCTGAAATTTTTCATGTGTTTTTTTCGGCGATATTTAGAAGGTATTTGAATAGGCGTGTTTTCGTAAATAACTTTCAATGATCACAATGATGAGCATTTTTTCCAGGCATGGCTGTCGATAGCTTTGCTTCTTATGCCAAGCTTGCAGATTTTTTAAAAGCTATAAATGCATATAATTATTTCCTATATATCCATGTCGTACTCACATGTACCGAGACTAAAGCTTCATTTGAAACGATAACGGGCGCTTATTATGACCATACCATAAAGTGTACATACCAGAAGACGTTCCACACGAAATGTTGGACGAAACTTTTTAGTAGCAAGAAAATTGGTCGTGTGTTTTATACAGCTAGTAAATCCATGTAATATAAGCTCTTGTACTACCAGGTCTTGATTTTGATTCAAATACAGTCTATGATTGTAGCAGATAAAAGGAAACGTTAATCCTTCTCTTGCTGTATATTCATTTTAACCACACCCATTTCTGACTTTGAACCAATCAGATTACTTGACGTAATTTATTCTTACAAAGCCATAAACTTAATGTCAAACAGTGTAGATCCTGATCAGATGGCTTCTTCTTCAGAAGCCATCTGATCTGGATCTACACTGTTTCCAAAGATAGGGGTTGTCGTGGACAGCATGATAAGAGCTAATAATTTCTATTAAAAAAGTAATTAAAGGTGCATTATTGAGCTATCTTGAAAAAATGCTTCCAAAAATAAAATACATATAGCCGGTATTTTTATTTAAAACAATACAAATGAAAACATTTTATGCAAAAATGCGAACAATTATGATGACAGGTAAACGAGTTTGAGAGGGATTCCCTAACTAGGTTTCGAACACTAGTTAGATCTATTTTTAGTTCGTGACAAAAATAGAATCCCCTAATATGACATTATGCGACGTTCATTTTTGGCCTTGTTTGCTTAGGCCATGCCTGAATCGGAAAAAATATGACGCTGAATACCATGTCATAAGTAAAGACACTCAGAGAAGATACTGTCGCCATGTATGTGTAAAGTGACATATTTATTTTTAGAACAGAAATTCCGAACACATGTTCAGAGCGAAGTGTAAACACGAATGAAAACGACCATTTTCACAAAGTTCTGAAGCTGTATTTGGCTCCAAAAGTGTACACATGACAAAGGAGTATGCATTGAAGATAAAAACCAGAAAAAAAATTGAGACCCGGTAGCCCAATAATGCACCTTTTAAGAGAAACGAAAGAAATCATTATCCCACAAACGAGTGTTGTCCTGATGCATACACACAGGTAAGTTTAAACTCAGAGCAGGAAGTGAAATTAAATGTACTTGTATGTGTAACACAATCAAGTCAAGATAAATATAGTTGATAAAAAACGAGTAACACAAATTTTCAGCATTAAAGTCGAGATTTGTCTCAGTTGGGAAAGTAAGGTGATTCCACCTCGGCCCAACCGCCACTACCACACTTCTCAGCGGTCGCGGGACGTTCGGTCCTGAGTTGTTTCCGACCTCCAGCCACTAGTATAGTAAAATTCCTATATATTAAGACCACCTTTGGATCTGTCAAAAAGTGGTCTTTAAGACCACTTTTGAACAGTCCCAAAGATGATCTCTGACAAGAGGACACTGTATGCAGAATACACAAATACAAACTAACTGCAACTTACTAAATAAGCGTTTGAAAGGAGAATTAGTCTTGCTTTTAAGTGGTCTTAATAACCGAATTTTACTGTATATAAAGTGAAATTGGGGAACGCACTAACTTACGGAAGCCCTGGAGGGACATTTATAACTTTATTATTATAACTTATGACTTATTTATTATCACTCAAATATTATATAACTAATAGTTGGCCATCCAAACCACAAAAAAATCCTGATGGCAAAATTGAGTAGAGGATGGCATCCATGCTAATTGTGTTCTTTGGTGTGTTGCAAAAGTGATAGGGGTGGATGCCACTTCTGAAAATGCCCCTGAGCCTCAGAATTAGGTCAAAGGTCAAATGAGTGCAAAATACAACACAATGTGTACATACTGGTATTTGTACCCTCTCTCTATCTAAGCAGAACAAATAAAGTTAATTAAAACACCAGCAATGTACTTAGGACATATTATTAATGCATCATATGTGAGAAAAAAAGTTGTACCATAGATTTGGCCAGGGTCAAAGGTCCTTTAAGTACATATTTCCTTTAAATATGCATCGAAATTTATTGTACAAAGGGTTATCTAGTATGTCAACTGAAACAAAGTCAAATGAGTTGCCATTTCCTTATCGAGGAAGCATAAAATCCACACATTATACAAACAGCTTAATGGCCAACCTAATCGGCCTTAGGTCAAAGGTCATTTAAGTACGTATTTGGCAAAAGCCAAAATATGTTTACTTTGCAAAATACGTTGATTATTCTGACGTTATTATAAGTAACAATCCAAAGCGTCTTCCTTACTAAACCTCACAATGATATATCAAGGATATTGTATTATGATGAACACATATCTAATGATAACACAAGTGGGTCATCATCAAAGGTCATGTGCAGCTACTGTAAAACACTTATATTTGGGGGTCATTTTATTTTGGCGCTATTTGCGGTCAAGGAAAAGGAAAAAACTCCAAAATAAAAATCCGCATATAAAGCTCAAAGAGTGCGAGAGAATAAACTTTATTCTACACATCACAATTATGATGTGTCAATTCGTTGTAGGCATCGTCGGTGGCAAAAGAAAAAGTGTATTTACTTATTTAGAAGTCGAAATAAAGAAAGACAATGTTCTAGCCATAAGACAGCTCAAAACGGCTGAATGAAAACAAACACACCTTGAGAGTTATTGTCAAAATGGTGCATATAATTGATAGTTGATTGGTGGCTTCAACTGTGAGCTCAACAGGATGGGTAAACCATTCAGATAAGAGGAAAGTGACACACTTCCAGACAGACATTTGGAATATCAAGGTAGCACATTGGGTTAATCATGCAGTGAAAACAAAACCATTTACTAATTACTACAGTTTCCGCATGACGCTGTTGATGATCAACTCCGATGAATTCTTTGTGATCTTACACGGCTTTGGAGATTCAACCTATTTCTTTTCTTCGGAAATCGAGAAACCGCCAAAATATAAATCCGCGAAAAGGACCGCCAAAATTTGCTGCCGCTAAATTTAAGTGTTTAACAGTATTCAACGTTTGTATTTTACAAGATGCCATTTCATTTTAAGAGCCGTTCATATCACTACAATGTACAGGATAACAGCTAGTTGCCACAATGCATATCGATATGTATTCGCATTTGCGCCCATATGATTGATGTTTTTACTTCAACATTGACAATGCAATGCAAACCAAATAGGGGTTTCTCCGATATCACTGATACGAGCTTTCTTCCGCATAATATGAAATGATAGACATAGTCATATATAAATAACAAGCCATTTTAACTTCGTTTTGTGCACAAGCTGTCAGTGACTACTGGATGCATTTAATAGTACAAAAAGGCGAGTAACTTAGTTGCTGGTCAAATGAATTGCTAAAATGCTTGAACATTTAATAATCTGGCAGCCATCTTGGATGTCATCTTCAACAGTTTGCATAAAACATACATATTTTATCTCAATATATATTTTAGGTAAGCACAAGTTAGCAATTTGTCAAAATGTGTTTATTTTGCAAACTGCTGAAGATTGCTGATTTTAGAGACAAGTCATTTGTCATTCAGCCACCAAGTTTGCTGTGCGAGTTACAGAAGGGCAAGACAGGCTTCCTACGTTATATTGGTTACCTTAACTTCATTAAAGACCATGCAAAGCATGGTTTATTGCAAATTCAAGCTCTTGTACCACCACTGAACTTTCAAATTATTAATTTCATGTTTTACTGCCATCAAAAAAAAACATGTGATTAAATATTCTTTGAAAGATCAGGGAGACACCTGTTTTGGTCTATAAAAATTCTAATGAAGTTTTAAATAAATTGAAATCCAGACGTTTTCATGCTTCAATTCTGTCTACTTATGATTTTCCACCCTTTACACTACACTTCCTCATAATGTTATACAAGACATTTTATGGGGAAGACTCCCTCTATCTTGCAAGTAATGTAAACAAGAGGGCCATGATGGCCCTGGATCGCTCACCTGACCCATATGATAGAGTAACAAGTGGGCCTCGGGGAGGGCCATTATTGACCCCAGGGCTACAATGTGCATAATGTTGAGGGAGGTCTAAAAAGGTGAAGCTTCATACCAAATATCAACAAAGCTTATAATTTGAACAATCTTGGCAAAGGTCCACTAGATGAAGCTACACACCAAATATCCAAGACCTGGGCCTTGGGGTTTCAGAGAAAAAGATTTTTTAAAGATATTCCCTACATTAGCCTATGTAAAACCAAATGGCCCCGGGACGGGGGCATTTTTGGCCTCAGGGCTATAACTTAAACAATCTCGATAGAGGTCCACTAGATGAAGCTTCACACCAAATATCAAAGACCTGGGCCTTGCTGTTTCAGAGAAGAAGATTTTCAAAGATTATCTCTATATATAAAACTATGCAAAACCAAAGGGCCGCGGGGCAGGGGCTATAATTTGAACAATCTTGGTAGAGGTCCACTAGATGAAGCTCCATACCAAATATCAAAGACATGGGCCTTGTGGTTTCAGAGAAGATTTTTAAAGATTTCCCTATATAAGTCTATGAAAAACCAAAGGGTCTCGAGGTAGGGGCATTTTTGGCCCCAGGGCTATAATTTGAACAATCTTGATAGAGGTCCACTAGATGAAATTTCACACCAAATATCAAAGACCTAGGCCTTGTGGTTTCACAGAAGAAGATTTTTAAAGATATTCCCTATATAAGTCTATGTAAAACCAAAGGGCCCCCGAGACAGGGGTGTTTTTGGTCTCAGGGCTACAATTTGAACAATCTTGGTAGAAGTCCACTAGATGAAGCTTCATACCAAATATCAAAGACCTAGGTCTTCTGGTTTCAGAGAAGAATATTTTTCAAGATTTTCCCTATATATAAGTCTATGTAATACCAAAGGGCCCAAGTGGGGGCATTTTTGGCCCAAGGGCTATAATTTGAACAATCTTGGTAGGGGTCCACAAGATTAAGCTTCATACCAAATATCAAAGACCTAGCCCTTGTGGTTTCAGAGAAAAAGATTTTTCAAGATTTTCCCTAAATAAGTCTATGTAAAACCAAAGGGCCCTGGAGCGGGAGCATTTTTGTCCCCAGGGCTATAATTTGAACAATCTTAGTAGGGGTCCACTAGGTGAAGCTTCATACCAAATATCAAAGACCTGGGCCTTGTGGTTTCAGGGAAGAAGATTTTTAAAGATTTTCCCTATAGAAGCCTATGTAAAACCAAAGGGTCCCAGAGCGGGGGCATTTCTGGCCCCAGCACTATAATTTGAACAATCTTGGTAGGAGTCCACTAGGTGAAGCTTCATACTAAATATCAAAGACCTGGGCCTTGCGGTTTCAGAGAAGATTTTTAAAGATTTTCCCTATATAAGCCTATGTAAAACCAAAAGGGGGGGGGGGGACCTGGGCCTTGTGGGGTGAAGCTTCATACCAAATATCAAAGACATGGGCCTTACAGTTTCAGGGAAGAAAATTTTTAAAGATTGTCCCTATATAAGCCCATGTAAAACCAAAGGGCCCCGGAACGGGGGCATATTTGACCCCAGCACTATAATTTGAACAATCTTGGTAGGGGTCCACTAGATGAAGCTTCATACCAAATATCAAAGACCTGGGCCGTGTGGTTTCAGAGAAGATTTTTAAAGATTTTCCCTATATACGCCAATGTAAAACCAAAGGGCCCCCTGGCGGGGGCATTTTTTGTCCCAGCATTAAAATTTGAACAATCTTGGTAGGGGTCCACTAGATGAAGCTTCAGACCAAATATCAAAGTCCTGGGCCTTGTGGTTTCAGAGAAGAAGATTTTTAAAGATTTTTTACTATATAAGCCTATGTAAAACAAAAGGGCCCCGGGGCGGGGGCATTTTTGGCCCCAGCACTATAATTTGAACAATCTTGGTAGGGGTCCACTAGATGAAGCTTCATACCACATATCAAAGACCTGGGCCTTGCGGTTTCAGACAAGAAGATTTTTAAAGATTTTCCCTATATGAGCCCATGTAAAACCAAAGGGCCCCGGGATGGGGGCATTTTTGGCCCAAGCACTATAATTTGAACAATCTTGGTAGGGGTCCCCTAGATGAAGCTTCATACCAAATAACAAAGACCTGGGTCTTACGGTTTCAGAGAAGAAGATTTTTAAAGCTCTTCCCTATATACATGTAAGCCCATGCAAAACCAAAGGGCCCCGGAGCGGGGGCATTTTTGGCCCCAGCACTATAATTTGAACAATCTCTGTAGGGGTCCACTAGATGAAGCTTCATACCAAATATCAAAGACCTGGGCCTTGTGGTTTCAGAGAAGAAGATTTTATTTTTAAAGATTTTCCTTATATAAGCCTATGTAAAACCAAAGGGCCCCGGGGCGGGGGCTTTTTTGGCCCCAGCACTATAATTTGAACAATCTTGGTAGGGGTCCACTAGATGAAGCTTCATACCAAATATCAAAGTCCTGGGCCTTGTGGTTTCAGAGAAGTTTGATCATGATTGGTCTAACGCTGTGGCGTCTAGAGTGTTCACAAGGTTCGTATATAATTTGACCTACTAACCTACTTTTTGACCTGATATGACCCATATTCAAACTTGACCGAGATATTGTCATGATGATCATTCTGAGCAAGTTTGATTATGACTGGACCAAAATTGTGGCCTCTTGAGTGTTCACAAGGTTTTTCTATGATTTGACCGGCTGACCTACTTTTTAACCTGACATAACCTATATTCGAACCTGACCAGATATTGTCACAATGACCATTCTGAGCAAGATTAATGATGATTGGACCAAAACTGTGGCCTTCAGAGTGTTCACAAGGTTTTTCTATGATTTGACCTACTGGCCTACTTTTTGACCTGACATGACCCATATTCAAACTTGACCGAGATATGTCATGATGATCATTCTGAGTAAGTTTGATTATAATTGGACAAAATTGTGTCAGGATGATCATTCTGAGCAAGTTTGATTATAATTTGACCAAAATTGTGGCCTCTAAGGTGTTCACAAGGTTTTTCTATGATTTGACCTGCTGAACTACTTTTTAACCCTACATGACCCATATTCAAACCTGAATGAGATATTGACACAATGATCAAACTGAGCAAAGTTGATGATGATTGGATCAAAAGTGTTGCCTCTAGTGTTCACAAAGTTTTTCTATGATTTGAACTACTGACCTATTTTTGACTCGAATTGACCCATATTCGAACTTGACCGAGATATTGTCATGATGATCATTCTGAGCAAGTTTAATTATGATTGGATAAAAAATTGTGGCCTCTTGAGTGTTCACAAGATTTTTCTACGATTTGACCGGCTGACCTACTTTTTTACCCGACATGGCCCCTATTCGAATTTGACTGAGACATTGTCACAATGACCATTGTGAGCAAGATTAATGATGATTGGACCAAAACTGTGGCCTTCTGAGTGTTCACAAGGTTCTTATATGATTTGACCTACTGACCTACTTTTTGACCTGACATGACCCATATTCAACCATGACCGAGATATTGTCAGGATGATCATTTCTGAGCATGTTTGATTATGATTGGACCAAAAATGTGGCCTCTAGGGGGTTCACAAGGTTTTTCTATGATTTGACTCGCTGACCTACTTTTTAACCCGACATGACCCATATTCCAACTTGACTGAAATATTGTCGCAATGATAATTCTGAGCAAGTTTGATCATGATTGGACCAAAACTGTGGCATCCAGAGTGTTCACAAGGTTTTTCTATGCTTTGACCTACTGACCTACTTTTTGACCCGACATGACCCATATTAAAACTTGACCAAGATATTGTCATGATGATCATTCTTAGCAAGTTTGTTTATAATTGGACCAAAACTGGCCTCTAGTGTTCACAAGGTTTTTCTATGATTTGACCCGCTGACCTACTTTTTGACCCGACATGACCCATATTCATTCTTAAGCAAGGTATTGTCACAATGATCATTCTGAGCAAGTTTGATGATGATTGGACCAAAATTGTGGCCTCTAGAGTGTTCACAAGTTTTTTCTTTAATTTGACCTACTGACCTACTTTTTGACCCGAAAAGACCTTTATTCAAACTTAAGCCAAGATATTGTCACAATGACCATTCTGAGCAAGATTAATGATTTAACCAAACTTGTGGCCTCCTGAGTATTCACAAGGTTTTTCTATGATTTGACCTACTGACCTACTTTTCAACCGGACATGACCCATATTCAAACTTGACCGAGATATTGTCATGATGATCATTCTGAGCAAGTTTGATTATGATTGGACCAAAATTGTGGCCCCTAGGGTGTTCACAAGGTTTTTATATGATTTGACCCGCTGACCTACTTTTTAACCCGATATGACCCATATTCGAACTGGACTGAAATATTGTCACAATGGTCATTCTGAGCAAGTTTCATGATAATTGGACCAAAACAGTGGCCTTCAGAGTGTTCACAAGGTTTTTCTATGATTTGACCTACTGACCTACTTTTTGACAAGACATGACCCATATTCGAACTTGACCAAGATATTGTCATGATGATCATTCTGAGCAAGTTTGATTATGATTGGACCAAAATTGTGGCCTCTAGGGTGTTCACAAGGTTTTTCTATGATTTGACCCGCTGACCTACTTTTTAAGCCGACATGATCCATATTCAAACTTCACTAAAATATTGTCACAATGATCATTCTGAGCAAGTTTGATGATGATTGGACCAAAATTGTGGCCTCTCGAGTGTTCACAAGGTTTTTCTATGATTTGACCTACTGACCAACTTTTTTACCCGACATGACCCAAATTCGAACTTGACCGAGATATTGTCATGATTATCATTCTGAGCAAGTTTGATGATAATTGGACCAAAACTGTGGCCTCTAGTGTGTTCACAAGAAAAAGTTTACGCACGACGGACGACGGACGACGGACGACGCACGACGACGCCGGACATCTTACTGTCACAAAAGCTCACCATGACCTTCGGTCAGGTGAGCTAAAAATGCCTTTTTCACTTCTGAAGAGCATAAAAATTATACTTTATGGTGATGTCAGAAAGTGTGTGAAGCTCTCACCTTTCTACTTGACAATGTTTACATAATATTTAGTACTAAGTTAGACAAGCTGTGGGTATTCCGATGGGTACCCGCAACCCTTGTGGCTGATCTGTTCTTGTTTTGTTATGAAAGAGACTTCGTGATGTCCCTTTCCGTTGAAAACCAATCTGAAATCATTGAATCCTTTAGCTCGACTTCTAGATATTTGGATTTATTAAATATTGACAATACCTATTTCGATGCTTTGATCAATCAAATTTACCCCACCCCCCTCCCCCAAGAACTTCAGTTAGATAAAGCAGATTTTTCTGATATCGAGGACTTTTTTATTTACATCTGTCTATTGTAGATAGGCCTGTTTCCTGCAAAATTTATGATCAACGGTTTTGATTGTGAACTTTTCCTTTTGTGGATGGTGATGTTCCTCGTGCGACATACTATGGCGTTTCTTTTTCGCAATTAAGTTTTGTCAGAGTGTCTTGTCATGTGACTGAATTCAACACTCGTAATAAAGTGTTAACTGCTAAACTTCTAAATCAGGGTTATCGGTACAATAAACTACGCAAAGCCTTTTCAAAATTTTATAGACGTCATTCCGATTTAATTTCAAAATTCAATGTTGGTCTTAAATCTCTTCTGCCACAGGATCCATCGGAACCCGAATTTTATGGTGACTTAGTTATTTAAATTCAGAAAAATATATTATTACAATGACTTCAGCACCCAATTTCATAAAATCAATCTTCGATATGAAAAGATTGGGTAAAACATAAATGTTTTACGACAGCCTGCATGCATGGTAGTTAACCAAATCACGGCTGACAACTTTGCTTTCCTCTTTAAATGCATGCCGATGGATCAGGCTTCAGATTCAATGATGGTTCCAGCGTAAAGGTTTAATGAGAATTAGAGAGAATTTAGTTTTATGTAAAGTTGGGTGGTTCCTGATGGTATGTCTCTGGTCGGGTCCATCGGAGTCTAACTGTTGGTTTTCTATTGCTCCAGTATTTCAGGGGTTTGCTGTCGAGTCCTCACCGTTGTTTCATCTCTGTGGTTGTTTGATGTTTGTGTTCTCGGAGATTTGCACTGATGAGTTAGGAGACCTTCATGCTGACTGAACAAATTATTTGTCTAAATCGCGATGGAAGTAAAGGCAATAATTGCATCTTAGTAAAATCGATTTAAGCCGCCCCAGTGGTATTCGTTTCACTTACCATTCCAAGGCGGTTCTTCTGTCGCGGTTTATTTTTGTTTTGATTTGTCTTTGGGTGTGTGTATCACTTATAATATTTTGTTTTGGATATCCAATTGGCCATTTTGTGGGAAAGTAACTGTCATTTTGGCTTTCCGGAATTGATGTTTCCATTAGGGTTTAGTTATTTCATGTTTGTGTTTCTTTCCTTTGGAGTCCATGATGGGAGCTGAGGGTTTATTGAATCGATTTATGATCGTTGCCTTCACTTCTTTTCTAAACTAGAACTGTCAAAGGATCTGACTATAACCCCGCTTTCTAGCGCTATCAGAAAAGAAAAGAAAATCGCTTTACAGTTGCGTGAAAGTATTTGCAAGTTTCAGAGTTATGGAAGGGACACGAGTTATTACTGTACTTAGTTTATTCCAAGTGCCATTTTTCAATATTCAAAGGGCAATAACTCCAAAAGTAGGCAGTCAAGAGTTATGGTTAATGCGCTCTGCACATCCTCTTATAGGGCTTTACATTTGTGTGAAGTTTCATCATGAAAATACCGCAATCGTTTTTTAGTTGTGGAGCGGATTCGGTTAAAAGTGCCATTTTTTCAATGTTCAAAGGGCAATAACTCCAAAAGTAGGCAATCCAGAGTCATGGTGCACGTGCTCTGCAGATCGGCTCATAGTGTTTTACATTTGTGTGAAGATTCATGGAAATACCTCAAACGGTTTTTGAGTTAACGTGAATAACGGAATTATGGTTGCCATTTTTCAATGTTCAAAGGGCAATGACTCCAAAAGTAGGCAATCCAGAGTTATAGTTCATGCACTCTGTACATTGTCGCATAGTACTTTACATTTGTGTGAAGTTTCATGAAAATACATCAAACGGTTTTTTAGTTATCATGAATAACGGAATTACGGAATTACAGAACCACAGAAGGCCATTGCCCCCACTTTTTCAAAGCGGGGCTATAAATAGAAGTCAATAACTGTCTGGCAGCCATCCCGGATACCAACTTAAAGAATATAAATCTGTCTTTGACAATCAAATACACTAACAAATGTATTTTTAATATTTTGATAACAAATACTGGTCATCAACACATCCTTATGCTAAATATGACAACATTTGATTAGATAACATTCATTTTTCACGAGTTTTGTACTTAAATGACCCCTGATCTCTGAGACTGACATACTTTGAGGGTACATTTAAAATAATTTCCATTGTTCTCTGCACCCGAGTAGTTTTGTGGTGATTTTAAGCAAGCAATTTCCCCAAATATGTGTTAAAAGAGAGTTATGAGTAGTTTCATGCTTATTTTGCACTCATTTGACCTTTGACCTACTTCTGAGCCTCAGACGCATTTTCAGACGTGTCATCCACCCCTATGATTGTTGACACACATCAAGGATAACATTTAGCATGGGTGCCATACTCTACTCAATTTTGCCATCAAAAGTAAAAATATCAATCTTTTTTGGGATTGGATGGCCAACTATAAACATTTATAGATTAAATATCATATATTAACGCTTTCTGGGAATGTCGAGACCCAGGATTTAGACACGTTTTTGTTTCTGCGTTCTCTTCAAGATACTAGCAAACGGGTAAATATTGTTGGTTTTATTTCTTTGATTCTTGATTTTACGTCTGATATAACTATGATCATGTCGGGACGGCCGTGAACCTACACACTCTTTTTATGAGCATGCATGGACCGTCTGAACGATTAACCCCAACGCTTGCCAGGAGAAATCGCCCTACCTGAATCAGAGTAAGGGTCAGTCTGACTAAAG
This sequence comes from Lucinisca nassula, assembly GCA_963580285.1. NCBI lineage: Eukaryota > Metazoa > Mollusca > Bivalvia > Lucinida > Lucinidae > Lucinisca > Lucinisca nassula. Next base: position 126,190,534 of record OY757014.1, on the reverse strand, counting down.
GACCAAACCACGACCTCCTGCACTAGTTACCGAGAACAAATTTTAGGGCCTTTGCCGATTCGGGCATTATTCAGACCGATGCGGAAACTGGCTAGAGTAGGCATTGGTCGGTATCTCAGATTATAAGAGAGCAAGGCTCGCTATTCAAAGTAAGCGTTAATATACAATATTTAATATATAAATGTTAAGTAACAATATTTTTTTTCTTTTTTTTTTTCATGATTCAAGCCCCTATGGTTTGGAATATGATGTTGTAAACTGAAGAATCATGGAATCAGATGATCGACACAGGTTAACAACTCCATGAAATGAACACCCCCTTAAACCCCAACTTTATATAGAGAAAAGTTGGGTTTAAGGGGGTATACAGTATTTTTCTTATTTCTGCTCCAAGACATAGGTTGTGGGTACTCGTTAGAACCGCCTCAATGAGGCGGTTCTAACGAGCACTTACATAATACGTTTGGAGTCTAAATAAGGAAAATATCACAAAACTTCTTCAGAAAAATAAGCGTTTTTGCGCTATGAAAGAATGCACTATGTCTGACTGATGTGTTTTCGCATTTATTTGCTTGATTTGAGGTTTAACGTTCCTGTCAACATTGTAAAGGTCATTTTGGAGACGTTGCTTCCAATTTTGTGGGACTTTTACCCGATATTGAGGTGAAATGACATCTCAAGCCCTGTCACCCAATGAAACCAATAGGGTTTATAAGCATGGACGGGCCGACTCGTACGGCTTTGCCTTGACATGCTTAGATACTCTAAACGGTTTACTAGTACTCGTGTGCGAGTCGGTTTCAGCTTTGCGTGGAAGCATCTTGCAGCCCATATATTTCTTCAAGCCCCGATGGGCGGGGGCCGTTTATGTTTTCGTAATGATATCTGAATGCATCTGGAAGCTTGCGAATGCACAAACACATCAACTTAACCTGTGTTTTCCTCTTCCTACTTTAGATTACCCCATGGAGTTTGTGGGGTAAACGTGAAGGCAATATTATGGCTTTCAACCATGCCAAGCTATTTGATCTGAATATAAGAGAAAAAAATTTTGTACATGATATTATCCGTTTTTTTTTAAATATGTTTTGTGTCAAGATAATCTTGCATGTTACCTCCCTATAGTTAGAATCCACGGAATCTGATTAAAAAGGGACATAGCTGAGATGAAACGAATGAGGAAATGGCGGGATTGCCACCTTTTCCCCTTTCACTGAGCCCTAATGACTCTTCAAAATGAAAACAAAATAAAAGAAATCATTACCCCATTCTAGTATCTTCATCGGTATCCTGACTCAATATTTTTGTTGTAATGTGGTAAAATATACACATTGAAAAAAGTTAAGCACGACCCGGTTTATGACCATGTCGAATGTTCGCAAACCAATTAAAGTTATTTTAATTATCATGTTTGCTTTGGCGTAACATCCATATATACTCTGCTAAGGTTTTAATCGTCTGGCTTTACTCCATTTAAGCTTGCTAAGCATGATTTTGATGGTACCCTCATGTATACAACATTGCAGTTTGGCTTTTGGTTAACAAAATGCGAATATTGTCGTGTGTGCTATACAACTGTATATATAGAGCTGTTTGTGCTTTGTGGCTCGTAGAAGATTGTCATAAGCCACTCGGTGACAAATTATTGGAATATGGGACGCTGGATAATAGCCCGGTCACACTGTCATTAACCGCCTTCTCAATAAGTTCAATCAAAAGAATGACATTCGTGACCGAAAACGTTCCGTGAGGCCCCATATAACAACTGGAAGGGAGGATGGAGCGCTGAAGAGAGTTATATGGTGGTAACCGTTCACGAATTGTACCGTTGGAAACATCCGTGGCTACCCAATAGGCGAATGTCAACCAGAACTGTTCGAAACAGGCTGAGAACTTCCGGTTATAATGCCAGGAGACAAATTAGACGGCCAATATTTTCGCCTGACAAGAAATCGGCTCGTTTGTTCTGGTGTTAGACTCGCAGGGATTGTAATTTGAGATGCTGGAGAAAAGTCCATTGGTCTGATGAAAGTTTGGAGGCAGCGTAATTTAACATATGCTAAAAGACATATTCAAGAAACCCTTCCGTTTGGTGGCGAATCGGTTATGGTTTGGGGATGTGTTTCTCATGATTGCAAACTTGATCTGATCACTGTACAAGGATGAGTTCGAAAACGGACCAAGTCGACCCATTTATCATAGAGTTACATTTCCTTGATTGCTGAAAATCCGATTTTTGACCTCTTCATCACCGTCGCCCCTTCAGTTTTGAGTGGATCTTCTTGAAACTTACAAACAAGTAAGTCAGGGATAAAAGCTCAGATGAGTTAAAAAACTGACGAGGTTGGCTTATTTATTGTAGAGTCACGTCCCCTTTACTCCTGACAATGCCTATTTTTGACCTACCATCACCATAGCCCCTTCAGTTTTCATCGGATATTTTTGTTACTTACATGTTAGTAAGTAAGGGATAAAACCTTGGCTGAGTTCAAAAATTGGTGAGGTCGGCTTATTTTCGGAGAGTTATTACCCCGTTGATTATCGAAAATGCCCCTTTTTGACCTTGTCATCACCGTAGCACCTTCAATTCTGATCGGATCTTCCTGAAACTTACATACAAAAAAGTTGGGGTTAAGAGCTTGGATAAGATAAAAATTAGCGATGCAGGTCGATCACTCATTGAGTTATATCCCCTATTTTGCTGAAAACGCTTAGTTTTGACCTTGTCATTACCGTAGCCCCTTCAGTTTTTATTGGATCTTCTTGAAGCTTACAAACAAGTAAGTCAGGGATAAAAGCTCGGATGAGTTCGAAAACTGACGAGATTGGCTTATCTATCTTGAATTGCGTTCCCTTAACTGCTGAAAATGCATGCCTATTTTTGACCTTGTCATCACCATAGCTTCAGTTTTCATCGGATCGTCTTGAACTTACATGTAAGAAAGGGATAAAACCTCGGCTGAGTTCAAAAATTGGTGCGCTCAGCCTATATTTCAGAGAGTTATGCCCCCCTTGATTTCAGAAAATGTCTATTTTATACCTTGTCATCACTGTAGCTCCTTCAATTTCATTGGATCTTCTTGAAACTTACATGTTAATAAGTCAAGGATATGAGTTCGTGAACTGATGAGAACAGCCACCAGTTTTTTTTTGCCTCACCAGAAATTAGGCAAACTCACCTAGTCTTTCTAACACTTTTAGGTGGCTTTCAATGCATTTAGGTAATAGCTTAGATCTATACAAATTATTTCTATATGATTTGGTGAAGATATACATAACGGTTTCTTGGCAAACCGGGGTGAAAGGGTGAAAATCCCGCGGGATTTTTTGAAAATCCCGCGGGATTTTTGAAAATCCCGCGGGATTTTTTCTCCACTCCCGCGGGATTAAAATCCTATAAAAATATCAGGGATTTTTCTCCCACGGGAGAATTTCAAAATTTTAAATCTTGCTTTTAACTATCAAAATGGACCTACTTAACATTAAAATACATGCACAAAAAATATGGCTGCTACTGCTCTAATTTCAATTTCTCCCGCGGGATTTTTCTCCCATGGGATTTTTTACGGAGGAAAATCCCGCGGGATTTTTTTATTTTTTAAAATGCTCTGGAATGAAGGTGTAATATCTCTTTTCTATTTATAAGGTCAATTAGAGAAGCTTACAATGAGTAAAGCATGAATATAACTATTTTAAAAAAATCCCACGGGATTTTAATCCCATGGGATTTTTATCCCATAATCGAAAAAGGGATTTTTCTCCCGTGGGATTTCACTTATTTCCAATTTCCAATAAATCTACTTTGTTTGGACAAAGCTATAATAATTTTGTCCATTTATGTATAAAACATGCATAATTTATTGGTTTAAAGTAACTAATATTGGCTCCATTGAAATTAACTCCCGCAGGATTTTTATCCCATTTCAGAGCACAGGATTTAAATCCTGTGGGATTATTTTATTTCTTTCGTTTTCTTTTTTGGCTGTTAACCCATTTTGTACCAGAAACCCCAAAACGGGTACCCTGGCAAACAGTGCAGGTCCAGATCAGACGCCGCAAAAAGTGTCGTCTGATCAGGGCCTACATGGTTTGTGAAAAGTTATTTTCAAAGTAAGTTTTAAAGAAATAAAGAAAACACAGCCTGACGCCCTTAATTCTGGAATGGACTCCTGGTATATATAAGGAGGAAGATTCCATTTGGTACGTAAAGGGTTAAAATTTAAGAACAATGTAAGAAAATCAGACTTCAGGTCCTTCTTTCCAGTCAGTGGATTGGCCTTTCTCAGCTTTTAGGGTAAATTCTGACTTTCTTTGTCCGCATCAGGTCAACACCCCATCAAAACACTTCTTTAATAATAGAAGCTTATAAGATACAGAAACTCCTGTAGCCATTGAAAGCTTTGAACAGACTGAGTGAGCTAAAATGGCTGATTAGAGTCGTTTTTTTTTTGTTTTGTTTTTTGCCATTACTGTAAAAATCCTAAACATTCAAACACAGCCAGGAATTGCTGTAATATTCTCCTAAAATTATAACAAATTTGTTTCATGATCCAGCAGGGGGGTCCAAAAGGAACAGATAGAATGGCAAATAGTGTTGACACTGATCAGGAGCAGTCTGATCTGGGTCTGCACCTATCTCTACCAATACTTAGGATTATTATGGTACCAGGTTTTCTTTCAGAGTTGCTAAATAATGAAATAGATTTTATTGCATATTGCTATATGATCAGCCTTAGCAATGTGCTTTATGAACAGCCTTGATACAAAGCAGCTTCATCAATAATATATATCCATGTCCTAAAACTTCATTTTATATCACACTCCAATGATTTCATTTTGTATTTTTCTGGTCTCTATAGTAAAAACATACGTTGTGGGTGCTCTGTAGTACTGCCTCATCAATTTAGTTCTAATGAGTACCCACAATCTATGTTTTTGAGCAAAAAGAAGGAGAACAAATTAAACTTTAATTTACAGAACCCTGGTTTTCTTTACGAGGTAGGGTTTAGAGGGGTGTCCATTACACAGGCTTGTTGACCTGATGCGGACAAAGAAAGTCTGAGTTTACCATAAAAATTCTAAGAATTAGGACACCTTGAGGACTTGCTTTAATTCTCTTAAAATTAAAAAAAAATGTTTAACAATCCAGCAAGGAGTCAAAGAAGTGCTGCTTGTATGGCAAACAGTTTGAATTCAGCAAGGAGTCAAAGAAGTGCAGCTCAAATGGCAAACAGGGTAGACCATGATCAAACTGAAGGAGCAGTCTGATCTGGGTCCACACTGTTTGCCAAGCATGTCTGTCCTAATACTTATGATCAGTACAGTATCCATGCTTGTTATAAACACCTCTGAAGACACAATTATAGCAGGTGCGACAATAAAATTAATTAATTCGTAAACGAGATAAGAGTGCAGATAAGCCTGTGACCTAGAAAAAAAGGTCAAGGTCATCCAATATCTAATTAAATCTGCATTATGTTGTAATGATGCATTGTACCAAGTTTGAATAAAATTAATCAACTCGTTAATGTGATAGAGTGTATACAAACCATTTTTGGCAAACAATTGACAGTTTGTTTTTTTTTTTGGGGGGGGGGGGGGGCCTGTAACCTTGAAAAAAAGGTAAAGGTCACCAAAATCTAAACAAATCTGCGGTATGTTGCAATGATATATTGTACAAAGTTTGACAAAAATTAATCGTTTTGTTAATGGGATTGAGCCATTTTTGGCCCCAAACTGACTTTTTGAGGGGTCTGTGACCTTGAAAAAAAGGCCAACGTCAAATCTGGGGTATGTTGTAATGATATATATTGTACCAAGGTTGACTAAAATTAATCAATTTGTTAATGATAGAGTTCAGACAAGCCACTTTGGCCCCAAAATGACTGTTTTGGGGGCCTGTGACCTTGAAAAAAAAGCTAGGTCAAGGTCATCATAATCTAATGACTGTTTTTCCCAATCCTATTGATGTTACTATGCAAGTTTGGTCATAATCCACCCATAGGTTCAGGAGATATAGTGCTTCAAACAGGCTACGCCAACGCAAATGGGATCCGCACAAAAAACAATGTCCCCCTCCCCTCTGATGGGGGGACATAAATATTTTGCAAGAAGATTGTCACCTTGTTAAATCTATAACAAAACTAACAAACTTTTATAAATCAATGTTCAGAAAAGTCTAACCACTAGTCATTACTGTAAAATATGACTGTCTGAAAACATATTTCCAAAAAATATTGAAACAATCTCTTTTTCGGTCATTTCGACCCAAAGTTACTACTAACTTTCCATGTAACTTTTGTTGACCATGTAAAAAAAATCCAGGTACTGATTATTTACAGCAGTGCTTGTCTTATTGTGACATCAGAGTGATGTGTAAAAAAGAAAAATCTGAGCTCCTGTATTGGGTTTATATTTAATTTAGCAAATGGTGTAGACCCAGATCAGACACAGCAGAATGCAGCATATGATCAGGGTCTACTGTTTGCTTCAAGTACAGAAATTTAAAGATTAAACGAAACACACTAAGTCCCCAATGCAGGCCCGGCTTCCCAATCTACAATCAACCCACAAGTACTGTCAGTGCTTTGATTGTGAAAAGAACTCGTATCGATTCGGATTGCTGATTATAAAACCATGTTATGGTTAAATGTATCTGGATCTTCACTGTTTGCTCATTCACATATCAATTTATATTCCAAAATTTGGAGAAATTCTGCCAAACATTTTTTCCATAATATGCTGGTGCAGTTACTCTGGGCAGGATTAGCCCCAAGATTCCAACAATTAATCACATGCTTTGCAAGCTTTTAGATACCACTCGGATGACTTGAGTAAACTTGAGATCTCACTGTCCATTTTTTTTTCTAATGAAACAATCCTCTTTACAAGTTAATATCTGCAAGGCGACTTATTGATCACATTTACTTACAAAAAAAATAAATAAAAAAAAAACACTTTAATTTGAGTATCTGAATACTTTTGTAAGATTTTCTATTCATATTTACTCTTTTTGTACCAAATGGAATCTTCCTCATTATATTTAGCAGGAGTTCATTCCAAAATTTAGGGGTGTCAGGTTGTTTTTTATTCAAAATTTATTTGGAAAATGGCTTCCAAATTTTCGCAAACAGTGTAGGCCCTGTTTGCCGGAGTACCCGTATTGGGGTTTCTGGTACTAAATGGGTTAAGGATACACCAGATACACATTCTTCTAGGAGGGAAACACTACTATTAGTGACTTTCTGCATGCTTTCATGTTCACTACTCCTATTCACTAAGCTTCTCTGACAATGGGCTCTTTTTTCAAAGGAAAGAATTTGCTCCTAAGGAGCAAATTCTTTCCTTTAAAAGTTGGCCCTAAAAAGGAGGCAAACATTTTTGGTGGAGTCTGTGCCCTTTGCAAAATATGCAATTTATTTCTTTTTGTCAGTGCTTCCAATCATTTCATTATTGAAGTGCTCCTTTGCACTTGTCACCTGTCACTGCAACAGGCAGCACTGCTATCTTCCTCAACATGTTTTTGCTGACATCTTGGTTTCAGAAATCATCAAACTTGTACTATAATGAAATCCATGGACGAAATCTGTAAAATATTCATAGGAATCTATTAATTTGCCCTTGGCCTAGTTTATCAGGGCAGTAACTCGAGTATGATCAGAAAGCCATCCATTCTCTCTGGCTTACAATATTAAATGTATTCATGTGTCTATGTCCCCGTAATTTTCATCAACAGTTATTAATATCTGACATTACTTGATTCCTCATTCTTATCTTTTGTGATTCCTCAGTCAAATCTTTCTTGATTCTTCATTTATGATATATATCCATCATGTGTTGTTCATTTCAAGCTTTCTGAAGATATATCCACTTTCTGTTATTCTTTCCCGCTCTCCTGGTCAAGCACGAAATTATTGTTAAATCGTGTGAACCACAAAACGATGGCCAGATTCTTCACTGATTGATGGACTAGGTCAGACTAGGCTCAGTACATTTTGATCAAGCCACACTGAACACATATGTTTAATGTAATTCAGCTTTATCATGTGTGGCATTATTGTCTTTAATGAAGTAAGGTTCCTTCATGTGTAGATGTAAAACTGGAAGTTGTACTTTCATCACAGATGAATGAAAGTCTGAAAGGGAAAAGAAGAGTATTCAGTTAATATTATGCTATCATCTGTCTAGGCCCCTGCCCATCCGCGCTTGGAGAAATAGATCTGGCTGCATGGTGTTTCAACGCAAAGAGGAAACTGACCACACCTGATTACTGGTAAACCCCGTGGAAGCACTAAGCCTGCCCAGAGAAAGTGATAGGAGTTGGACCGTCCATTGCATATAAGCCTATCGGTTTCATTGGGCAACAGGACTTGAGATGTCATATTTCATCTCAGTGCAGCAGAATAGGCAAGCAGGTTATTTGTGTAAATATTCAATTAGTTTAAAAGAATAGAAAAAGAAAAGAACAAGAGGGCCATGATGGCCCTGGATCGCTCGCCTGATCCATAGAGTAACAAGTGGGCCCCGGGTAGGGCCATTATTGACCCCAGGGCTATAATGTGCATAATGTTGAGGGAGGTCTAAAAAGGTGAAGCTTCATACCAAATATCAACAAACGCTATAATTTGAACAATCTTGGCAAAGGTCCACTAGATGAAGCTACACGCCAAATATCAAAGACCTGAGCCTTGCAGTTTCAGAGAAGGTTTTTTTTTTATAGATATTTCCTACATAAGCCTATGTAAAACCAAATGGTCCTGGGGCGGGGGCATTTTTGGCCTCAGTGCTATACTTTAAACAATCTTGATAGAGGTCCACTAGATGAAGCTTCACACCAAATATCAAAGACCTGGGCTTGTTGTTTCAGAGAAGAAGCTTTTTAAAGGTTTTCCCTATAAAAGCCCATGTAAAACCAATGGGCCCCTGGGCCAGGGCATTTTTGGCCCCAGGACTATAATTTGAACAATCTTGGTAGGGGTCCACTAGTTGAAGCTTATCTCCATATATTATGTCTATGTAAAATCAAAGGGCCCCAGGGCGGGGGCATTTGTGGCCCGCGGGCTATAATTTGAACAATCTTGGTAGAGATCCACTAGATGAAGCTCCATACCAAATATCAAAGACATGGACCTTGCAGTTTGACCAGTTTCAGAGAAGAAGATTTTTAAAGATTTCCCAATATAAGTCTATGTAAAACCAAAGGGTCTCTGGGTGGGGGCATTTTTGGCCCCATGCCTATAATAATTTGAACAGTCTTGATAGAGGTCCACTAGAATGGAAATTTCACACCAAATATCAAAGACCTAGTTGTGGTTTCACAGAAGAAGATTTTTAAAGAAGGTCCTTATATAAGCAAATGTAAAACCAAAGGGCCACGGGGCCGGGGCATTTTTGGTCCCAGCACTATTATTTTAACAATCTTGGTAGGGGTCCACTAGATGCAGCTTCATACCACAGATCAAAGACCTGGGCCTTGCTGTTTCAGAGCAGAAGATTTTTAAAGGTTTTCCCTATATAAGCCCATGTAAAACCAAAGGGCCAGGGGGCGGGGGCATTTTTGGCCCCAGCACTATAATTTGAACAGTCTTGGTAGGGGTCCACTAGATGAAGCTTCATACCAAATATCAAAGACCTGGGCCTTGCTGTTTCAGAGAAGAAGATTTTTAAAGGTTTTCCCTATATAAGCCCATGTAAAATCAAAGGGCCCCTGGGCGGGGGCATTTTTGGCCCCAGCACTATAATTTGAACAATCTTGGTAGGGGTCCACCAGATGAAGCTTCATACCAAATAACAAAGACCTGGGCCTTGCGGTTTCAGGGAAGAAGATTTTTAAAGATTTTTCCCTATATAATTCTATGTAACACCAAAGGGACCCGAGTCGGGGGCATTTTTTGGCCCCAGCACTATAATTTGAACACTCTTGGTAGGGGTCCACTAGATGAAGCTTCATACCAAATATCAAAGACCTGGGCCCTGTGGTTTCAGAGAAGAAGAATTTTTTTTAAAAGTTTTCTGTGTACAAATCTATTTTTGGCTCCTGTGACCTAGATGTGCAACAGACCAGAACCATTTGAACAACTTTGAAAGGGTGCCACCTAAGGATCATTACTGAAGTTTGGTCAAAATCCGATCAGTGGTTTAGGAGAAGATGTCCTTTGAAGAAAAAGTTGACTCACGGACGAATGCACGCACGCACGACCGACAAAAAGTGATCCCAAAAGCTCACCTCGTCACTACGTGACGGTGAGCAAAAAATAAATTGAAAGGTAACAAACCCAAATAAAAATCCAAAATACCCAATTCATACTGACATATACTTGCATATTGCCACCCCCACCCATGGGGGCTTGAAGAAATAGATGGGCTACATGTTTCACACAGAGCTGAATCTGACCGCACACGAGTACTGGTAAACTGCTTAGTGGATCTAAGCATGCCCAGGCAAAGCCGTGGTCGGACCGTCCATGCTTATAAACCCTATTGATTTCATTGGTCAACAGGGCTTGAGATGACATTTCATCTCATTGTCGGGTAATAGTCCCACAAAATTGGAAGCATTGTCTCCAAAATGACCTATACAGTGTTGACAAGGATGTTAAACATCAAATTAAACAAACAAACTTGCATATGAATCTTTGAATTCAGAACAGTTTGTTCTTCAATATTACCAAGGCGGGAATTCTCTCAACTTCTTTCACAATACACAAATGTTTAAGCACAAAACACTGCAAGATCCTTTTAAGCCTCTGTCAAGTTGTTAACCCATTTTGTACCGGAAACCCCAAAACGGATAGTTGGCAAACAGTGCAAGCCCAGATCAGACGCCGCAGAAAGCGGCATACGATATGGGCCAACACTTTTCCCAAAATTCCAGACAATCAACCCATTTAGTACCGGAAACCACAAAACGGGTACCAGGGCAAACAGTGCAAGCCCAGAATGCAGCTTCTGATCAGGGCCTACACTGTTTGAGGAAAGTAAAGCCATTTTCCAAATAAATTTTGAAGGTAAAAAAACAACCTGACACCCCATAATTTTGAAATGGACCCATGGTATACATAAGGAGGGGTCCACTAGATGCAGCTTCATACCAAATATCAAAGACCTTGGCCTTGTGGTTTCAGAGAAGAAGATTTTTAAAGGTTTTCCCTATATAAACCAATGTAAAACCAAAGGGCCCCGAGGCGGGGGCATTTTTTGCCCCAGGGCTATAATTTGAACAAACTTGGTAGAGGTCCACAAAATGAAGCTTCATACCAAATATCAAAGACCTGGGCCTTGTGGTTTCAGAAAAGAAGATTTTTAAAGGTTTTTTTTTTTTGTTTTTTTTTTTTTTTTTGGTTTGGGTTTTACGGCCCTTTCAAGATTATTTCACTCATATCGAGCCGATCGTTAATCAGAGGTGGGCGAAAACCGGAGTACCCGGAGAAAAACCACCTGACTCTCCGTTGCAGAACTTGGCGTCTCACACGTGTTTTAAAGGTTTTCCTATATAAACAAAGTAAAACCGAAGGGCCCCGAGGCGGGCCATTTTTGGTCTCAGAGGCATAATTTGAACAATCTTGGTAGAGGTCCACTAAATGAAGTGTCATACCAAATATCAAAGAGCTGGGCCTTGCAGTTTCAGAGAAGAAGAATTTTAAAGATTTTCCCTCTATAAGACCACGTAAAACCAAAGGGCCCCGGAGGGGGGAGGGCGCATTTTTGGCCCCAGCACTATAATTTGAACAATCTTGGTAGGGGTACACTAGATGAAGATGAAGCTCCATACCAAATATCAAAGACCTGGGTCTTGTGGTTTCAGAGAAGAAGATTTTTAAAGAGTTTCCCTATAGATATAAGCCCATGTAAAACCAAAGGGCCCTGGGGCGGGGGCATTTTTGGCCCTAGCACTATAATTTGAACAACCTTGGTAGGGGTCCACTAGATGAAGCTTCATACCAAATATCAAAGACCTTGGCCTTACGGTTTCAGAGAAGAAGATTTTTAAAGCATTTCCCTATATAAGCCCAAGTAAAACCAAAGGGCCCTGGGGCTGGGGCATTTTTGGGCCCAGCACTATAATTTGAACAATCTTGGAAGGGATCCACTAGATGAAGCTTCATACCAAATATCAAAGACCTGGGCTTTGTGGTTTCAGAGAAGAAGATTTCACTTCGTAAAAGTTTATACTTACATACGTAACTATACGTTAGGATTATTTCCCCTGGCCAGTTCACAACCCGCAAAAGCTTTACAAGCGTCTCTATAATACACTGATCACGTGACTGATCTAGACGCTTGTATTGATCACCTGTAAATCCTCAGTTTAATTTCCGGCGACAAACAGTTCACATCGCAATTTTACAGTTTGAATAAACTTATGAGTGTTTTATTATTTTATATCTTCGTAAATTTAAGTTTAGAATTTATCAATATATTTGATATGGCCGAAGCAACGGTTCGGTCACAGGTGAGTCAAGATTTGACCTTGTCGGAAGATGAAAATTCGTCGACATTTTCTGTTTCTCAGACACGTGTAACTTCCGGCAATATGGCGGACAAGAAGAAGGTCGCCAATGTTAAATCAAAGACTGGGGCGAAATTGAAGACGTCAGCAAAAATGGAAGATTTGTCATTGCTTGAAAATAAAATAACTTCTGAAATTAATGCCAAATTCTCGTCGTTAGACGGAAGGATAGAGCGTCTTATTGGTTTGTTAGACACTTCAAGTTCTAGCTCTGTTCAGCGGAGGCCAGCGGTGAATTTCGTCGTGGAAGACAGCACTTCGGGTGCGTGTGAACCACAAGAAACTGCGAGGTTTGACACATCAGGTGGGCAGAGACCTCTTATTTCTCTGGAAAATAGCTTGGATAAGGATTTTGGTATGTCTAGTCATTGTCTGGATGACGACACAATCTCTTTACAACCAGGACAGAGAGAGCGTCAAAGTTTAGGGCTCCTCTCATCGGAAGAGGGTGACAGATCAACTTGTAATGAGCAAGGAAGTTCAGAACAGACGGACACATTGAGATTTGGGAAGTACACATCCAGTACTCAGACAAATGATAAGGAAAATGAACCTTTGACACATGATACTTTAGTGGAGATGTTTGGTGAAGATGCACAAACAAACTCATCGTCTTTATCCAAGGGTTTATATCTAGATAAAGCCCAAATTAATATCATAAATAACTCATGGAGATGTCAATTTCCAGACAAATTATCAGCTTATAAAGAAGCTAGCAGGCAATCATTTCCCATCAGTGAAAGTGCTGAAAAGATTTTACAGGTACCTAGCTTAGATGACCTATCTGAAAGACTGCTTATAAAGAAACATGGTAGGAAGGCTGCTTTTGGCAGTTCACAGTCATTGTTTTCTCAACCTTATAAGTCAATGGAGAAAATAGCATTCCAGGGGCAGATGGCGGCTCGCTTAGGCATTATTTCTTTGTGCTATACTCAACAAGCGCTGAGCTTATTACTTTCAAACTTAAAGAAAGACTCTCCAAATTTGGACGAAGCGGTTCAGAATGTGCGCGATATCTTTGCCATGTCGACAAAGTCACTTGATCAGGTGGCTCGGGCAGGAGCTTTTCATCATCTTATTCGCCGAAAGGCCACAGTGGCAGATACTGGTCTGCATGAGTTTAAAGACTTGCAGAAAACAGCATTGACCGCTCCTTTATCAGGGGAAGGTGTGTTTGGTCCAGAGTTTGAAAAGAAACTCAAAGATAGACAGGAGAAAGACAAGCAGCTGTCGGACTTAATGCCAGAATTTGGTAGGAAATTCTATAAGAGGAAGAATCCCTATCCTTCAGATTCTTCATCTCAGAAGAAACCGAGACAATCAGAGGATTCCTTCAAAACAAGATCATCTTATTCTTCCTCAAATTATCGTAGACCTGCAAGAGGTGGTTCTTACTCGTCAAACAACAGGAACAACACGTCAAAGAATTTTACACCGGTAAGTTCCTTTCGTGCCCACGGAGATAAACCAAACAAATCCTGACTCCATATTGGGCAAGTTTCCGGAGATACCTGTCGGAGGTCGTTTAAAGTATTTTCACGAAAAATGGCAGCAGATAACACAAGATCAATGGGTTCTTTCAGTCATAAAGGACGGTCTCAAACTGGAATTCTTGACAAAACCTCCTTTCACAGGGGTCCGACAAACAAATGCCTCTGCCCAAGATTTAGATATTTTACTGTCGGAGGTAGACAAGTTATTAAAAAATGGTGCAATAGAACCTGTCCCTCCAGAAAAGATGCAGGCAGGTTTTTATTCAACATTTTTTCTTGTCCCAAAAAAATCGGGAGAAATGAGACCAGTCATCAACCTAAGACCTCTGAACAGGTATCTGCGGAAACAACATTTCAAAATGGATTGCTTAAGCAAGGTCATGAATCTGGTTCAGTTAGGAGATTGGGCGATATCAATAGATTTGAAAGAAGCATATCTTCACATACCGCTCCATGTTGGGCACAGGAAATTCCTTCGCTTCAGCATTCAGGGCAAGGCGTATCAATTCACATGCCTATGTTTTGGTCCAAGCCAGGCGCCAAGGAATTTCACAAAAATAGTAACAGTAATAGCGGCACATCTCAGGATGCAGAATCTGAGACTGTCGGTTTACCTGGACGACTGGTTTTTAGTGAACCAGATCAGAGAAATGCTGATAAGAGACAAAGTAAGAACGCTCAGTCTTCTAGCAGAACTAGGTTTCTTGGTCAATCTGGAAAAAATCCACTCTCAATCCAAGTCAGAACATCATATACATAGGAACAGTTTTTCATTTGGAAAAGGGCATTGTTTGTCCAACTCTAGAAAGAATAACCAAAATTCAAATGGCAATTCAGCTTCTAAAACAAGAACAGACGGCGCAGAGTTTTCTGCACCTTTTGGGATTGATGGCCTCATGCATAGAAATAGTCCCTCATGCTCGCCTATTCATGAGACTAATACAGCTTCATATGCTACATTTCTGGAGTCCAACATCTCGGAATCTCCAGGCCAAAATTCCAATCAACATGTTTTTGTCAGACCACTTAAGGTGGTGGCAAAAGGAAGAGAATTTACTTCGGGGAAAACCATTCACTCCTTTAAAAAATTCAAAAGTCTTAACAACAGATGCCTCAAAAATAGGCTTTGGAGGTCATTTGAACAATCAAATTTTTCAAGGTCGTTGGACAAAGCAGGAGAAAAATTTACATATCAACAGTCTAGAGTTGGAAGCAGTGATACGGTCAGTGCAACATTTTCTCCCACAACTCAGGGGTCACAATGTGTTAATAAGAACAGACAATACAACTGTGGTACAATATGTAAACAAACAGGGGGGAACTCGATCGGCCAACCTGTGCTGTCAGGCATGGGAACTGTGGAAAATTGCAATAGACAACAACATGTCTCTGACAGCAGCTCATTTATTGGGCCGGCTGAATTCCCTAGCAGACGATCTCTCGCGAGTAAGAATACGTCCAACAGAATGGACTCTGAACGATGCAGTAGTTCGGAAGATTTTTCATCTTTGGGGTACACCCATGATAGATCTGTTTGCAACAGATCAGAATCACAAAGTTCAAATGTTTTGTTCATGGCAGCCAAGCCAGCTAGCATGGGCGACAGACGCCTTATCCATCTCTTGGGAAAACATGGAAGCGTATGCATTCCCACCTCTGACTCTCATTCCCAAAGTGCTTCAACATATGAAGAGTTTTCGGTGCCAACTAATTCTGGTTGCCCCTCAATGGCCCAGGAGGAGTTGGTACACGGACCTTCTCCAGATGTTGATAGATTATCCAGTGAGGCTTCCTATACAGCAGAACTTGCTTCGACAACCCAAAACCAAAATATTTCACCCGAAGCCTCAAGCCTTCAGTCTAGTTGCATGGCTGCTATCGACAAATCATTCGAAAATAAAGGCTTTTCAGAAAACTCTAGAAAGCTGCTGGCAGCATCCTGGAGAGCTGGCACACAGAAAGACTATGCTGTCAAATTCAACAGGTTCCACAGCTGGTGTAGTGAACGGGAGATTGATCCCTATAAAGCTACTATAACAGAATGTGCAGATTTTCTGTCTTTCCTTTTTCAATCTGGTTTAAAATATAGAACTATTGGGGGTTATCGTTCTATGCTGTCTGCTATTTTGCCACCAGTAGACAATGTATCAGTAGGTCAACATCCACACATTATTAGACTCTTGAAAGGGGTATTTAATTCACGGCCACCTCAAAAGAAGTTAGTCCCTGAGTGGGATTTACAAAGGGTTTTGGATTTCTTATCGGGTGATTTATTTGAACCATTACCTAAAGCACATTTGAAATATCTAACTCTGAAAACTGTATTTCTTGTTGCAGTCACGACATTCAGGCGCTGTGGAGACATCCAGGCGTTAAGGATTGGCGATGGTTTTATGTCAGTACTTCCTGAGGGCATCATTTTCATCCGTCAAGGCTTAGCCAAACAGGACAGACCAAGTCATGTGGGTAGTAAAATTTTTGTTCCTTGTTTTCGTAAGAACAATAAGTTAGACCCTAAGAGAGCTGTACAGATTTATGTAAGCAGGACTTCTAAGTTAAGAGGCAATGACTCTGAAGAACAAGTGAATAATCTTTTTATTTCTTATCAGAAACCACACAATAGTGTATCCAGGCAAACAATTGCTTCATGGATAGTGAATGTGGTGAAACAAGCATATGATGATCCAAAGTTCAAAGTGAAGGCTCATTCTACCAGGGCCATAGGTCCATCTTGGGCGCTTTTCAAAGGAGCTTCCTTATCTTCTATATTGGAAGCTGCAGACTGGAGTAAAGACTCTGTGTTTAAGAAATTCTATTATAGAGAATTGGAATCCCACAATTGGGAATTGTGAGGTTTTTAAACAAAGTTTAATAACCGGCGGGTTGCGGCTACAGTTTTTATGTAAATATGTGTATATTCAACATTATTTGGGGACTAGGCAGTCCTTATGTATAGAGGTTGAGTGAATCAGGAGATGTATTCAATACATTATGTCTTATATGAACACTTGTAAATAGTGGAATGATAAGGGTTTTTGTGAATCAGCTTTAAACACAAGGTTAACGTCAATATCAACAAGGTGAAGATTACAGGCACCAACTTCCCACCAGCCAGAGGGAATTGCTTGGGAATCATCCTAACGTATAGTTACGTATGTAAGTATAAACTTTTACGAAGTGAAATTATAAAATTTGTAATCAAGTTAAAATTTTATGAGGAAAAGTTTATACTTACATACTACCCTTCCCACCTCCCCTCAGTTTTTAAGTTGGTGACAAACTGTTTGTCGCCGTATAGAACTGAGGATTTACAGGTGATCAATACAAGCGTCTAGATCAGTCACGTGATCAGTGTATTATAGAGACGCTTGTAAAGCTTTTGCGGGTTGTGAACTGGCCAGGGGAAATAATCCTAACGTATAGTTACGTATGTAAGTATAAACTTTTCCTCATAAAATTTTAACTTGATTACAAATTTTATAATTTTTTAAGTTTTTGGTGAAAAAAAAATCTATTTTTGGCTCCTATGACCTAGATGTGCAACGCTGACCGGAACCATTTGAACAACTTTGAAAGGGGACCACCTAAGGATCATTCCTGTGAAGTTTGGTCAAAATCCGATCAGTGGTTTAGGAGATGTCATTTGAAGAAATTGTTTACGGACGGACGCAGGGACATTCTTATGAGACGTACATTCTGGGGTTCCCCATGTTAACTCTATGGAGACTAACCCTATAATGTAGATGTGTACAGCCACTAACCCCATAATGACACAAATTTTAACCCCATAACACAAAAATTTATGGAATAAACCTCATTAAGTATGAAAAGTACAGAACATAAACCCAATTAATATGTATCTGGTGCATGTACGCACTGACGGACAACAAGTGATCACAAAAGCTCACCTGTCACGGAAAAAAATGGTAAGCAGATGACTGATGTCCCATATAATTTTTTTATTGTTTCTAGTCAATCATCTTGGTGCTAGCTCAAAACATGGCTAAGATCAGCACATTTAAAATTTGTTAATTTACTTACATAACCATCTTTTTAACGTCCCCATCAACACTTTATATAGTTCATTTTGGGGACGTTGCTTCCAATTTTGTGGGTCTTTTACCTAACAATGAGATGAAAAGACATCTCAAGCCCTGTTGCCCAATGAAACCAATAGGGTTTATAAGCATGGACTCGCACCGCTTTTCCTGGGCAGGCTTAGCCCCTCTAAGCAGTTTACCAGTACTCATGGGCAGTCAGTTTCAGCTCTGCTTGGAAGCATCATGCAGCCCATCTTTTCCTTCAAGCCCCGATATGCGGGGGCCGTTACATCACCTTGGCTAACTCGACAAGGTAATGTGTGTTTGTTTGATTGATTGCGGTTTAACATCAACACTTTTTATGTTATTCTGGAGATGCTGCTTCCTATTTTGTTGCCCTTTAAGCTGATATCGAGATGAACTGGCATCTCAATCGCTGTCCAATGATATGAATACCCTGGTTTATTTGCATGGATGGTCCAACTTGCACCACTTTACCTGAGCACTGGCTTTTCCAGGCTTTAGCTAGATGTTCTAAGCAGTTTACCATGGAGTACTCATGTGTGGTTGGTTTTAGCTCTGCGTGGAAGCTTTTGTTTGTTTGATTTGAGGTTTTACCTCCACGTCCCTGGCCTCTGTAGCTCAGTCAGATGCGCGTCTGACTGGTGATCAGAAGGATGCAGGTTCAATTCCTGCTGGGGTCGGCAACATTCTTTCGTGGAGATTGATCATGAAATCTTTTCTACGGTCATTCTCTCCCTTCCGCTGATTCAAGAAGGGCAGTTGTCAGTTTCTGGCAAAAGAATGTGCACTGTACTGGTTAATCACTTCAATATAAGCCTGCCCAGGAACAGTGTGGATAGGTAAACTGACCGGCACAAAAATGACCTAAATAGTGTTGTCTGGGCCATTAAACTCCAATTCAAACAAACAAAAATTAACCCCATGTCAACACTAGGTCATTTTGGAGACGTTACTTCCAATTTGGTGGGGCTTTTACCAGATATTGAGATGAAATGACATCTCAGCCCTGTCGCCAAATGAAACCAATATATAGGGACTTTGGTTTATATGCATGGAAGGTCCTACTCATACCACTTTAGGCAGGTCCTCTAAGCAGTTTACCAGTATTAAGTGCTGTCGGTTTCAGCTCTGCCTGGAAGCATTGTGCAGCCCATCTAGCTATTTCTTCAAGCCCTGATGGGCCGGAGCGGCATCATGCAATTTACATCACAGGGGCACGGTCCATACTGATTTTGCTCTTCTAGAATATTTCATTCTACACTGTATATACTAGTATGCTTATATTTCATTCTAGAAGAGCAAAATCAGTACGAACCGTGTCCCTGTGATTACATAATGCAATATTTTCAAATAATCTGATAATATATATATATAATTGATAAAATTCTATCTGATTAATTCTGGCCGAAATGACCCGGGCTGAAACGACCCAACGAAATATGCCTAAATGACCAAAGTCCAAATTAAGGCCGAAACTACCCGGGCCGAAACCACCGTGCCTTATGACTAGAAATCCATGTCAATGTGGATTTCTAGAAATGACAATAAATCCATGTTATTCACCTGTGTCAGGATCTGCACATCTCCTTTGTGGGCCTCCTTTGTTATGTTTTATGAGGCATTTTACAGTTACCCATTTTTTTTTGTTTTTGTTTTTTTCTTCAGATAATTCTACCTCGGAATATTTCGGTACTTTCCGGACAGCTTCCGATTAGTTGGGTTCACCTAAATCACGGGCGTCTGACGTTACATCAATGCAATTAATCGGCTGATCAAGAAGACTAAACGCCCTATTTGTGCATATGGCGAGCGTAGCTCGCTGATAGGCATTTTGGGTATGGTGGGTGACTTTTAAAGTATTGTATGTGCTCTGATGGAACCTCAGAGGCCCGTGCCTAAATTGCCCGAGGGTGGCAAACTAGATCTACGCGTTGTCTTGGTTCTTTCATTCTTCACAGAAGCTTGAAGTTTTTTCTTGTTTGTCTTTAAAATCTTACTTAACGATTTTATTAAAAATCGTTAAGACTGTGAAAAATAGAAGTGAAGGCAATGATCAATAATCGATACAATTAATTAATCCTCACCTCCCAACAGAGACAAAAAAAAAAATGTATAACCTGTGAATTCTTTTTCCTTTCTTTTTCTTTTACGTTTCAATCCATACTGAGTTGTTTTACTCTGCTGGTGATGTTTGCTCTAAACAATTCGTGGTTGTACATGAATATGGACGCTTCGCATGATTATATAGACTGTGACTAAAATGAAAGGGACTGAAAGATTCCTGAACAATGCTGGGCTTAAAAAGGAGAGACCTCCTTAATACAGCGCTAGCCCAGCAATTATAATAGAGGACACAGGTAGACATAATTGTGAAAATTTAAGAAATATCTGAGACCCAGACTGACAACCCATTCCTAATTGTAAGGCTTTATTAGTTCGAGTGTCTACTGCTCTCTATTGATCCTGTGATTAACTATTGATCCTACCTGTCAATAAACCAGGTGACATATACATGTGATATATACATCTGTGATAATACACCATATGTGCCACTGTAATGAACCCTGAATTCATTGACAGAAAAAATGGAGGAATTCATTAATAAAAAATATGGTGTCTACATTTCTATTCAAAATCATCACGAAAACATGCCTATATAATTTTTACCCCCTTGAACCCCACTTTTATATAGTAAAACAGGGGTTTCCGGGGGTATACCTTATTTTTCTTATTTCTGCTCTAAAATATAGATTGTTGGTACACGTTAGAATTAACCGCCTCGATGAGGCGGTTCTAACGAGTGCTCACAATCTATATTTGGAGCAGAAATAAGAAAAATATCACAATTTTTCATCATAAAAATTTCATTTTTTTTCAGCGATAAAGGTGGCAATGTATAGGCGTGTTTGCGTAATGTGGAGGTGGTGCATTGCAAATACTGACATTTTTTTTTTATGTTTGCATTTCAATGTTAAGAAGATTTCAGCAGGGTAGTATTTTAAAGTGGATGGTGTAAAAACATGCTTTATAAGACACTTTTTTAACAAACAATTTATTATTTACATATATTACAGAACCTTATTTTTGTATAATTGTCTAGTCCTTATTATTTTTTTTTTTGTGTGATTTGTTATCCAAAACGCTTCGTTGCAAACATTGTTTCCTGATTTGTGACTTTGCTATACGTTGCTTCCAATTTTGTGGGACTTTTACCCGACATTGAGATGAAATGACCGATGAAACCAAAATGAGTTTATATGTTAGGGTGTTCCGTCTCGGGGAGGTTTAGACCCTCTAAGCAGTTTATCAGTACCCATGCGTGGTCGGCCCGGGTTCAGCACATCGCAGCATCTGTTTCTGCAAGTCCAGATGAGCGGATTAAAATAAAAAAAATAAAAAGAAAATAATAATAATAATAAAATGCTCATTTTCGATATTTTCATACCTGAATATTTGTTAGTCAGTGGTCTAATATAGCCTTTGGAGCTAACACCAACAGAAACGTGGGAACTGAGTGATTAGTGCTCTTGCTACTGGTACTATGGGTCCTGAAGAGGGTTCGATCCCTGGCAGCAAGTATATAATTTCGGTGTCCAGACATCTTCCAGTCGACATAATTTGTATGGACGACTGCCCTAAAGTGTGACGCGCTTCGGATCAGAACGTTGATTAGAGCCCGAACCCATCCCTTCAGCAGTATGTTAGAAAGATGGCTCAGTTGTATATAATATAGTGCACTTGCCTCTGATGCTGAAGGCCCCGGGTTCGATCCTCGGCTGTGGTGATAATTTCGGTGTCTGAACAAGCTACACTGGCATCATTTGCAGGGATGAATGTCATAAAGTGTGCCGTCCTTCGGATCGGGACTTTAACTGGAGGTCCCGCATGTGCGGGGACAGCAGTCCCATGTGCATGTTAAAGAACCCTACCATAATTACATAATTAGTGTGTAGGCTTTCATCCTGCAAAACTTGAGTGTATATAATATACACAATTTGTGGGGTCTCACTATAAAGCGACAAGAAGCGTCAAGAAGCGTCAAGAAGAGACAAGAAGCGTCATGATCATATTCCATTCGAAATATACATTCCTATATTAGATTTTTTATGAATTCATAAATAAATAAAGTATTTCAAAGGATCAGGTTTGAATAGTTCCAGAAATATTGCATTTTCGTGTGTAAATAAAAAATAAAAATCGCATGCGTAACCTCGTTCGGTTGAGAAAAAGCGACAAGAAAATGTTGCGACTGACAAAGAGTAAATGTCAGACATAAGTCTTGTTTTTCTCGAATTGAAAGTCATATATATTTATGTCTCTTATATGCAATATGCATTAAAGGCATTGGAATGTGTAGAAGAATAGCATGATGCAAGAAGAAAGGCAAACCGCACAAGCATCTTGAGTGGTGAAAAAGCGACATGAAGAAATTACGGTGCGATTTAAGTGCTAGAAAAAGCGACAAGAAGATTTTTCACAGTTGAAGCGATAACATGAAGCGTCATGAAGCGTATGGAACATATTCTGGTATGCATAAAATCCGTAGAAGACGCATCATGGGGTACGAAAACATGCAAACCGCCCGATAAATTGAGTTCTGAATAAGCGACACGAAACTTCATGAGTCCATGAAAAAGCGACTACACAAAGATGAAGAACCATCAAAATCATATATACTTTCAGGCATTAAATCGCAAAGTAGCTAATCAGCTGGTAAGAAAAAAAATGGAAAAAATAACCGCACAATAACGTCGAGAGCTGAAACACGGGAGCTAAAAAGGCGACAAGAACTTTCGGAGCTACACAAAGAAGAACCCAAAGGAATAAATTTAATTATGCCTTTCAGTCAGAAGAATGCAAAAAAAAGATAATCAGTCGATAAGAAAAGTGTAAAACCGACCAATAACCCCATCAGCTGAAAAAGCGACAACAAGAAATAATTGGTTGATGTGAGTATTGAAAAAAGCGACAAGAAAATTTTGCATAGCAGCCAAAATTAAACATGTATACGATAGATTGTCGGTCCTCGTTAGAACGGCCTCCGTGATGCGGTTCTTATGAGTGCCCACAAACTATGGTTCTATGGAGAAAAAAATGTCGGATTTTATGTGTATCCATTACATGGACTTGTTGAGGCTTATGTAAAGGGACATGAGATAGCGACAAGAAGAAATAACGGGACGGGGCGAGTTCTGAAAAAAGCGACAAGAAAATTTTGCAGGGCGAGCGAAAATTAAAGATGGATAAGATAGAGTGTGTATGTTCGTTTGAACGGTCTCCGCGAGACTGTGGTAATGAGTACAAACAAACTATAGTTCTGGGGAGAAAATAAAATAAGTTGGATTAATGAGTATCCATTACACGGACTTGTTGTCGTGGTTTATGGTAAGTGACATGAAAAAGCGACAAGAAGAAATAACGGGACGAGGTGAGTACTGAAAAAGCGACAAGAAGAAATAACTTGACGAGGCGAGTAGTGAAAAAGCGACAAGAAAATTTTGCGGGGCATCTAAAAATAAAGATGGATAAGATAGAGTGTATGTGTTCGTTTGAATGGTCTTCGCGAGACTGTACTAATGAGTACCCACAAACTATGGTTCTGGGGAGAAAAAAAAGTTGGATTAATCAATATCCATTACACGGACTCGTTGACGTGGTTTATGTAATGTGACATGAAAAAGCGACAAGAAGAAATAACGGAACGAGGTGAGTACTGAAAAAAGCGACAAGAAGAAATAACTTGACGAGGCGAGTACTGAAAAAGCGACAAGAAAATTTTGCTGGGAGTTCAAAAATTCAAGATGGATAAGATAGAGTGTGTGTGTTCGTTTGAACGGTCTCCGCGCGACTGTGCTAACGATCGAGTACCCACAATCTATGGTTCTGGGGAGAACAAAAAACAAGTTGGATTCATGAATATCCATTACCCGGACTCGTTGACGTGGTTTATGTAATGTGACATGAAAAAGCGACAAGAAGAAATAATGGGACGAGGCGAGTACTGACAAAAAGCGACAAGAAAATGTTGCACAACGTCATGACGTCTCTCACTCTCTCTCGAAACAACGTCATGACGTCTCTCACTCTCTCTCTCTCTCTTTCTTTTCCAATACAAGGTTGTGGGTACTCGTTATAACCGCGTCAATGAGGCTGTTGAAAGAAAGAAAGAAAGAAAGAAAGAAGAGTTGGCACATGACGTGTTTTCAACGTCGTATCAACGTCAAAACAACGAAATGACGTCTCTCTCTCTCTCTCTCTCTCTCTCTCTCTCTCTCTTCCAAAACAAGGTTGTGGGTACTCGTTATATGCGACTCTATGAGGCTGCTGAAAGAAAGACAAGGTAGAAAGAAAGAATGTGTTTTCAAGGTCGAAAAAACGCAATGATGTTGCCCCCATTCTCTCTCTCTCTCTCTCTCTCTCTCTCTCTCTCTCTCTCTCTTCAAATACAAGATTGTGGGCACTAGTTATAACCGGCTGAGTGAGGCTGCTGAAAGAAAGAAAGAAAGTAAGAAAGAAAGTTGAGCGATGTTATGTTACTGATCTGTTCAGTCGATCGCAATTATCGCTAGTCACAGCCCGAAAGCCATTGAGTTATTCAACTAGTATAGCTCAAAATTGAGCGACAGTAATTAACCAGCGCTTCAATTAATGATACAAGCCATCACTTAAATATCCCCCAGCTGATAACCAGAAATAATTGAAAAAATAAATAAATAAATAAATAAATTATCGTCATTCAAGGGGAACAATCCTATCCTATCAAATTAATATGTAACTTTGGTAATGCCATGCAAAACGTATATATACGCTTTGTTCTTGATGAAAGTAAATATTTTATTTCATTTTAATTACGATAAATGTTTTTTGTTGTTGTTTTTCTTCAGAATATCTACTTTTATACCTATGTAGATTGCATAAGCATACTTTTTCTTGATAATCACCATTAAAGTTTAACATCATCATTATTCTAGTATCCACTCATGGCGAAGTGTACAGTAGTCGGAGGATAAGTTGAAAGTGACGTTTTAGACTATACCACTATCAATAGGTGAGACAGGGTTTTACCGTTATTATCGATAAAAATCGAATAACCACCCGATAAAGTCAAATGAATTAAGACCTTTTTTCAAGCCAAATTGAAATGGCTCAAATGGTTAGTGTTGGTGTTCTTTAAATTATGAGACCATTCGTGGTTCGATTCCTAACAGTTTTTTTTTTCTTCTTCCTTTTCATCGTGAATAGAGTTCTGCCTTTTGTTTGATGTCCTTTTAAATCGAAATTTATATTTTATGTACTCTTTTTAGGTCAAAGTTTTTATGTCCCCGCCATTCGAAGAATGGTGGAAGGGCAGATAGCCTTGTCCCTTTCCGTCCGTCCGTTCGTTCGTCCGTCCGAATTTTAAACGCAGGCAATTACTTTCTCATTTCTGGATGGATTTTAAAATTACTTGGTAGAAATGTTAACCGTCATGAGACGATGTGTCCCGTGCAAAACCCAGGTCCGTACCTCCAAGAACAATATCCATACCTCCAAGGTCAAGGTCGTACTTAGAGGTCAAAGGTAAAAATAAGTGTCCGAAACTTATACATGGTCAATAACTTTCTTATTTCTGAATGGATTTCAAAATTACTAGGCAGAAATGTTAGCCATCAGGAGACAATCTGCCTCACACAAAACCATGTCCTTACCTCCAAGGTCAAGGTCATTCCTAGAGGTCAAAGATTTAAAAAAGGTCCAAATCTTAAACACAGTCAATAACTCAGTTATTTCTGGATGGATTTTGAAATTACTTGGCAGAAATGTTAACCTTCATGAGACGATGTGTCGTGCCCAAGACTCAGGTTGGTACCTCCAAGGTCAATGTCATAATTAGACGTAAAAGGTAAAGAAAAATGTCTTTTTCTTGTGTCCGGTTATTCTGAATGGATTTGGAAATTTCTTGGTAGAAATGTTAACCATCATGAGCCAGTGTGTCATACGCAAGACCAGGTTGGTACATTCAAGGTCAAGGTCATACTTAGAGGTCCAAGGGTAAAGAAAAGTGTTGATTTGTTTTTTTTCTTGTATCCGCTCAATATCTTTGTTGTTCATGGGTGGATTTTTCCAGGCGGGGGCATCCGTGTCCTATAGACGCATTTCTAGTTTATTATATTTTTAATGTTTTTTTTCTGATTTTATAATGGCGACGCAGGTTCGATATGTACCGGTGTTTGGCAACATTCTTTCGTGGAGATTGATCTTTCTTCGGCCATTCTCCCCTTCCATTGATTCAAGACGGGCAGTTGTCAGTTTCTGTACAGGTTATCCGCTTATGTTGGGAAAGTGTGGATATGTCAACTGACCGGTTCAAAAAATGACCTAAACATTTTTGACGTCGGTTGCTTTCAGCTGTGTCCTGGAAGGAGTCTTAAGAAATCATATCATGAGACGTGAGACAGACGTTTATAGCTTTGTGAGAATGTCAAATGGAATCCTGCATGAAACTATTGAAATCCGTGAAAGAAGTTCGTACAGTAGCTCGTCAACAGTTTCGTGACATTGTTTTGTGTTTCTTCTTCTTAGCACATAAAAATCAGCAGAAAAGGGGCATTGCAATGTTTTAAACGATAAAAAGTATAAACTCATATTTTAAGAAGGAAAAAGAAAAATGTAATAGTGAGGCTCGAACCCACAACTATAAAGTACAAAACTTTTACGGGATGTCAGTCAGCCGTCTTTCCACTGCGCCAGGTTGACTCTAACAAGCATACGACAAAATCGCATTATATTGAAATTCACCGACGCTTGCTTACCTTTCGACAAGAGTGGACTATGCTCAATAACAAAAACATCGCTGACGTCACTGTCAACTTATCCTCCGAGTACAGTAGTGCGATTTAATAACCCGTTTTCTATCTGCTGCATAGTCTATCTGCTGCATAGAAAACTTATATTCGTAGAGAGATCTAAGATAGAGAAAAGCGACAAGGAAATCTTTTTAACCCGCGAGAGACCGAAACATTAAGAGCCTACTATTTTACGGAAAAAAACGTGAAAGAATAATTATACACATTACGAACACACGTCTTTCTTAACATAAAGAAAATTTAACCTCGGAAAATAGATCATTTTCTAATGAAAAATGCGGTTGTTTTTTTTTTTCGTATAACTTATAACATAGATTGTGGGCACACGTTAGAACCGCCTCGTCGAGGCGGGGCGAGGCGGTTCTAACGTGTACCCACAACCTATGCCTTTTACAATATAAAAGTGGGGTTTAAGGGGGTCAAAATTATATAGGCGTGTTTTATTGCTGCTGAGTTTGAGGACAAGTATGTTTGTTATGGAGACTTACAAGTACCCATAACATTTTTAATTCGGAAAATCACCGATAACTGCTGTTATTCTTATCCGGTTCCTTTGTAGGATTGAAAAAGAAAGAAATAAGCACAAAATAAAGTAATATCTCGTGGGTAGTCATAATCGTCTTACCAAGGATTCTAACGGGTATCCACATGAAAAAGATAGAAAACATGTCGTGGGTCTCATTACAACTTACGCCCACGGGATTCTAATACGTACCCTCAAGAAATCCGGCCCCCACCCATTGGGGCTTGAAGAAATAAATGGGCTGCATGATGCTTTCAGGCAGAGCTAAGCTTGCCCAGGCAAAGTGGTGCGAGTCGATAAACCCTATTGATTTCACTGGGCGACAGGGCTTGAGATGTCATTTCATCTCAATCTCGGGTAAAAGTCCCACAAAATTGGAAGCAACGTCTCCAAAATGACCTATACAGTGTTGACGGGGACATAAAACCTCAAATCAAACAAACAAACAAAACCCTCAACAAATCTTTTTTTAGGAAAAAAAAAAGAAATATCTCAAATAAGTGCACTTATTTGTTACTATATAAGAAAGAGAAAAAAGAGAAGACAGAAAGAACGAAAGAAAGAAATAAAGAAAATGAAAATAAAGGAAGGAAAAGAAAGAAATTGACGGTGTTATGAAGGAATACACTCTTATTGATTTTATCAGTTTCATAGCCCTCAAGCCATTGAGTAATTCAACCTAAATTACTCAAACTGAGTGAAAGTAATTAACGATTTGGGCCGTGATATATTTTCTTGTCGCTTTTTCCTGGTAGGCGAACAACCGGCAGAAGGTGGAACTTTTCCTTTAACTATATGGGTCTGAAGTGGATTATATTTTCCCAAGAAGTATTATAAATGAGCAAATTGAACCCATAATGATATGTGGATCTTTGCATATGTCAGAAATCCAGTAAAAAGTACGTGTGGAAAACGTCATTTTTTCTTGACGCTTTCTTGTTTCAAGATACTTGACCGGCACCTGTTTTTGCATAATAAAGCCTTAAAAAAACATAAAAAACAGAATTATTCGTAAATCTGTTTCTCTCTATATGAATGCTTATGTATAAATATCATATGTAGGCTAGTATCTAGCGAAACAAAGGTTATAATCCCTTCATGACGCTTTTTCATCAGTCGATAAAGCTAGACGACAGATCCATATTATGGATCTGATATGCATTTATGGGCTTTTAAAGGAGCTTGTATGGACACAAAATTACACATTTAAGTTTGCCAATTTCTGGTCTTATCTTATTACCAGAAAGATTGAATACAAGTGTTAAAATATGTTCTTGACGCTTTCTTGTCGCTCAATACTTGTCTAAGCGTTTCAGAGTCGGGATTGCACAGTTGTTCGGAGCAAATTTTAAGGGCATCTAATGAACTTGTGTTGCCAAAAATATACCCGGCAGCATTGAAAATGTGATAAAAGATCAAATCTGCCTTAGATATATATAAAAAAAATGTTTAAAAAAGTTCTTGTCACTTCTTGACGCTTCTTGACGCCTTATAGTGAGACCGCAATTTGTGTCCTTTTACTGGGGTTAAGGCGCAATTGGAAGAAAGAAAGAGAGAAATTGGAAGAAAGAATGAATGTGAAAAATAAAATAAAATAAATAAAAATGAAAAATAAATAAAAATGAAAAATAACATCTTTCGATATTTTCATACCTGAATATTAGTTAGTCGGCATTCTAATATATAGCCATTGGAGTTAATGTGTTTTAAGCTAAGGATTTAATCAAATTTTGTATATTTTTCACAAAATATTTCATATGTCCCCAACACTCCACGAATCATTCAGTTACCTTGATATATAGCCTAAGGGGAGATCAACAGAGGAGCTACCTGGCCTATTCCAGTTATAGCGAGCACAGCTCGCGATTAGTCCAACAAGTTAGACGTACACATGCACCCATTTATAGATTTGTTTTTTATAGTTGTGCATGTGACGTCTAACACGGGTTCTATACATGTTCATATAGCACTTTCAAATTTTCGCAAAACTAGTAAACCCATTGTAGTGTAGGTCTATTTCATGTCTAGGATTGTAAAAAGTCAAAATCTTTGATAAAAATGCCATCTTACCTTCTGGATATCAAAATATTCCTTATCAATACGAACCATCACTCGGCTGACAGAAGTCCGCTGCCATGTTGTTTTTATCCTATTTAAATAATTGTCATGTGACCTATGGTTACTACGAAAAGTTGGATTTCGATTTTTTCTTTAACGGTTCGTTTATACATGCGACGCAGCAACCGTGGGGGACACCACAGCGAGGGAAAGTTTTGTAAAGAGGAAAATTTAATTAAATAAATAAAAAAAAACAGAAGTGAAGCATTAAATACAACTGGCATACCAAACAAATAAAAAAAAAAAAAAAAAGAAGTGAAGCAGTAAAATAGAAGTGGCATCTAAATCTGCCAGGTACTCCAAACACCTTCTGTAGAGTAATATATGGAGTGCAGAGAATGCGAAAATGACCAGAAACAAAACTTTTGGACAAACAATTCTCAATATCAAAGATTTATGTGGAATTTAGAATTTATTTGGACTGTGAAATCAGCATAACAGTACGTGATTTGAGGTAAGGAGATGATGAGGATGATAAAGATGAAGTATGAAAATGATTTTATAAGGTGCTACTATTAGGTTTTGAGGAGCCCTGCTTGGAATGAACCGAGATCTGGGCCGTTGCTTATGGCTGGAGGGCGATTGTTCCAGAGTCTGGCAGTGCGGGGGGAAAATGGGTACTTATGAGGGTTAATCCTAGAGAATGGAATCGTGACTCTATTTCTCAAAGATGGCTGTATATATGACGGGGGTTGGATTTTGACTAAGTTGTTTTGTATTTTATAAAACATGACCAAAGATGAAATCTTGTCTTCGTTTTTCAAGAGTTGGGAGTTTTAGTTTTGAAAGCATGGCGCTAACGCTGCTGAAGAAACTGTAGTCATTACATATATATCTTAAAGCACGATGTTGAATCATTTCTATTTGATGGATATATTTTTTCTGCCAGGGTTCCCAGATAGGTGCAGCGTATTCAAGCAGAGGGCGGATATATGTTTTACAAGCCATTTCTTTGAGTTTCTGGTTTGTATTTTGAATGTTTCTTTTTATAAACTTCAATGTGTTGTTTGTTTTTGTTGTGATCAGGTTAATGTGTGTTGTCCATGACAAGTTCTGAGAGATTGTGATACCCAAATACTTTGCCGAAGTTGCTGAATTTAACAATTTGCCATGGAGTTTGTATTCAAATATGGTACTGTAGGCTGTTTCTTTTTAGTGATCCTGATCACCACACACTTGTCAGGATTAAACATCATTAACCATTCACTTTCCCATTTTTCGAAGTTTGAGAGATCGGTTTGGAGGAGTTGGCAGTCAGTTTGGTCATAGATTGTCAAGTACATGATGGTGTCGTCTGCGAACAGCCTGATGTTACTATGTATGGTATCTGGCATATCATTTATATAGATTAGAAACAAACAGGGGCCAAGAACAGAGCCCTGTGGGACACAAAATTGAACGGGACATGATTGGGACTCTTCGCCATCTAGGACCACACACTGGGTTCTATTTGATAGGAAGGAAGCTATCCATTTAGTGACTTGATTATTGAGGCCTATGCGACGGAGCTTCAGCAAGAGCCTTTGATTATCAACCTTGTCAAAGGCTTGCTGAAGTCCATCACGATCACATCCGATTGACCACCATCGTTAAGGGATACCGGACGGTTTGGTCAACAAACACTAAGAATAGCATACACATAATTAAAAATGACCCACAGAAGAGCTGCTAGTTAGGTGGAAGAAAATTAACTACTCCCCATATGACAGTGTATCTCACACGTTGCGCGAGTTTTGATAGAAATCATTGCCACGGATTGCCTACGAAAAGATTTTCGTTTGATTAAAAATTATAATAATAATGCATGTTGCCATAAAAAATTCACCATGCTTTTGAAAATCATAAGACACACCCGCCATATGTTTCCTTTTTTCGACTGATGCATACTAGTGCAAAATATCATCGCAAGTCTTTTTATCCACTATCAATAGAGTTTTATCTTTGGGTCAGACTATTTTTTCTCCATAATCTTTTTTTTCTCCTATTACTGCTACACGCTCACATCTGAGCATTACGAGCAAGACTTCCTCGTTGATAACCAGTACTTTATTTTATTTTATTATTTTTTAAGCAATGTGGATGAAGTGTCTTGCTCAAGGACACAACACTTTGGCCAACGCGAGGATCGAACCCGGAACCTCTCGATTACAAATCCGATGCTCAAAGCGCTCCACTTTGATGTCTCTGATGGAAGGTCAAAGTTAATTGTGTCGACTTCTGAACATTGCTTATCTGCTATTTTAGGTGATTTACTAGCTTGGAAAATACATACTTATCGACAAGAAAATTTTAATAAACTTTCTTTTTATAATTGAGAGATTTTCGCAAATAATGATATAACCTGGCTTTTTTTTTTGCTTTTAAATACCTATTAAATTCCAAAACATTATGGACAAGTAGAAACTACAGGTTTTCTCAATCACTTTTGTTTCGTTGCCAAATTTCACACCCCCTAAATTTAAAATCAAATTTTAACATAGTAAAAATGGGTTACTGCCAAACAATAAATTTTGTCCTAACATGTTGTCATCATCCAACCCACTGTCGCATTACTTGGGTATGATCCCTCTCCTATTTATTTATAACTTATTATAGTTTCTGGGGTAGTATTTACTTTAGTGGTCCCCACGGACTAAGCCTATTGTTTTAGGCTAGTTCTGGGACAAATCTAATGTAAATGTTTATCAGGAGTTTGAAGACAGTAATCCTCAATATTTTGAGTAGGGGTGTGGGGGCAACAGCCCCCACTACAATGTGACATCACAGGAAAATACTTATGGGGACCGCTAAAGTAAATGTGTTCCTAGTTTCTAGATAACGAGCCTTTTTTCGTCTGACCGACTATGATCAGCTGCAAAATCTTGAAAGATATTTTTCTAAAGCCCTATCCATATAGTTCGTTCGAAAAAACGAAAATAATATAATCCTTGTTTTTGTTTAACCGTAATTTGCTTTTGACAGCTGTGACGTCAGCTTACATCTGGCTGGAGATGTAAACAGCGGCCATTGAAATGGGTCATTGGGTACCTGGACTAAATAATGCCCGATTAAAAAATTGTTTTAGTGACTTTTGGAATATATCTTGTTCACATGAGGACTTAAAACATTACTGATGTAAGTTGCATGCATATTTTGTTTTTAAATGCTTTAGAAGTAGCAGCGCGAGGTTGTCAAGCGGTGCCTATATATTTCATGCGAATACAAAATGGCGAAATCCTTATGAGAGTTCGCGTTCCGAAGAAAAACAAAAACGTAAATATCAGCATATAAATGTAAAATATGAATGTCCGGAACGCAGAACTCTCATGTATGGGAGTAAGCTCGCGATGCGCTTCGCGCATCGCGAACGAAGTGAGCTCTACGGTAGAGAATCTGACCAAAAAAAATTAACATTCCATGATACATACTTTAAGCTGAATTCTCTCTGACAGAAAAATCTTCCAAATATCTTCCGGAAGTTTACTGGGGAAAATCCGGAAGTTGACTGACTGGTATCCCGTGTTTCAAGAATATTCGGACGCTGTTGAGAGTTCTGTCGAATACAAGTCTAGCGTATGACAACAATTGAACAGAAACGGACCTAATATACAGAACGGACTTGCAAAAACAACAAAAATCCATAAGTTCTTAGTTTTCATTATTTCTCCGATCTTTAAATGTTCAGTCTAGCAGGGCACTGCCATATTGGAACAACTTTCATTGTACTAGTGAAGTACTGTACACAATGAGGTTTACCTAAAACAAGTATCTGAACAGAAAATAGAATAGAGCTTACAACATCCAACTGAGGTAATAAAATGGTCAAATGTGACCGACTCAGTATATGAAGATAGACAGATAATACCTACAATAATGCTGTTTATTTTTATCTATTTATCTATCTATCTACCTTTTTATTAATATGCAGGTACAGGGGCAACACCCACAGAAGTGAGCCATTTTCCAGGTAGCTGCATGGCTGCACGCACGACAGACCTCACACCAGATCTCCAGGATTGCGTATGATGAGGGCCGATAGCAGAGGATCCACACATAGGTGGATTAGGTCATGGCTCTCTGGCTGCTCACAAGTTGTACTTGTCGGCCAAGCCTCTGACCTAGTCCCTGTTTAATCTGTTGTCCCCCAACGTTCGGTCCTTGGACCTGTCCTCTTCTTGGTATTCATTAATGATCCCCCTGATAATATCAGGTCATCCGCCCGTTTGTTTGTTGATGATTGTATCCTGTATAGGAACATATACTCCTTCTGACTGTCTTATTTTACAAGATGACCTGGATCAACTGCCACAGTGGGAGGCCGATTGGCAGATGAAGTTCAATGTGGCCAAATGCCATTCAATGAGGGTGTCATGACAACCTCCGGACAAGCAAATTAAGTTTGACTATACACCTCACCAGCAAATTTTGGAGCATGTTCAATCCGCCAAATATCTTGGTATAACCATCACCGACAATCTTGATTGGGGTCAACATGTCTCAGATATAACATCTAAAGCCACTAGGACTTAGGATTCCTAAGACGTAATTTGGCTTTTTACACCTAGGCAGACAAAGGATATTGCTTATAAAACATTAGTTCGCCCTCAACCTGAATATGCATCACCTATTTGGCAACCCTGTGTTAAAACTCAGATTCAGCAGGTGGAGAAGGTGCAGAGGACAGCTGCTCGGTGGAACTGCCGGCGATGGTGAAATGCATCACGAAAATACGCCTATATAATTTTGCCCCCTTGAACCCCACTTTTATATAGTAAAGCTGGGGTTTCCAAGGGTATACCGTATTTTTCTTATTTCTGCTCTAATCTATATTT
This sequence comes from Lucinisca nassula, assembly GCA_963580285.1. Taxonomy (NCBI): domain Eukaryota; kingdom Metazoa; phylum Mollusca; class Bivalvia; order Lucinida; family Lucinidae; genus Lucinisca; species Lucinisca nassula. Next base: position 126,156,171 of record OY757014.1, on the reverse strand, counting down.
TGAGCAGAAATAAGAAAAATATCAAAATTTTTCATCTTAAAATTTTCATTTTTTTTTCGGGGATAAAGGTGGCAATGTATTTGTATAGGCGTTTTTGCGTATTGAGAAGTAGTGTCAGTGATATGCTTAATGAGCTAGAGTGGCCGTCCCTAGAGGCCCGCTGTGAGCTGTCCTCTTTAACCATCAATAAGATACTCTGATACAGTGTTTATTAATAAAGATAGGTACTTGACCCCTGCAACAGCGTCAACCCAAACAAGGGCATCAAAAGTAAACAACTCACACTATCATAGGTTCCAGCGATGCCCTGAAAAATTCTTTCTTTCCTAGAACTATTCCTCAGTGGAGTAGTCTTACCTCTTCTGTGATGAATGTCAAGACCGCAGAGAAGTTAAAGCCCGCACAGTGTAAGATTGAGACTCAGAGGTTTGTGTTTTAGAATACATGTAGCTCTTTTATTCAGATTGTAAATAATTTGAAGGACTCATCCAGTGACCTTTTTAAGCTAAATTCTAAATTTAGTCACCCATTCAACTGAGGTAATGACCAAATGTGACCGACTCAGTATTAGAAGATAGATAGATAGAGAGCTTCCACTCTCTGCGATCTCTGTCAGCTGTTTCTAGGTCATCTTAGGCCTCCAAGGCCCTTGCTTTCCATCTTTGTGTATGCCAATGACAGGCTGCGCAAGTAGCTCACATGACCTAGTGGTGACAGTGTCTTGTGGGTTGCATTGCAGATCTGTGGGTTGCATTGCAGCTCTGCCCTGTCATTCCATTGTGGACGCTGGAAGTTTCGCTTTGTCAATGGCCAAGTATCACTGATTAACTCATGTGACAAGGCTTCAAGCACAATGGTGAAAAGCAGTGGGCTGAGAACAGAGCCTTGATGGACACCAACATTTCAACTCTTCACTACAGGGACACGGCTCCCCACAATAGCATACATGTACATCTGCTGGACCAGTCGCACAATCCACTCATCCACTCTAAGTTTTGAAGCGCAATGATAAAAAGCAGAGGGCCTCCTGGCACGTTCCTTGAGTGATTCAGATATGATGACAAGATCATTGGCATACAGGGTCTCCCAGTTGACTCAGAGCGGAACTCGTGTGACAAGGCTTCAAGCACAATGATGAAAAGCAGTGGGCTGAGAACAGAGTCTTGATGTACACCGATCTTTGAACATTTCAGTGTAACCGTCACCAACAGGGACACGGCTCCACACATTAGCATACATGTACATATCCTGGACCAGTTGCCGATCCAATCATCAACTCCAAGTTTTCAGTGCCAACGAGATGACCCTCCAGGGTACTTGATTAAATGCCTTCTCAGGGTTTGTGAAAGCCATGTAGAGTCTCTTGTTGGCACATAAAGAAACTTTATTGAGGAGACAGGGATATTTGTGACTTCCAAAACAAAGGAAAACTAAAAATCAGCACATTTTTTCTGCATCCAAGGATCTAATATATGTTTTTTTTTGTTGTTGTTGTTGTTGTTGTTGTTGTTTTTTCAGAAAATAACATTTGAGAACAAAACATTTGAGGGACGATACAGGAGAGACGATTAACTTTGTGCTCATTCCAGTCTGTAACGGCTTAGAATTAATGCCCTGATCCGAAAGATTCCATACTTTTTTGGCTACAACAGTAGGTTTAGACCTTTTTATAGGAGAATGAGCCTACTGTCTCTTCTCCTTTTCTTGAGAGACTCCAATCTTAATTTCCCTAGAATTCCAGTCATGCTCCCAGTTTCAAAGTAATTGTTTGTTACAAATCTAGCAGCTCTAGTCTGAACTTTTTCAATTACTTCATTAAGAACCACTCCACTGGGGTCCCATGCAACTACCATATTCCTGGATTGGGCGAGCAAGTGTCCTTCAATTCTGATGAAGATTTCGCCTCAGGAAACCAAGCGTTCTATTTACCTAAGTACACATGTTGCTATTATGTGTAATCCATTTCAAATTGTGTGTGGTTGTCACACCAAGGTATTTAATGGTATTCACATGTTGGTGGACCGGCCGTTCCCTCTAAGTTGTAAGACGCCTTTATTTAAATAATTTCATTATTTTGTTCTCTTCCTAGTTATCTGCATAATACTGCATTAATCGGGCTGAAATCTCATGCCCTACATCATGATCTATCTATATCCTTCTGAAGTTTCATTGAGTCCGCTGTATCTCTATTTCCTGGTAGCAAACACAGTCGGCTGCTAACAGTCTTATGTCTGAGTCAATGTCAGTGGAAATATCATTAATGTACAGGGAGAATAACAGCTGACCAAGAACTGTCCCATGTTGGACCCAGATAAAACTGGAGCCCATACTGAAGATTCACCATTAACAACAACATGCTGTTTTCTGTAGCAAATGCAGGAATCTATCCATTTGAGAGTCTTTACCCCTTCCCAATTCCATAACCAAATAAGTTAAATAAAACTCCTTTATCTTTATTAGCTACAGTAAAACCTGTCTTAGTGGCCACCTCTATTAAGCAAGCAACCTGTCTCAAGCAAGCAGGCATTCAGTTCCCAAAAAGGGAAAATGCATTAAAATTCACCTGTGTTAAGCAAGCACCTGTCTTAAGCAAGCACTTTTTGAATATCCCATAGGTGGTTGCTTAATACAGGTTGGACTGTACTATGCTTTGTTATTTCAGCATCAGTGTCATAGAATTATTTAGTTGCATAGACTCATGTATGCTATGCTGTGCTCGCCCTTAGGCTAAGCCTAATTACATATTATTAACACAAGGCATACCTGTCTGTTACCCCATGATCTGAAATTTGTCAGACCGTGATTTATTGGTGATGAGATGTTTATTGTCCTTATTGGAGAATAAAAAATATTCTATTCTATTCTCTTGTAGAACTCGGCGTACACTAAACTTGACTAATCGAGAAACCCTAAAATGTGAATCTCTGAAAATGTCTTGTTTGAAAATTGATAAAATGCCTTATAGATATACAACAACAACAAGAAAATTGTTGTTTATAAGCAGCGCGATATATAGACAAACAACAGTATCTTGTTTGTCTTCAAGCCAGAATTAATTTGGTTGTTGTTGTTGTATATCTATAAATATTTTTTCGCTGCCTATAAACTATCTATCTATCTTCTTATACTGAGTCGGTCATATCTGGCCATTACCTCAGTTGATTGGGTGGCTAAATTTAGAATTTAGCTGGAAAAAAAAAAAAAAAAAAAAAAAAGAGAGGCACTGGATGCGTCCTTAAAACTATTTACAATCTGCATAACAGAGGTATCCTAAAACGCATACCTCTGAGACCCAATCTTACACTGTGCGGGCTTTGAACTCTTCTGCGGACTTGGCATTCACCGCAGAGGAGGGAAGACTATTCCATTGGGGAATAGTTCTAGGAAAAAACGAGTTCTTCAGGGCATCACTATAGGACTGGTATCTACGATATTGTGAGTCGTTTAACTTTGATGCCCTTGTTTGGGTCGACAGTGTTACAGGGGTCAAGTACCTATCTTTATCAATAGACACTGAATCAGAGTGTATCTTGTAGAAGAAGGTTAAAGAGGACTGCTCACGACGGGCCTCCAGGGACGGCCACTCTAGCTCATTAAGCATGTCACCGACGCTACTTCTATTGCGCCATCGCCTACAGGTCCATCGAGCAGCTGTCCTCTGCACCTTCTCCACCTGCTGAGTCTGAGTTTTAACATAGGGGTGCCAAATGGGTGATGCATATTCGAGTTGAGGGCGAACCAATGTTTTATATGCAACATCCTTTGTCTGCCTAGGTGCAAAAGCCAAGTTCCGTCTAAGGAATCCCAAAGTCCTAGTTGCTTTAGATGTAATCTCTGAGATATGTTGACCCCAATCAAGATCGTCAGTGATGGTGATACCAAGATATTTGGCGGATTGAACATGCTCCAAAACTTGCTGGTGAAGAGTATAGTCAAACTTAATTTGCTTGTCCGGAGGGTGTCGTGACACTCTCATTGAGTGACATTTGGCCACATTGAACTTCATTTGCCAATCGGCCTCCCACTGTGCAAGTTGATCCAGGTCATCTTGTAAAATAAGACAGTCAGAAGGAGAATATATGTTCCTATACAGGACACAATCATCAGCAAACAAACTCATGAAATTTGGTGGAAGCAACCTCAAATGTGGTTTGGACAGACGAGTGAACATTTTATTAACTTGATTAAGTCATTGTTAGTCAAAAATCCGATTTATGGACATCTCGGCCCCTAACAAACTCGGCCCCTGACAAACCCGGCCCCTGACAAACTCGGCCCCTAGCGAACTCGGCCCCCATTCAACTCCGTCCCTAAAAACTCAGTCCCTAGCAGCATTTAGGTCCTAAAATGCAATGTTTTTGTTTCCGAGAATCAATTTGGAAGGTGGATAGGTAGTTTCACAGAAAGTTTGAGCATATTTATCGTTTTTTAATACGAAACCTTATCCACGATAAAAGATCACGGAAACACATGCTGTAATTGGGACGGTGTTGGAATTGAGTGCGGGATCACGAAAACATGCCTATATAATTTTGACCACCTGCAACCACACTTTTATATAGTAAAACTCGGGTTTACAAGGGTTTATATCAATTTACATTTTTCTTCTCAAAAACAACGATTGTTGGTTCGTGTAAACCGCCTCGTCGATGCCGTTTTTACAAGTAGCCAAATCTGTTTGCTCAAAAACATAGATTGTTGGTACTTGATAGAATCGCCCTGTCAATGTGGTTCTAACAAGTACCCAAAATCTATGTTTATAGCAGAAATAAGAAAAACATGTTCATGTTTCATCTGAAATTTTTCATATTTGGGTGGTGAAAAATTCAATATTTTAGAATAGGCGTGTTTTTTGTGTGTATTTTTTGTGATATTAACATTTTCAGTGTAAAACCAAATGTAAACCTATAGAAAACAATATTCGCCCATGCCCATTGGGGCTTGGAGAAATAGTTTGGACTGCATGATGCTTCCACGCAGAGCTGAATCTGACCACAAACGAGTACTGGTAAACTGCTTAGAAGGACTAATCCTGTCCAGGCAAAGCGGTCAGATCGTCCAATGCATATAAGCCTTCTGGTTTCATCGGGCGACAGGGCTTGAGATGTCATTAGCATCATGCAGCCTATATTTCTTCAAGCCCCGACGGGCGGGGCCGTCATACTTTCATGAACAGCAGAAAAATAAAATTCATTTCTTAAATGAACACACCAGTACCTCATGGGTTTAGGTCGGTTAAAAGCCCCACAACACTGGAATCAACTTATCCAAAATGACCTACACAATGTTGACGGGGTGTCAAACAATCAAAATCATTGGTATTAATAGAAAACAGGCTACTGGTTGTGGAATGGTAAAACCCTGCAAATGGTAATAAAAATAAAAATGGTTCAATTTTTGTAAGTGCGCAACAGAACATATTACTAGTCTCTTTTAAGGGGCAGAGATGTAATTACACGCCAATCAATCAATTAGTTTATTAATTACATCGGAAGGTGAGTGACAGTGGACCCACAGCAGTGTGTCTGGTTCAATCAACGGCATTATTTGTTTGTTTGTTTGATTTGAGGTTTAACGTTCCCGTCAACACTGTAACGGCATTAGGTTCATTTAACTCATGTGAGATGGGGTACTCATAATTTCATCAAAAGGAGTTCAAAAGGTAATTAGGCATATGTACATTAAAAATATGTGTAATAGTTTGATAATAAGTCAATTCCAACACTAATATATACATATTCTTATTTTAGAGGCCGAGTTTGTCAGGGGCCGAGTTTGTAGGGGCCGAGTTTGCTAGGGGCCGAGATTGTCGGGGGCCGAGTTTGTTAGGGGCCGAGATGTCCTGTCACCAAAAATCCAGGTAAGGATCGCACAGCATTAGTTATGCCGTTATTTATAGAATAAAAAAAACAAAAACTTCTATTTAAATAAAAAAAAAAAAAACGCCCCGATGGGCTGTACGATGCTTCCACGCAGAGCTAAGTCCGACTCGCACACAAGTACTGGTAAACTGCTTAGAGGATCTAAGCATGCCCAGGCAAAGTGGTTCCGAGTCGGACCGTCCATGCTTTTAAACCCTATTGATTTCATTGGGACATTTACCAGACGTTGAGATGAAATGTCATCTTTTATTTTTTTTTCTCCTATGCTACTCGCTCACATCTGAGCATTACCCAGGAAATCCTACTCGTAATGCTCAGATGTGAGCGAGTAGCAGTAATAGGAGAAAAAAAGAAAAGATGTCATTTCATCTCAACGTCTGGTAAATGTCCCACAAAATTGGAAGCAACATCTCCAAAATGACCTTTACAGTGTTGATGGGGACGTTAAACCTCAAACCAAACAAACAAACAATTTAAAAAAAAAAAAATGAACATTTTCATATGAAAAATTCTGATTCTGAACACTCCCAGCTAGGGCAACGTCAAATCAACATCGGTGGAACGTAGCTGTCACATTGCATAAAAGTCACGACGTTGTACCAACGTTGATATGTCACAATTACATCATGTGCATGCTGGGCTGATTGTGGGTACTCATTAGGAATGCCGAGACAAGGTGGTCCTAACAAGTACCCATGGTCTATGGTTTTGAGCAGAAATAAGAAAAATAATAAAAGATGGAGCTATATTTAACATCACTTATTTGAAACAAATAACATTAAGCCCTATAGAGCTTTTATCGAGACAAAGTATGATTTAAAAAATACTTAACTACCTTCCACTTATCTTCCTAGGACTACAACTGATAATGCAACTCTCAGCCAAAGGAGAACCTAGTACCATTTTTTAAGTCTTTGGTATGGCGCGGCCGTGGATCGAACCCGTGACCTTCCATTCCTGAAGGGGATCCTCTACTTCTGACCTAAGGGGGTCAGTAAATAATATTATTTACCCTTGTAAACTCCAGTTTATATAAAAATGGGGTGGCGTATGGGGATTCAAAGTTCGGATATAACACAGTTGTTTAAGTAATACAATTTCTGCTTTGGACCCCAACAATAGTGTTATAAAGAGTTTGTGGTGTACTATTTTTCGTTCTATAATAATACACTGTAACACCCCCTCACGAGGGTGTCATGCAGGTGTACATTACATACCCTCCAGGTTACACTCCATTACATACACTCCATACTATTAACCCATAAACAGCGTATTACTCCTGGGTGCCATTTCTGTTATTTTTTTTCTTATTGCTTTCTCAAAGAATAGGAATTCAAAGTTCTACATCTCAAAACTATTGGGTTAATAAATGATTGGAATGCTCTACCACTGTCTTTAAGATAAAGGATGTTACGGCCCCCACCCATGGGTGCTTGAAGAAATATATGGGCTGCATGGTGCTTCCACGCAGAGCTGAAACCGACCCGCACACGAGTACTGGTTAACCGCTTAGAGGATCTAAGCCTGCCGGTGCAAGTTGGCCTGTCCATGCTTATTAACCCTATTGGTTACATTGGGCGACAGGGCTTGAGATGTCATTTCATCTCAATGTTGGGTAAAAGTCCCTCAAAATTGGAAGCAACCTTTCCAAAATGACCTTTTCAGCGTTGACAGGGACATTAAACCTGAAATCAAACAAATAAACAATGGATGTAACATCATGTTAATGATTTCAATCAAAAAAATTGGAAACATTAACTTGTGTATCAACTGATACTAAATACCAATAATATGTGGCAATTACATATTTCAATGAATTTCTAAGTTTTAAATGGATGCTATGCAAGTTTTAAAGGTGCATTATTGAGCTATCTGGAAAAAATGCTTCCAAAAATAAAATACATATAGCCGGTATTTTTCTTTAGAACAATACAAATGAATGCATTTTATGCAAAAATGCGAACAAATATGATAACAGGTAAATGAGTTTGAGAGGGATTACCTAACTAGGTTTCAAACACTAGTTAGATCTATTTTTAGTTAGTGACAAAAATAGAATCCCCATATTTGACGTTATGCGACGTTCATTTTTGGCCTTGTTTGCCTAGGCCATGCCTGAATCGGAAAAAAATATGACGCTGAATACCATGCCATAAGTAACGGCACTCAGAGACGATACTGTCGCCATGTATGTGTAAAGTGACAGATTTATTTTTAGAACAGAAATTCCAAACACATGTTCAGAGCGAAGGGTAAACACGAATGAAAACGACCATTTTCACAAAGTCCTGAAGCTGTATTTGGCTCCAAAAGTGTACACATGACAAAGGAGTATGCATTGAAGATAAAAACCGGAAAAAAAAAATTTGAGACCCGGTAGCTCAATAATGCACCTTTAAGGAAACAACTTTTCAACTCATTTGAGTACAAGTGACTGAACAAGTCCACAACAACGTGGGGCTTAAAAGGAGACAACCCCCTTACTTAACATGCTTAAGAGCCAAAGTGACCATCTCTTTGCGAATGATTCATATGAAATACTGGGACTGATTTTATCTGTAAATTGAAGCCTGTCTCTGTAGCTCAGTCAGTTTGTTTGTTTTGAGGTTTAACGTCCAAGTCAACACTGTAAAGGTCATTTTGGAGATGTTGCTTCCAATTTTGTGGGACTTTTACCCAACATTGAGATGAAATGACATCTCAAGCCCTGTCGTCCAATGGAACCAATACGGTTTATTAGCATGGACGGTCCGCCTCTCACCGCGGTTCCTGGACAGGCTTAGATCCTCTAAGCGGTTTACCAGTACTAGAGTGCGGGCCTGATTCAGCTCTGCGTGGAAGCATCATGCAGCCCATATATTTCTTCAAACCCCTATGGGTGGGGCCTATAGCTCAGTCAGATGTGCGTCTGACTGGTGATCCGCAGGAGGATGCAGGTTCGATACCCGACGCAGGTTCGATACCTGCCGGGGTCAGCAACATTCTTTCGTGGAGATTGATTAGGAAATCTTTTCTACGGTAATTCTGTCCCCTCAACTGATTCAACAAGGGCAGTTGTCAGTTTCTGGCAAAAGAGTGTGCTATCTACTGGTTAACCGCTTTCTTATATAAGCCTGCCCAGGACAAGTGTGGATAGGTAAACTGGTCGACTAAAATGACCTAAATAGTGTTTACTGAGTGGTTAAAATCCAATACGAACCAACAATTTCTCTGTAAATTGACGAGATTCAGAATGCTATCTGCTTAAAATTTGCATTGACACTCTGTCATCTGTCTGCTTTCTCCAGTGAATAAGACTTTAAGTACTGTGTAAGGATTAAGTTGATTTCAATACATGTGTATTAATCTGGATTAAGCCTTTTCACAAGTTTTGCACTTTGAACATAACATGCAGTTTCAAAAATTTTATATCTACCCAGGCCTAAGGAATCGTTATAAGTTGCCTTGATCAAATGTTTCAGCTGCAGTATACTCACTAGCAGATTGTGGATACATTGTGTTTGTAAGAAATACCCCGGTATAATATAAATGTGTGACGCTCCATGACACATTTCTGATTGGAACAGAAAAATCCTTCATTGTGAAAAGTTGGAGTTCCCGAGTTTAAAACACGACAAAACATAGAAAGACATCCGGACTTGAAGAAATAGATGGGCTGCATGATGCTTCCATGCAGGGCTGAAACTGACCGCACACCAGTACTGGTAAACTGTTTAGAGGATCTAAGCCTGTCCAGGCAAAGCGGTGCGAGTTAGACCATCCATGCTTATAAACCCTATTGGTTTTATTGGGCAACAGGGCTGGAGATGTCATTTCATCTCCGTGTCTGATAACAGTCCCACACAATTTGAAGCAACATCTCCAAAATGACCTACAGTGTTGACGGGGATATTATACCACAAATCACACAAAGAATAAAATCCTAACAGGAAACTTAAGCACCTAGATGAATTACTGCATACTTTCGTGGCTTCCAAATTTCCAATCTGTCTCTTTTCCACATGAAAATGTGTCTTATACAGTGAAATTCCGATATTAAGACCACTTTCTAGACTCCCTTAAAGTAACCTAATTAGTGCTTCTTATAATTGAACTTGTGAATGAAATTCTGTTTGCAAGAATGATTTAAATTCTTTTGTTAGGTATAATTACGCCCATTATATCAATTCAAATGCTAGAAGATACTTTACTTAAAGTGTTCATTCTTTTCATATTTTTGTAAAATTTGTATCCAAGTCTTGAAGATAAGACAAGTCTTTAAGTCTACACTCGTTATTGATGGGTCCGAGATCTACATAAAGCATTGAAAAGCACATTAATAATAATACATAAAGCATTGAAAAGCACATTAATAATAATAAATTATACTTTAAGTATTTATACATTATGCTGCTTTATAACATTATATCATATTCAATTGTTCCAACATAATCTTCTTGAATAGCTGAGGAAATTCAGCTGCTAAATTGCAAAATTATGAAAACTGTATTTTAGTCATCCTAAGGTATAGCCAGTGACACCCAAAACACAGATTCATAATAAGCACTTGTATGCAAACTGATGTTTTTCACACCTTTTTATTTTTTTTTTTGGAAAATTGACTCGACCAAAAAATTTTAAATGACCTTATAAAATTTAAAAAAAATTGACCTGATTTGACCAAATGCAGACCCAGATTAGACTGTTCCTGTTAAATGCATAATTATGCATATAATAAGTTGGCTATTGGAATTTCAATTACAATTCAAGAGCAAACAGTTATGACAGATTTGGTCTTTTAAAAGTGGTCTTAACCCATTTTGTACCAGAAATCCCTAAATGGGTACCCTGACAAATAGTGCAGGCCTTGGTTAGACGCCGCAGAATGCAGTGTCTGATCAAGGCCTCC